>JANVCC010000068.1:5928688-6315477 GCA_025345505.1 Todiramphus chloris collaris | reverse complement strand
ATTTAATGTTCTTACTATCTTTCAAGTTTTTAAAAATAGGAACTGCCACGTTGCTATGGCTCCCTGTGCAACTGTGCAGCTCCTCTCCTCTCCTCTCCTCTCCTCTCCTCTCCTCTCCTCTCCTCTCCGATGCAGGTTGGGTTCAGGATGCGGTTTGGTGAGACACCAGCCCAGCTTGCTGCCCAGTGGCTCCTTCCTGGGGTGTGGGGGTGCTGCCACAACCTTCACCGTTGACAGAAATCCATGAATAAAAGGGAAAAAGAAAAAAATAAACTCAGATGGCCTTTCTTGGCAGAGAGAGGCGTTAACCCTGGTGCATCTGGGATGAGATTTTTTTTTTTTTATTACATTCTGCAGTCTAACGCCATTCCCATGGTTTAAATTTCTATGGGATATCCTTTTCCCGTTTCTGTCCAACACCCCTGTGTGATGGAGCTGAGCCCAACAGCTCTGTTCCTGGTAGGTAGGCACCTCCTGTTCAGTGGTCTTTGCTGTATATGCTTCATCTAAGAAACCATTGTGCATGTTTCAAGCTAAGCCCGAGGTTAAGTACATTGCTGAATCGAGGCTTTGAGCACTCCTGACTAGATGCTGCTGATGAAATTGCTCTCAAAATCATCGCTTTAAGGGTGCACTTGAGTCTTGCATCCAAATTTTGGGAAAATGTGGATCTGCATATCTATAGGGCAGCTGAATAATTATCTCAAAGGGAGCAAACCAAACTGTGGCTTTGAACACCTGTTACCTGTGCAGAATCCAGACCTCCCTCTGCAGCTCACAGACCTCTCCACTGGCCTGTTTTCAAGTAGCTATAATTTTTAAAGTATATTTTGTTTCATACTGCAAATTTTATTTTCATTCTCAGTCCAAAGGTGAGTATTTCGGAAAAAATCCAAGCAAAACCCCCCTGTTCATCCAATTTTGAGTTATGAGAGTGGGAAACGAATGCATTTGGTCGAATTTCAAATAATTATCCAGCAGTGGGGTTTCTGTTGGTGTGGACGAATAACTCAAAGCCAGCTTCACTTCAAGCTTCAAAAACTGGTTTGCAGTGTTAGACAAGGGATTCCTGCTTTGATAAGGTTAGAAAATTTGATTTTGAATTGAATATGAGTATTTGAAGGTCGTGTACGTTACCTTAGTGTATTTTTTTGTTTTGGTATTGTATATTCACTGTGCATGATATTTCCTGAAGTATTTGAATGAAAGATGATCTAGAAATGCGGTGTTTTAAATGCTTAAATGTGAGTGAAATAGTAACAATGAAAATAGAAATGGCAGAGACCTGCCAGATTATCCAGTCTGCTACCTGCTCTATCATTCCCATAGCATGTTCTCTCCTGATTTAAGGAATAAAAATGTCCCTACTCAAGCCTGCAAGCACCTTAATATAAAATGAATATTAAAATCTAACCATAGTGCCCTTGAAATGATCAATCAGACTGAATGCTGCCAGCCGTCTTCCTACAAAGAAAGCTCTTTTCCACTTTTCCACTCCTGTGGAGAGATTTCTGAGCTTGCTCTATCACACTGAACAGATCTCCACACCGGTCTTGATTGTATAAAGATTGTAAGGTGATTAGAGCTCCCCTCTGCAGTAACGCACCATGCAAAACGCTTGAAAACCAGATTTTGTGGGATTGGCCTTTGTGAAGGATCTGGTGAGGCTGTTGGTAATTGGATGAAGACCTCTCCAATTGATGGTGTGGCCAGGGTGGAAGAGAGATGCCACACTGGACTGAAAACCTGTGAATCTCTGTGGCCTGACAGTGGTTAAAAATGTACAAATGCTGACTCAACACTGACTTTTTTTCCTGAGTTTTGAATTTGTATTAAAACGAGATGGAAATAAGTTTTCAGTGTCTCGCCCGGTGTTCTTCCCTGTATTATTAGTGTCACAGATGAAATCATTTTTCAGCAAGATGGCTACCTCCAGTAGCACTGTCAGCATCTTACATTTATTTATGACGGGATGTAGTATCTTTTATCTGCGATTCCAAAGCACTTTACAAAGTAGAAAGGGAATGGCTTAATTCACCGCTAAAATTCAGCCATCTCTGGGGTGAAATAGAGCAACTGTTTAATAGCACGTAGTACGGAGCAGAGACGAATACCACACCTCACTGGAGCTGCACAAGGAATTTCAGCTGGTGGAATGGGACTGCTAGAGGTGGATTTTTGTGAAGACATTAATAAGTGCAAGAGAGCAGTGGCAGTGTCACGCATGCTTCTCATGTGCCTGTGTGTGAAGCAGGCAGCCAGAAGTTCCAGAAGTGGTTTCAGGAAGGAGGTTGGCAGCTTTTCTAGCATGCAGGCTTCACCAGCAGATGATATCTTGTTTCAGAGATCTCCTTCATCACAAGACCATGACATAGTTTGGGCAGATGTACCTAGGTTCTACAGTGATTATCTGTTTGTTTCCTCTGGAAACTCAGCCCTGGGCAGAGGAAGATGTCCAACAAGGCTGCTGTGTACTTGCTGCTGGGTATAGACAAGTGATAACCAGAACTTGCTGGGGAGCAAAAGGGTCAACTGCAATGAAGCTCTGTGAGGATGCAGCTGCATAGGTAATAGTTGCCATAAATAGAAGATGGTCCCCCCAAGTGATGCTTTCATCACTTTCTTCCCCTTTAAGATAGCACATCGCTGGCAGATTAAGCCCTGTGAGTGACGTGAGGTACCTCAAGCACACACTGCTGCAAGAAATGCTTTCCACTCTCTTCTCAAAGATGCTGATCCTGCCCTTCTGCATTTGAGTGGTGACGTGTGGCATGGTGAGAGCTTAGGAGAGCTGGTACTTAAGCCATGACAAAATGCTCTCCAGCAACACCAAGGGACTGTGAAGACTTTGAGGTGCAAAGTACAGATGCTTACAGCCTCTGAATAAATTTGAACATCTAGCAACTGCTCTTCAGTATGCCCAGTATGTATGTGTCAAAAAACTGTTCTGGTGGGGAGTGTGGTACACTTAGCTTTCCAGCATTTGCCTTGCCCAGGAGTTGCAGCGAGATCAATTTTGGAGGGTTCTGTATGTTCTGCTGCTCTGTTTCCTTTTCCTTCTCTTTCCTTGCAGTAGTTGAGATACTGAAGGAGTTCTACTTGCAGATCTATGTTGGTTTTAATGTAGCTGTGAGGAATAGGAGGTCTTTGTTTTTGCCAGCGTGAGACTACTGGTCAGATGAAGCAAGTACCTTGGAGGTGGTGCCAGGTCATAGTTTCTCTGGTGGCTGCTGAAACATGGTGCCAGGTCATAGTTTCTCTGGTGGCTGCTGAAACATGCTAGTTCTGGAAAAGGCCACAGTTTAACTGGCCAGAGTGAGAAGTTTACTTACTTTACTGATTTGTATTTTTTTTCTCCAAGCAGTTTTTCGTGGGAAGCTCAAGTCTGAATTGATGAAGGCACAAGCTTAGTGATGGTGTGAAATTGATTTGGGATAGTTTATTATAGTTCCATGAAACTGCTTAACAAGAAAGTTTGACAGAGTGAGGGAGCCAGATGAGAAGAGCATGGCACTCCTGACAGTGATTGGCACTGGAAGTACCGTGTAAGCCAGCACAGAGGGTATGTAGTCATTCAGGGGTACAGTTAGCCACAGGCTAGTGGAGAACTGCTCAGGTGGGAGGCATCCACCACCTTCCACTGGGAATCAGGCTGGTTTGCTCTGTTGCTGGCTGCCTCCCATTTTACCACACACTTCTAGATCTCACAAGTGCTGGAGAAGGGGTCCTGCCTCTTGCCACTCAGCTGTGGCTACTCCGAATCCTTTGTCGCAGCCATCAGGCGGCAGCGTGGAAGAAGGTCTCC
The DNA here is from genome assembly GCA_025345505.1 of Todiramphus chloris collaris. Lineage (NCBI taxonomy): Eukaryota > Metazoa > Chordata > Aves > Coraciiformes > Alcedinidae > Todiramphus > Todiramphus chloris. The sequence continues at coordinate 6,311,672 of JANVCC010000068.1, read as the reverse complement.
AGAGAAGGGCACTGACAGAAAGGCAGCAATGGACCGTGGGGATGTGGTACAGAAGGAGGAGTACTTGGGGAAATAAAAAGCATCACTGCTCTTGGTTTTACAGCACATGCTGTGAAGGGCATGCAGGCTACTGCCGAGCTTGGCACACAGACAGTTCCCCAAGTGGGAGGGCTGTGGGTGGCACTGACCTTTATTCCTCCGGGTGGTTTGTAGCTTACTTTATCAGTTGCCCCAGGTCAGAGCAGCAGCACTGAAAGCCAGAGAGCTGCGTGGATGCTGTGACCTTGGCTGTGGCCATTTTGCTTGTAGCCAGGCAGGGGGGACTTCTACGCTAGCAAATTTCTGCAGCCTTCTGTTGTTGCCTCAGAAGTCAAGGGAAAGCAGCCATATAAATTTTTCACATTTATGACAGAGGCTCCTGCTGGAATGTTTTTTAAGACTCAGAAAAGAAAGCAGTGTGGTAGCACCTAGGGGGTCTCATTTGGAGATGGCTGAGTGAGAAAGGGTCCTCAGTCCACTCCCCTCACCATTATAGGAGCAAGGTAATGTGCGACTGGTCAAGGAGACAAACACTGTTGTGCTTGTGGCTATTTACTTAATTGTTACACCTCCAGGAGGATGCTCCGGAAGACCATGAGCTCTTGGCAGTCAGGGTATTGAGGGTGTTCTCAGTGAGGTGCTCTGGTGAGGTGCCAAGGAGACAGTCTGGTACCACCAGGAAGCTGTAGAACAAGCTCTGTGGTGGCACATGCTAGTGGGATTGTGAAAGATGATGATAAACTGAAGGAGGTCTGATCTACAGGAATGGCCCTCTGGTAACAGCTCACACTTTTACTGATGCAGAACTATGCCAAAAAACTTGTTTTCATAGGCAAGTGCTTATGTCTCTTGGTTTTGCAAAGTCTGCTGTTTATTTCATCGCTAAAGATACTGTTTCTTTAAGTTCCTTCTCCAGGCTAGGAATCCTCCTTTAGTCCTTTTGTCTTGTTAGCAGGAATGGGAGTGATGGGCTTGTTCTGGTCAGTGGGTGCAAGAGCAAATTTAGAATATATTCTTCTGTTGTCCATCTAACCAAGGATGTAAATGGTGGGTAATCAAGCAGAGGAACAGATGATTGAATAAGTACTTAGATATTTGAACCAACAATTTTTTTGTTTCCTCCTCAACCCACTGATTCTAATGGGCTTCCCACTGTTTGCCTGAGAGTGTGCTGTGAGGGGTTGGGAGTGGGACTCTTGTGAGCTTGCCAGATGAACAGTAGTCTTTGCTAATTGACATGTTCTCCATTTGCAACATAATTTTTGGGCAGGCTTGCGGGAGTACATTGTGGAAGGAGAATAGGAGGGTTGCAGGGGAGGCAATAACCCATAGGAAAAGCCCTAAGATTGCACTGGCGTATCCATGCCTCCGTGCTCATGGTGGTTTCCAACAGCTGGGGATAAAACCAGTGCTCTTGCTACCAGTAATGTTCCCTTTGTGTGTCTCTGTGTCCTTCCCTGGCTCCCACCCTTCATCTTTCTCATCCTTCTCTCAATAGGTAATTCTTTCTTATAGAAATATTAAATTTTGGTTTAAAACAGAACCAACCCATTTTCACCACCCCCTTTCATTCCTCTTTCATCTTTTCTTCCCATGGAAGTGTTTGAAGTAGCACAAGTTCCTGAGAAAGGCATTTTTTTTTCCTCCCTTTGTGCTTTGGCTCTCTGTCCCTTCTTCATTATATCTTCCCTTTGTTACTTTGTTCTGCCTCCCTCATCTCTCTGTTTTCTCCCCATCTCTCAACCCTTCTTCAAGGCTCTTTCTTCATTAATATGTTAATTTCTAGCCCAGGAATGCTTCTTGCGGTTCACTGTTCACCAGGGAGAGACAGAGGAGAGAGTCAGGAGAGAGAAAGGGAGAGAGGGAATAAGAAAAAGAGAACAGTTACTTACAACAGGACAGGACAAGGGATGTCAGTGAAGGAGTTGTCTTGCACTGACTGGTGTCATGATGCCAGGGAGAAGAGGATTATCCATGTTTTGGACCGAGTTCATCTTTTTCTGTATTTTTTTTTTTTATATTTTCAACTTCTGGAACATACTCTTAGGAGAAAAAAAGAAAGTTCAACATTAAAAAAAGCTCCCCCCCCCCATTTTTTTTTATTTTATATATTTTTTTATTTTATTTTTAATTTTTTTTTTTTTTTTTAGTATTACCTTTTTGGCAATTTCCAAATTCTTTTTCCCTCTGCATAGAATTTTTTTTAAACATCAGTCCCTACTCCCACCCTAATAGGATGACACAATGCAAATGTGTTGCCTGCATGGTCTTCACACAAGGCTTTTGCAGGATGAACAAAACCATACCAGAAGTTCTTTGAAGGGGCTTTTGCCCCAACAGAAGTTTCCAGAGTACTTTTCTTCTTCAGGTGAGAAGTAGTGGAGGTTTCAGCTTCTGTTCAGGTAAAGAGATATGGATAAAGATTATAAGACCATGGGAGCAATACAACGGTGAAACTGATAGGGAATCTGGGGCTAAAAGGAGCATGAGAATGGCAGTTAGAGCTGTGATGAGTCAAGGATTTTCTTTCTACCTCACACCAGTATGGTTACTGGGCGGAAGGTTGCAAAGGAGCAAGTGATAAAGGCAGGAACATCTGCAGCATGGACCAGGTCTGGGAAGGATGCCGAAAGCCAATACTCTTGCAATTCTACCCTGAAATTAGGAAACCTCTAACTATTCTATTTGCTGCTTTGTATCTAATGTAGCGAGACCTCTGCGCTCAGAGTGGTACGATCATGATTGCCCAAGCAAATAATTAACAGTGCGGCAATGAAAGTCAGCATAGGGTAGCTGGCTGGGTGGGTGGCTGGAGGTGAGAAAGCAGGTCTGAGGAAGGGCAAGGGCGTGTAGTAAAGGAGGAAGAGAGGAAAAGATGGGCTCTGATACAGTACTGCAAAACCGGTATGAGCTGGAAGCAAAATAACCGTGGAGGAAAACTCTGGGGGACTGCTGCAATGTTCTGTGATGTCCAAGGCCCCTGAGCCAAGAGCCTTTCATAAATTACGTACACACAACTGTGTCAGATGAATATTATTTAGGTTGCAAAGGAAAGCACTTCAAACAGAAGAAAATGCCAGAATTAAGACTGCAATCTTCATTTGGCACTTTTATGCCTATGCATTATAGAGCAGTGGTTTCAAGACTGCCTATTATCTTTCAAGACAGGACCCCTGCCTGCTTCTGTACGCAGGATGGGTGACATTTCCTGACTGAGCAGTGATTCAGTATTTTGTTTTCTTCACCTTGTTTAATGTGTAGCCTTAAGCTTTGTATACTGTGCCTGCTTTCACAGGCTGCTGGGGAGGGAGGGTTTTTCGTTGCAAGGTGTTATCTGGCACACGTTAGGGCAGTATCTCAGCACATCATGAAGTTCATGGATCTTCACCCTACTCCTGTGAGATAAGAGGGCACAAGCTGTTTTATGTAAATAAATCCATTGTATAGGCATAGATCTGAGGTGCCACAAGATTGAGGTCAAAAATGTCTGTTAATTTTTCATGGCCCATCTGAGACACTTAGAATCTCAATATTCAAAGTACTGATCAGTACAGAATGCTTTCTGTGTTCCAGGCAAATTTCTCTTTGACAGGAGAAAGACAGAGCAGTCTCCAAATTGTTTCTCTTTCTTAATTCTAATTTGAATTATTTCTTTCAATATATTTTAGATGAAACATTTAATTTCTTATTCAAATTAGTTTATAATTTCAGTCTGTATCTTCCTTTTATTTGAAAAAAGATTTTTGAAAACATTCAGATTCAAAAGATGGTGTGCTGAAATAGATATGTTTTGCTTCAACAAAGTCAAAACTTTATGCTTACTGCTTTGCCAAAATTGGGCTCATAGTACAGCATTTATTTTTGTTTGGAATTGCCACCACACCAACAAAGGAGCCAGTGAGTTTGTCAAGCTTTTGTCAGGCATCCACAAAATGAGGCACACAGATTTAGCGACTACTTGTGAAGAATCTGGTTTAAGAGATTTTACTGATTTCTTCTCCCTGGTATCCAGTGATAGGACACTTGGGAAAGGTTCAAAGCTGCACCAGGGGAGGTTTCAGTCAATGCCCCATTCCTATCAGTGTTCAAGAGGCATTTGGACAATGTCTTTAATAACATGCTTTATCTTTTGGTCAGCCCTGAAGTGGTTAAGCACTTGGACTAGATGATTGTGGTAGGTCCCTTCTAACTGAAATTATTCTATTCTGTTCTATTCTATTAGCAATACCATGTCCCTTGTGTAGGGGGACAAATCCAGCCTTGCAGTACAGCTTTCAGTTGGCTGAGCCATATGATTGTCTTATTTATCCCAGCCATTCTCTACCCCTCCCTTGATTACTGCCCACTTTCCAAACAGCTAAGTTTGAGTCTCAGTTCAATCCATCTGGTGCATTGAATGAGACAGTAGTCCTGCAAGAAAAATTGTCATTGATTATGTTATTCAGGACTGATTCGTAGTGGTTATGCAAAATGGGCTGCATTCAGGTTGCTGGAACAAGCGTAATGCTGACGTTTCCCCATTTTGCACGTATAGACTCAGACTTGGCCAAGTGCATAGTTTAGTGGTCATGAGCTTTTCAGCTTTTCTCTCCCACCATTGACCTCTTTTGTCTTGTCTCCTCAGATTGCCTTGTTTCTTCTGCTCTTCTGGCACCTTTTCACAGTCCTGTTCTAACCTGTCCAAGCTAGGATCTCATCTAGGCTCTAGACCCTAGATCTAGAAAAATCCAGTTTCTACTTCTGGACTCCATGCCCCATGTTTTCATCCTTTTCCATGTATCTCACATTCTGGCTCCTTGTCCCATCTCTCTTCCCCTCCCCTCAGCCCCAACAAGTCCCAGTCTCTATGCCTAAATGGTCCAGGTGTCACACCTCCCAGTTTTCTTCTCCCATGTAGCATTTCAGACCCATGCTTCTCACAGTGTCCCAAGTCAATGTATCCTGATCACCTTCCTGACTCTTTCCTACTTCTCTGGAATTAGCCAGCCTCCTTTTCCAGCAATCCCTGTGTGCAGGCAGCAGGCAGGATCAGGGGACATGCAAACCCAAGAGGTACATTCCTTCTTCTCTTGCTTCCCTAGACCAGATGTGCACCTTGCTTGAGTTCATGTGTAGAAAAAGTCATTTAGCCTACAGAGGGCCTAGGGAGCAGAGCATTTTAGAAAGGTGGTGGTGTGGGTTTTTTTTTTTAAAGCTCTATTAAGTCTCTGTTGAACAAGTGTAAATTGCAGTTTTTCCAAAGGCTTATGACCTGTCTAGGTTTTCACAAGTATGGCAAAAATCAGCATGTGGCATGAAAGGAACCTTTTCTTTCCCCTCTCATCAAAATTCAAGTCCCTCGAAAGCAGAGAACTTTCTGGAGACTTTTAGAAAAGTCACCTTTTTTTTTTTTTTTCTTCCCCCTTAACATTGGTAAAATAATATATTTGGTCTAGCCTGTTTCTGGAAATGAACAGACCACTTCTGCTCCCATTTTCTTCAAGTGTCAAACCTGGCATAAGCCAGGAAAATGTCAATCTGAAAGATAAAATCTGGTGTAACTAGAGGAATCTGTAAGGAAGGCTTTATGGTAGGAAGCATCTCAAGAGATAGAGGTACCAGCCTCAGCAATGCAGATCTCACCTCTGTCTGTGGGCTTCCTGGAGCATTTTTAGGAGGTCAAGGAATGTCTGCGCGCTGGCTGAACACGTCCTTGTGGGGGCTTAAACCTGGGGCTCAGTCAGCAAGCAGATAAATGATTTGTTTTATTTCATTTTGAATTAAAAAAAAGAAGTGCCTACCCCAGGCTTTCAGCACCTTTAATACTCATTTAAAAATGCATGTCACACAATGAAAGAAAATCAGTGCCAGTCCCCAGCGTGGAACTAAAACCAACCAGCCAAGCAGTTAGAACAAACAAGCAAAAAAGTGGAAAAAATCCAATCCTCCACAGGCTGCCTTTCTTTTTTCTCCCCCTTCTCTCCCTCCCTCCTCGCTTCAACCAGGGGTGTTCAGCTACTGGGCTGCATTTTGCAGTCCTGCCTTCGCCAAAGCGTGTTAACCCATGCAGCTCATGAAACATCCCCAAACATGGGAAGCCTTGATGAGAAGAAAACAAGGCCAGACTTACCTTTTTTTTTCTCACTTTTTGCACAAAGTTTCTAGGAGCCCAGTTGCCTGGTGAGGTTACAGGCTTCAGCTGGGAGCTCTGGCTGTGTTCTACAGAGTGTGGCAGAGTGGAAGAGGGGACAAGTTTGAGGTCAGGATGCTGAGAGAGATGCGGCAATTTGTTTCAGCAGCCAAGCATCTTCTGATGCTTGATGCATCCTCCCTTAGCTTCTCCTTGGAGAAAGCCCAGTGGAAAACATCCCTTCTGTGGACTCCAGGACAGGCATTCACTGCTCTGGGAGTGGATTTCAGAATGGGTGGCAGAGCCTTGAACCTCACCACTAGTGTGGACTAAATATTCATGCCCGTTAATGGCGATGTGGTGGGTCTTGTGAGATGAACAAGGTATGAGACTGGTTCAGAGCTGAGATTACCCCTCAACAGAGGCAGTCCCCTTTTCAGTTCCCATGAGTCATCCACAGCAAAAGGGGCAGCTGCTTGAGAAAGGGTTGAGGGGCCTGCTGAATTATAAACTGTCTTTTCCTGGCAGGTAAGTGATCCTTCCTGGATGGCATTCATCAGACAGCAGAGGGAACTTCCCTGCCTGCTGCCCATTTTATACCTTTCTAAGGCATAAATAAAAATCTCCAGGGCTATTATGATGCCTCCTCACATGAGACTGAAATGTACTGAGTATAGATTGAAGGAAAGAGGAAACAGGAAAAAACATCAGCATCTCAAATGATGTGCAGGAGGGCTGGTGCCTGTGGCACTGTGTGTATTCAATTTCAGCATGCTGTATTTACTTCTATTTCCCCTCTCTGAAAAGGCAACCTTCAGGCACTTCACTAAATGGATTGAAAGGTTTGTCTGGTTTTAATGATGCTTCTAAAAGAGCCCGTGTGTTAATCCTCCACTCAAATACTTCTGAGATATTTTGCAATGCCTCTTGGTAAAGCAGAACATTATGAATACCTTGGCATTTAGTGGGTAGGCAATGTTCTGTTCTGGGGCTACTTTAGAAGGAGTAACTGGGGTTAATAAGCTAATGTTTTCTAGGAGAGGGTATCCTGGTCTGTGAGAGTGTGAGAACAATCAGCAGATTAATTAAGATGTGTGTAATGGAGTGGTATGAACATTTAACTATAGCAATCAGATGAATTAGAAGCACAGTTTCTGTCTCAGGTTGGATTCTTTAGGGACAGAATCTATTCGCCCTGTGAAGTACAATTCCCTGTGCACTTTTATAGCAAACCTGTCTTAGTGGATACAGGCTCACGCTCTACCCTTAATTATTGTGCTATAAATCTGTAATACCAGAGTATCCAAAATGAGGAAGACTGATTGCCACAGAAGAACTGGGCAGCAGAGGAAAACTAAGTGGAGTCATGGTGGTTTACCTGCATAGCTGAGATAAAGCCTGCCTCTATGGCTTTAGCAGTGGAGAGGGGAACTCAGTGAGCTGGCATAAATGAAAAGATGTAGTTCTGGTTCCACAGCATGACAGTCATGAACTAGCATCCAGTGAAAAAATGTTGGAGCATTTTTTTTCTAATTATATATATATTTTTTTTATTTTTTTCTTTTTTTTCCTCACAGTCCTGAGTAGCCTGGGCTACATACCAGTAGAGAAGGACAGAAGAACTTGGGGAAGAAAGGACTGATTTGCCCGCACTAATTGGCATTATTTATGCATACAAAATACCTGCATTAGGGAAGAAATCCTGTCTGGTATTTCTGTGACCTCAAGGACCAACTTCTGTAGGGGTGGCACATATATTTCGAGTACAGTTACATCTATGCTTAGCCAGGCTGGGGCTGGAGCTGCTCCCAACTTTGAGGGTACTCTGCTTGGATACTGCAAATTCAGACTTCAGAAAAGATCTTAGTATTTTCTATGATATAAAATTACTTCAGAAGAAGGGATTTAGATAAATTCTTCTATATAAGTATACATGACAGCTTCACATATAAGAGACCTTCCTAGGGAGACCTCAGTTGACATCCTTATCTGAACAGTCAGGCATTTAGGACTTAAGGCCCCTGTGTTTTAACTACTGGGTTTAACTGGTGGGGTCTTTTGAGGGGAAAGGAAGAACATGGTGACTGAGTTGAAGCAGGCAGTGGAGAGAGCAGAGGATATGTGCATCCAAAGGCCTGTGAATAATGAATGGATGTGAATTGTAAAAGGCTCTTCTCCACAAGAGCATCACCTTCTCTTGAGCTCCAAAGAGTGTCTGAAGCCACTTTCTCTCTCGCACCTTGTAGAACTTGAGCCTAGTGTGTGAGCACTAGCTTTTAGAAATGATGGGCCAGCAGCTGTGCCCAAATACCTGGTGCACCATATAGCACCACGTGGGCATAGAAAAATAGCCAGGACTGGAATCCTGAGTGGGTCCACTGGATGATTTTCACTCAAGTGAAAGACAATGTTGCAGATAGCAGCAGCTATTCCATTTCTAAGACATATCATGTTAAAGAACTTGTCAATACCCTCCTACCTTCTTCCTATCCCTTAGGCAAGCAGCACAAGCAGCAAGTGTAAATATGTAAGGATATGCAGAGGGCGATATTTAATTTCAGCTCAGGGCATGTTCTGTGATGCAATGAATGAGCAGTAAGAGAGAAAGCCAGGATGCAATTCTGCTGTGCATCTTCCCAGAGATAATTGTTAAAGACAGACAGAGTTGGGGTGTGTATGGAGCCGAGTGGGACTATGTGAGTGGGAGAAGAAACATGCCTGACCGACTCTGGCAGTGTGTGTGGGGGGGTGTGTGTGTTCCTATTTTGGCAGCAGGTGGGTGAGCATGTGGGCTGCAGCAAGTATGGTGAACATGCATGAGTGAATTGCTAGGTTTTTTTATGCATGTGGCTGATTCAGGTGCAGGGAGGAAGGTGGTCAGTGGAGCAGATTCCTTCGCTCCTTCTGATCATGGTGTGAAGAAAATACTGAGACCAGTGTCTTGATTGGGCTGTGAATCTAGAAGGACACTCAGTGACCAATAGCTCAGCATTGAATCTGCCTTTTCAGCTCTCTGGGACACTACAGCATTCTAATTGCCTCCAGGGCTTTGTGGACCAGTTTCCAACTATTGTCAATTGCTGCAGGGCAACAAATCCATTTACATCTGGGTAATAGAAAATACAAATTTTGTGCCATCTTTCTCATCTGTCCATCTGTCTTACTTTACCACCCTTACTGCTTTGTCTTTGTTAGCTCTCTCCGGCTGTCATTTGAAGCAAAAATGGACTTTCTTGTTTCCCCCATTGATTCTCCCTTTCAGATGTGGTTAGCAGTGATCCTGGATTCTGAGCCATGTACCACCGTGTAAAGAGGCTGCACCATGCCTTGGGGAGAGGGGAAGGCAGAAGAGTACTAATATATGATGAGAAGCATCTGGAAACCAGGGTATAAACAAGGCTGAAAGCAGTGGGGATAGCTCTGTGCATGTATGTTGGAGACAAAGGACTGACAGTGGCCAGACCTAGAGCTACACAGGGTGGAAGCTGGAGGTTAGAAGCTGCCCTGACCTAGAGAGGGTTCTCCTTTTGGCCCTTTCTGTGCGTGAGATTGCCGTGCTGGACCATGGGAGTAGAAGCTGTGCCACCCTCAGTTTCCTGAATCACGGAGCTTGTTGTAGTGGGAGAGCCTCTAGCACTGAGAGTAGGAAAGCCGGAAGGTGAGAGGGGGAGTAACGAGGAGAGAAAGATACGGGGAAGATGTGGGTGTTCCCACCCTGCATGTGCTTCCCACGGGACCGTGGCTTCTCCCCAGTTTGCAGTGAATGGCTGTGTGCCTGCGTGAGGGATGGAGATGGATGGCGTCAGGAAAGTTTCCCCCAGCCCTGGAGCTGGAGGGGGTGATGATTTCTGGGCTAGAACCTAAGCACTCCTCCCTGCAGAGCTCTTCTCTTTAGTCTGTGGTTTGGGTATCTGCTCCTCTTTCAAACGGTGGGATGCTGAGACTGATGGGGTGTGTGGTGCATGTTTCTGGTTTGTGTGTGTGAAGGAAACACCCCAGACAATTGGCTTCTAAGCATCAAGAGGCTCTAGGGCAGAAGAAGCAGCTCATAATAACCTTGCACATTCTTTAGCTGTTGATTTTCTTCTAGTGAATGAATATCACATGTCCTCCCTTCGCTCATCATCCCCCCCTCCCTCCTCCCCATCCCTCTGCTCTGGGCTTTACATCAGCTTCCTTAATAAGAAGCACTCCGTTTTTAGTCCCAAGTGAGTGCCGAGCCCTTTGCTGCAGGGCTTGCTGTTGCCTGAAGCTCTTGTCTGAAATAGCAAGCTGGCTCTTCAGGGATGCTGCACACCCCTGAAGAACTAGTCAGAGCTTGGGTACCCTGCATTGTGCATGGGGGCTCACAGCCCCCTCCCATCTCACCCCACCCTAGCTCCTTTTATTTGACATCATCTTCAATGACTGGGAGGTAGGAGTAAAAAGCAAACTCTTTGGGTGTGTGGTTTATAGTAAGCTCCTTCATGTAGCCAGCTCCTGTACTGATGAGTCTAGAAGAACGCTGCAAAAAATCATGGGTAAGAGGGCTCTGTTATTAAAGGGAATTAGCAAGGATACACCTCTGCCAAGCCTAGCCCATGACTGCCATGGGTGCAGTGGGAAACTGTCTCCCTGACAAGTGCCACTGACCAGAGCATGCACCAAGAGATGCATCATTTCTCATACCTGTTTCCTCCCTACCCCATGATGATGCCTTTTTCAGAGTACTTTCAAGGTATTGTTTCTTTCACATATATTTCTCAGTCTTTCAGCTACCTCCACATTTATCTTTGAGTGGCTTTACTTACATTTCTTCCATCTCAGTACTAATTTCTTGAGACCTCATTGCTTGACCTTTCCATCCCTTCTTCAATATTCTAAGCACAAACAGTATTCCCAGGGATAAGAATGTAAAATGTGTGAAAGGTAAAAGGGTAAAAGGAAAGGACTTAAAATAACAGTATCTAATTAAAGTATGGAAATAGCAGCTTTAAGGGAATATAAGCAAATAGCAAGGGAATTTAAGCAAATAGCTTAAAAAGGTACAAGAATAGATTAGCTAGTTTTCTGAATAGGACTAGCCCTGGCTATTACACAGGGCTTGATTGGAACAATGAAGACCTATACATCCATTCTGCAGAGAAAGGAAGTTCATTTGGGCAGGGATGGGAAGGAGTTGCAGATGCTGTCTTAGCTCTGTTCCAGGGTAGGAATCCTCTGTCACCACTGAAATAGGTAATGATGAACTGATACATGGGGCAGTGCTGCGAGGTGGAGAGCAGGCTCATCTTTAAGAGACTTAGCCTGATCATATGTGTACTGCTTACTCTGGGACTTTCATCCCTCTTTGTTTTCTACAGTGTGTCCCAGTGCAAGGGAGGGAACTGCAGCTCCATCTCTAATGTCATCATCAACTTTCTTTCACCCTCATAGCTGTGCACTTCAGTTGTCTCTGCCATGGGTCCCTCTTCCTACACCGAGTGTGCCACACCACTCTATCCATCTCTTTCTACGGTGACATTTCTTCCTTCACTCTTTCCTTTCTTGGTCCAGTCTCCTTCCTACTCTTTACCTATCATACCTGACTGCAGGGTGATTTAGTGGTTTTGTTTGTTTAGTTTCTTTTATTATCCTATTCATTAGAGTAACTGGAAAGATCTGTTGCTTCAGTTCATGCTTGTTTGAAGATGGGTGTCGTGGTTTAAGAGTTAATAGATTGAGTGGGAGGGACAGGTGATAACCCTAGGACCCTCAGGGCTCAGAAGGCAGCTGTTATTCCCTCCCCTTCCCTGTTACACTCCATAAAACAAGGAGACAGGGATTTGGGGTGGGGGTTTCTTCCTCCCAGGGCTCTGCTTGGTGGGACTGCATCTCCAGAGGTTTGGCCCTGCCCTGACTCCATGTGTGCCCCGCAATCCATCACCAGCTGAGAGCAGTTTTTCCATAGAGTTTTGTACCCTTCTTCCCTTAATAGTCCTTTTTGTGCTTTTCTCCTGTTATCCATTAAATTTGTTATAGTCTTAACTTCCAATCTTGGGTGAGGCATTTTTTCTTTTTCTTTATTCTCCTTTTCAGCCTCCCCTGGGAGGGAGGGGGCCAATCCCACTCTGTGTTTCAGGTGGGCTTTGGTTATTTCATTGGAAAATGGTTGTAAAAAAATTAACAAACTCCTCTGAGTGAAGGTCTGTATCAGGTCACCTCCAGATGCCCCTTCTAACCTGAATTCCTCTAGAACTCTGAAAATCTTGTTTGCTGTAGTGGTATTTTCATCCTGAAGTATGTTTTATTTGTTTGTCTCGCAACGCGTGGCATGGTAGGACTGGGCAGTATCTGGAATCTTGTTGTCTAGGCACAGAAATCCAATCAAGCGTTTTTCCTTTCACGGCCTAAACAAATCTTACTTTGCAGGAGAGCACAAAATTACAATTTGAAGAGCTCATCTGTAGAGGTGTTTTGCCAGTCAAGGGCTGCAGTGTCAAATGGAGTCAAAGTCTTTATGTTTTCGCAGTGAGTGTTTGGTAAATGAGGGCTTGCAGCTGGAAGTGTAACTGCAGGGATGAAACTGGACCCACACGTGAATTTTTCAGCATAGTTCCCTCTTTCTCTCTCAAAATGTTTTCGTTTGAGAATCTCTGTGGGTTGCACTCAGTCTTCTTAGTCTCTGAACTGCCTATCATAGCACCTCAGCTCCTTCCTAGAAACCCAGGTATTCTTACATGGTTTTTTTTTCCCATGTCAGAATAAAATTAACTGGAGAGGAGGGTGTATTATGGCAATTTCAATGTTCCTAATTGTTTAATATTTTTCCTTCCGAGACACTGTGAGAGCCACAGCAGCCTTGATTCTGGCTTTCTAGAAGGACTCTGAGAAGGATTTTCAAGGATATTGAACAGTGTAATTTTTTTAAACATTAAGAAAGCAGGGTCAAGAAACCCTATTTTGAATGACTGGCTACTTGATGCACAATGGCAATTGACCCTCTGGAGGCACTGCAGGACTAGCTAGCCTCTGATATCTCTTCTCAGCTACCCTTGTCAGAACTGCTCTGGAAGGACTCAGCCTGGGATTGACAGATGACATTTGCAACTTGAGAGGCCAGGGATGCTGAGAACATTATTCCAGGGCCCACGCAACTGTGCCGTGTCCCTGCACAACCTCCACCATGCAAAATTCCTCTTCTTCAGTCGTTGATCACTGGTCTTGGTGGTGATGTTGGTGTGTGGGATCCAGAAGCCATGAGGTCCCCATCCCAGCTCTCAGCCTTCCCCCTGTCCTGCCCAACAGACCCTAAAGAAAGCTATAGCGTCGTCACCCTGGGTCAAGCTATTTTCTAATACTGCTATCATCTATGGCTGTTTTGCAGCCAGCTGAGCCAGCATATTTTGGAGTGGGTCAGCCTCCCCTCTTCCACAGGAGCTATTGGAAGAGCTGACTGCAAACAGATTTTCACTGCCCGGATGTGGACTGATGTCAAACAGTGCCCAATGAAAGCTGACAAGCTGACAGACCCTATCCGTCAGTGGAGGATGAGGAGAGGGGGGAAGAGAATGTCTCTTGAGCATGCCTTCAAGAGACAGAGAGAAATTTCACAGATGGGCCAGCAAAGCTGTTGTAAGTGATATAAGTCCACGCTTAATAGCCTATCCACTTCTGTGAAGGCAGACAAAAGTGCAGGGGATAACAGGGGTAAGAAAAGCTCAGTGTCAGTCACAAGTTAACCCAGCTTCAAGAAGCAGGGTCCTATTTGGTCAAGTCTCTGACCAGTGAATAACTGGGTGTGGGCTGGCTGGGAGCCCCGCTGAGTTCAGAAGTAGAAAGTCTCTGGAAGCAGACTCTGGGCCACGAGAAATCATTCTTTGCCCTTTTGACTCATGCATCCTGTGAGTACTTGCAGAGTACTGAAGAACTGTGATGGTAAGGTCAGGAAGAAAGTATGAGTGACTGGTTCCTTTTATTGGTGCGTGGTTAGTTGTTGGGTGCACAGTGATGGGCTTTGGAATGAGAACCGCCCTCATTAGTCCTTTTGGTACTGTTCTCACTTTTGATGAATTTGAAGATGCAGCTCTGCTGGAGAAGGAAACTTGTGACCTTTGGGTGCAGATCACAGTGTTGTGTCAACTAGTGGGTCAGAATTAGGGCAGAGAGGGAGCCTTCACAGATTTCTCCTACCTGGGCATGGTGCCTTGTCCAGGCCCTGAATCAGACCACATCTCACAGCTGGCTGTGACCAAAACTTGCACTCGTCTGAGCCTACTACCTTGCCTTAGTATCACTCCTTGTATTGACTTACAGAATGCCAACAACCACCTTACTTCCAGCTTTTAAATGGGCCCAGCCTGAATAGAAACATCCCTTTTAAGCTCTCTTGTTTGAAGTTGGTCCCAGCTTAACAGGCTTACCAGAATATTCTCAACATAGATCTGGAAATCAGCACTGAGTTGGACTTGATTTTTTTTGGTTGCTGCACAAGCAAAGTCCATGTGGAAAAACTAGTCCTGTGCTGGCTCTTTTCCACATTGACCCGTTTACTACTTAAGTCCATTACGGATTTCTATTATAGTTTCTTTTTTCTTCCTCCAAAATGCAAACTGGTTTCAGGTACCACCAACAGTCCAGGTATGAGACTGGGCCAATATTGACAACTCTCACCCTGATGCTGAGCTGACGAAGGCGTTATTATGGTAGCTTTGTATTTAGACAAAGCTAGGAAGTTATGGAATTCAGAAGAGTCAGCCAGCTACTCTTACCTCATCAGGAAAGTTGGGAAAAATTCTACCACCATCCATGCTCGTTCCCTTTATCCCAGGTAACATGACTAGTGGTGAGAAATGGTCTGGTGACGTGGACTTGGGCTCCAGTCTCAGTAATACTCAGAACAGTGCAGATGAATATCTTGGCGGTCCAGTAGAGCTGTGGTTGGGCTCTGGAGCACAAGAATTCTGCATCTGCTGAAGCATCGTCAGTGCATGCTGGCTACTTTATTTCATCAGGGCAGATGATTTAGAGAAGCGAATGGTCAGAGTTCAGAGCACTTTGGGATCCCCTGCTCTGAAAGACGCATGTGAAAACCAAACCACTATTGAATTATAAGTTAAACTACTTCTTTTGTGCTATACTATCAGTAGTAATCTGAAGACAAAGCTTGAAAGTACACAAACCAGGCCCTTCCCATTTGATCCATGTCCCTTCTGGTGACAAAGTGGAAACTGACACCTCATTTATAACTGTCTGATTTACAACCTTTTTCTCCCTCTTCCCCCACCCTCACAGCTGCCTGTCCTCGTACTACTGATTCATTGTGCAATCAGATGGGTGATAGCAGATGCTTCAGGAGAAGGGAATCTTCCTCCACGATTTGCTTAGCCAGTTGTGTGGTTGGAGTAGGAGTCAATTCCTTCCTGCCGTCTGCAGCCTGAAACGACTCATCCATCTCTTACCATCCTAGGGATACAACTATAAATACTAGCAAACTTTCACAGAAGTTGCCAGCCCTTTCTTCAACGGTTGCTGGTTCGTTCTTCAACATCTGTCTTGAACCACTTCTTAAGGCAGCAAATGGCTTCTGATGAAACACAGCCTGCAAAGGGGTGTGAATGGCTGATGGTTCATTTCACTGAGCTGCCTGCCCTCCAAGTGTTGAACAAGAGGGTTAGACAGCAGTATTAGCTCATTTTCACAGTGTGCTTCATTCCCATTAGCAGGATCTCCTCTAATTTTTCACTTGGCTGCAACATGGTGGTATCTGTCATGTCTTAGTGATAGCTCAGGACATTTACTGTACCGCGTGGGATAGACACGGTGGAAAAGGACATGGCCCTACTCAAATGTGGACCCAGCAACTTTTAGTCAGACACAGCCCTTCTTCTTGCCTCAGTAGCTAAGTTCACAGACAAGTAACATTTCCATCTCGATTTCAGTGATTAGAAGTGTCATCCTTTTTCTACAGCCATCTGGGGTGTGAAAACAAATACATCTGTGTGGTCCAAATCGATCCAGAAAGGTGGAAAGCAAACCAATGTCTATCAGAAAAACTATCCCTCTCTCCTTCTCACCCACTCTGGTTATTTCATTTGCAGATCTGTATTTCCTCCCACTCTCCGATTGGGCCAAATTTGTCTCTGTCTGATGGAGGCAAGGGCACCAGGAGTGTCACTGCTGGAGGGGAAGTGGGAGAGAAGAGGAGCTGGGGTTTCCAGATCAGGTAGCCTCAAGGCTGGCCAGGTGATGGCTCTCACCTCCCACCCTCCATCCCCTCCTGGGCTCCCCTCCAAGCCCATTTCTGGGATCCTGACTGACTTTGGCAGTTGGCTGCCTATGCAAGAGGGTTTCCATGGCAATATACCAGTGCTGCTTGCTCCCTCCTCACGCTCTGCCTTCCTTTCCTTCCCTCTGCCTCTCACGCCCCTCTCCAGCACTCCTGTTTCTCAAGCCTGTTGCCATGGAAAAATCATAATTCACAAAGAATTTCATACCCCACCCCCCATTGGGTTTTGGGTTTTTGTTGGGTTTTTTTTTGGTGTTAAAAGTTTTCTTTTCAGTTTAATGTATAGGTAGAGGAGGCTCCATCTGCCTCTTTGAAACCCTGTCCCTGGGCAAGAGGGAACTCTCTGTCTTGGACTTGGAAGCCCTCCTGGAGGGAGGGTGGTGGGAAGCTGCAGAGGGGAGATCTAGCTGATGGGCTCCCCAGCAGGGTTATGGTTGTGAGAACTGCTTACGTGACACTGGAGATTATGACTGGTTTTTTTTTTTTTTTAAGAGATCATGTTGTTTGGAGTCTGAATCAATGGTGTTTAAATGCCCAAGACATGTTGGAGAGAAAGGAGGAGTGAGAGATTTCTGAAAGATGCCTCCTCTGGAGGCTGTTTTCTCTGAAGTGATCATGGTGGTTACTGCCAACAGAAAAGGGTGCAGACAACTCATACGCTGCCACAATATGTGCATAGCAAGAGCTGCAGACGTGATGCAGCCGAAGGTACTGAATGAGACCAGAACTAGAGCCCACATTATCCTACCGGGTGCTCGTCTTAATTCCCAAGCTTTCAGGGTATGTCCACACTCAGGACTTGAGTCTGAGGTATGTGGTTTATGTTTTAGTTCTTAGTTTAAGCACCAGTTAAAGGTGAAATCAGTTAAGTTTCTGCTCAGACTAAATAACCTTGCCTAGATGCCTCTGAAGAGCACTGGGGTACTGTGATAGCTTTGCCACTGTGGGTAGCAGAGCAGATTGAATTGGAGGGAGCTGTGGTATGGTAATAGATGTGGGAATTGACCCTTTGCTGCACTCTCCATGGAAGTGTTCTGGTTTCACTCCCAGCACGCTTGCTGTTTCCATCTGTGCTGTGTTCAGGCTTCCTGCAGTGGGCTCTGTGGCCTGGGATCTTCAAATGCACGTTGGAAAACCTTATTCACAGTATTTGCAGGTCCGAGGAGCCCTGTTAGTGTCCTGAGCACAGAAATATTCTTGGGAGATTTCCCAGTCTAACCGTACAGGAGGCAGAAGGAAAAAAAAATTCAGATAATATATCCAAAATTTAAACGTTGTGCTTATTTCAGACATCCTGAGAGTCTTTTATTGGACATGATGTTAGGATCACGCCCGAGGCTTCTTTAAACTGACCTTTTCCCAGAGAAGCAGCAAAAGAGTAATTCAAGATCAAACGCAGCTCTAGAGTAAAATGGCAACGTTTACTTCACTGGAGACGCAGCCACACGGGCTGAAGTTTATTCTTTCTCTGTCTTCTCTTGTTCAGGAAATATTGAGGATGCACGTTTTGTTTCTCTTTTGTAAAGACAGCTACACTGAGGCAGCCTGCTGCAGACACCTAATCTATGCACCGTGGTTACCTCACTCCATTGTCTGTGTGTACCAGGCATCTGAGTCAATTGCTGCTCGTCTGGCCTCAGATGCCATAATACTCACAGAGCCTAAATTGGGCATGTGGAGTAGGTGATGGAGTATAAGCTGGAGCCTTTTCAGGCTGTTGGAAAAATTATCAATTTACAAAGTCATAAAGTTACAGTGCTGGGTCATTGTAGCTCTTCTTGTTTTGCCTGAATTCCTGCAAGGTGATGGATCTTCAGCTGCTAAAGGCTGTGATCTGTCCTGCAGAAAGCAAAAAGCCTGCTCTATCTACCTCTTTCCTTGTTGACATGCCTTTACTTCATTCTAGACAAACATAATTTCTTCAGCCCCATGTCCTGGGTTGTTTGTCTCCTCCTGCCTTCAACTTCTTTGACACTGCTATGGAAGAAGCCTGAGTAGTTGCAGTGCCATGTTGGACACCTGTCTGGAGGACCCTATCCATATCTCTTACAGAGGCTCCTGAACATCCATCAGCAGAGAAAAAATCTTCAGTCATTACCAGTCTGGTCTAGGAGTTGAACCATTGTCCAGAAGTCAATTATTTCCTTTCTTTTTGCACTTTTCAGGCCTCGGGGATGGATCCAAAAAATTTTCCAGAACACTGTGTGAGAATGTAGGAGTGCACTGACCGTATCAGCGGACACAGTCGCCCTACCTGTACTTAGCAAGACCTTGTGTAGCCCCAGACATCACTCTATCTTTTACCAGAAGGAAGAGAGAGAAGGCGTGTAACTTTATTTAACAGAGCCTGTACAACAAACTACATCACAAAACACTCTACAAAGTTAATAATACAAGGCACAAGTCGGATGTGATATAAATGATGTAAATGTGTGAACTCTGAGTAGGACTTTGGCAATGTTCCCAGCCATGTTCAAAATGTACCCATGATATTTCTATCTCCCATATTGGGAACCCGCAAGAGACAGGCAGAAAAGACTTAGGTTGAGTTTATTATCCATATTTATAATTCATTTCAGAATAGCATCTTCCACCCACACTGATCCATCCTCACGACACTACATATGCACCCAGCTCAGAACAGGAGGCTTCACACTCTGACTTTTGGGGCAAGAGTTGAGGATAGTGAGATATGCTTGAAGGATTCAGTGTGTGTTGGGAAACCCAAAATAGATGATGCAAGGAAATATGGACCCCATAGCTATGCAGGTAGAAGTAAAGAAAGAGGTTTGCAGGCTGCTGAGTCGTGGGACTTTGGGGCAGAAAGGAGACACCTGAATATAGGAACCCAGGTGAAAGACTGGTAGGAGATTCTTGGTATTTATCTCCCTTTTATATTTTCCCAGTATTTGAGAAAGGGATTGTGTCAATGCATTATGTTCGAGAGTGCAGAGGGGTTACAGCTGTGAGGGAAGCAGGGATAAGCAAAGGCTGGGGGCTGAGCATTTGCAGTATAATTTTTGAGTTGAAACCTGGAGTCCAAGGAGCACCTGGATGGGAACTTCTAAGCTTTCAGAGCCTTGTTGGCCGAAAGTGCCTGGCGATCATGACATTGAGCTGCCTGCCTTGAAAGTAGCAGTGCCCCAGTAATGGCTGCATTAGAATTGCTGCTGAAGGTGGTGGTTATGGAGAGGCAATGGGAAGGATGGCACGGATGGCAGTTTGGGTGGAGAAGCAGCAGCAGAGGGAAGGGTGCTGGTGGTGAGCAGGATGCTGGTGGTGAGCAGGATGCTGATTGCAGCAAGTGTTACAGTAGCGTTTGGGAAGACAAGGGTGGTTAATCACAGACAGGATCGTGAAGAGGCAGAGGAGGCAGGATCAAGGAGGAGTGATGAGGTCTGCGATCGTGGTACTTTGCAATGAAGAAGCAGCTGCTCGTTGCTGGGCTTCAAGGGGTTCAGCTCTGGCACTACGTGAAGCTGTGTCCTGCACATGTTCCAGCTCATGGCTTGCTTGCTACTCCTATCTCAGTCTTCACTTTTCTTTGCTACTGTTTGCACATAGTGTAGAGAGAAATACATTCATGGTTTTGTGTAGGGAAAAAAAAAAGGAAATCTTAAATTAGACATTACCCCACTGGGGATACATCCACTGCCCCTTGTAAGATAAATGCTATCTGGAAGGTCTTCTTGGGAAGAATGAGTTTTTCCTAATGCTGTAAGGAAAAAATTCACAAGGAAGTTTAAAGGGGAGGGGGAACAAAAATAAAATAAAAATAAAAAGAACCCTAATTGTTCTGAGACCTTGCTTGCCCAAGGAAGGGTTAATGCTTTAAATGCAATGTAATTTCAGTGGCACTAAAGAACAAGTTTCCATGGAAACATCAACCCACGGAGGAAGAGAAAGAGGGAGAAGGGAGAGGGAGCAGCAGCTGAGAGAGAGCTGCTCCTCTGGCAAAGGAAAAGCAGCTTCCAGACCCCCGCCACAGTTACTGACAGGAGTGATTGTTTGTTTGTTTGAATCAATTCCCCTCTGGAGATGTGATGAGGAAGAAGGTGATAGGGTACCATCTTGCCTGAACCAGTGCAGACCCAGGAAAATCCAGTCACTTTTTGGACCAAGTCTCCTCATGGGCAGCGCATCTTCCTCTGTGGGCACGGTGAATTCACTGCCCTTCAAATCTGTGAATGCTTGCAACACTTGATAAATGTTGAATAACCCCCAAATTGCTTGTGGCTTCTTTGATTGAAGAAGTTAAGTTAGTCAGCTGTTTTGGAGAATGTAATAAAGGGATTTATTTCAATCTCTCCAGCTAGTTTAGCTGTGTCTGTCTTCTGGCAGTGGTGAGGGACCTTTCTGTTAGATTCATACTCCCTTGCTTGCATGTCTTGACTTCCAGGGCAGAAACTGGAATGAGCTCTGGCTGAGATGTCCCGATGGTCGACTCCCAGCACACCAGGCACCTTCAGAAGACCAAAGGGGCTGTTGACGTGCACATCTACTTGGCCAGTTGTTTTAAGCTGTGGTCCACAGCCATGCAAGTCTGTGGGACATTTCGAAGCCATGTGCAGAAATGATTAAGGAAAAATAAGGCTCTTGTCAGTGGGACAAATTCACTGTATGGGGACAGTAGTTCAACCGGAATATTTTTTACAGCTCTGCAGAATTGACAGAGCTTGAAAAACATTATCCTGGGTGAAAAAATCACTGTGAAGAGTGTCATTTGACTTCTGTTCTGTGACTGCTTGTCCTATCAATGTTCGTATGGCTGTGCCCTAAGACAGATAAACAGATCTGAAGGACATCACTTAACCTTTCAGTATTTGCCTGTTCCTAGTGGTATGGCTTCCATCAGTGACCTGTTAGGTGGATGCCAAGACATAATTATGACTCGTTGTCAGCTGTTCTGACAAATGCAATTTTCCCTGCTTTTATTGCCCCTAGTAAGCAGATTTTTAGTCCTTTCAAATGGGAGAAATACCTTGCAGAGTAGTTTTACTTTAGAGAAAAGTGATACGTATCTGTTCCTAATGAATTAGGAAGGATGGAAAGGTATAAAAATAATAAACAATAAACCAATAGAAACAATAAAAAATAATACTTAAAGTAATTGCTGGAATTTATTAACTCGGTAAACCTTTTCAGTTTGATCCAATTTTGGACTGAACATTTAGGTTTTATTTTATCCAGTCACTGTGCAATTTTGACCTTAAATCTATTTTTCTATTAGCCATTTTCTATTACTTAAAGGTTTGGTGAGTCAGTTCAGAAGTACATTTGTTTTTATCAAAGCTTTTTGGATTAGAAAAAAAAAAATTCTGAGAATAGACTGATTTCCTATGAGATTTATAGATATTTTCAGCTGTAACCAAAGTATGCTCTTAAACATTTTTCCTTCTTTCTGTTTTACTTTCAGTAAGGCCAGAAGGTGTAGAGATATATTCTGAAACTACTTAGGACTGTGTCATTTTCACAGGAAAACAGATAATTTAGAAAGAAAAGTTGTAAATTGAGTATTGTGGGTTTAAAATAGAGTATTTTGACATGGAAATCCTATTTGCTATCTGTAGTGATTAGGAGCATGGGAATTTTATATTTCTGTTTTTCCTTCATGAAACGTGGATATCTAAATCTCCAGTGATGGTGTTCCTTGCAGCACTCTGAAAGAGTGGCACATTACAGATCTATTTTAACTGGGGCTTTTGTCCATAAAAGAAAGGGCAGAAGGTGTCATGCAACAGACCAGGCTGTGGGAGCATGACAATGCCAGAAACTTCATTTTTCTGTCCAATGTCATTACAGTTTTCAGATTGGATGGTCCTCTTTCTTTTTGACAAAATGTTGACCTCTTCATGAGAAAATGTTGTTGCCAAGTTCTTAATCCTCCTTTTCCATTTAAAAAGTGGTTTTGATAGGTAATTTTTCCTGGATCTGGCAGTTGTGAAAATAGGTCAGTCAGGATGTGTGTGAGAAAAATTTGGCTTTGGTTGAGTTTTCAAGATAGCGCTGTGACTGACATAGCAGATGGGGCAAACCGAAGATTTATCCTGCTCTTTTTTCCATAAACAGGTCACTTCATCCTAATGTGTACCTGTTTCCTACAAGTGACCTAGCCCTCAAAGTCTGGCCTTGGTATCATCATCAGCACCCTAGCAAAGGGAGTGTAAAATGCCAGGAGACCTGAATGACAGCACCTCTTTCCCCCTTTCTATCAAAGGCAATGACTGCATAGCATGAAAAGCAAATGGGAGATCAGGTCCTGGATGGTATTAGGTACATGGAAGAAAAAGTTACTGTGGAAACTCTGAAACAGCTGGACGAGCAGCCTTTCACCCAGGTGTCATTACTGTCATTTCTGCCCTAGGTTGTAGCTGACCCTGTGTTCTCCATTGGGAGGTAGTTTGGTGACCCTGCACAATGAGTCCCTCCTTCTGTCTGCTTCCTGACAGACATCTATCCTTGCTGTAAAACCTTGTGCTGTGGTGCTTGAGTTTCCTATTATATTTTCAGGAGGGTGGCTGGGGACTGCAGAGGCTGTGGAAAGCGAGCTTCACTTCTCGTTCTCAGGAATGGTCCCATCTCATTAGGATCAAGCAATGCATGTAGGAAAGCAGCCCTGCAATTGCCCTGTCTCCCTATATACTCTTAAGGATAGATATATCCTCAGTCCCCAGGAACTGTCAGCTCAGAGTCTTTCTGAAATGACAAATTCATGGTAGATAAATAGAAGAGATGGGAATGAAGCGGAAGTACCATTTTTTTTTATGACAAAGAGAGGGAGTGTTGGAAAAGATTCATTCTTGCACTGTATACAGGAGCTTTCACTTGAAAGTCTCAGTACACGTGTACATTGTTTTCAAAACAACTTTGTTTGAATACGATGGAGAAACAGCAAGTACAGATAGTAAAAATTTGTCTTCCACCAGAAATGGGTATTTCACAGGTCAGGATCAAACACTAAGAAAATTCATCTTCCTAGAGATGAGGGCTGGAATTTAACCAGATCAAACAGTATCTCTTCATAGATGTCAGCTGAATATCACTGATTTATACCAGCCCAGTATCTGCTCTCTTGTCTTTTAAAAAGGTGTGGACAGCAGGGAGAAACCAAATTAATCTCTTACATCTCTGTTATCTTGTAGCCTGAGGGTTATTTCCTAATCTAGATGCTCTCTTAACCTCTTTGCATACTGAAAACAATCTTGATCTCTGGGAATTTCTCTAAGCCTGCTGGTCAGCTTGGTTCTCAGTAGTATCAAGTGGCTGTAGCCTGGACAGATTTTCTGGTGCCGGATGCCTGCACCATTTGGAATTTGGTTGGTCTTTTTTCTACGCTTGTTTTCTTTCTTGCAGTGAATCTCCCCAGATTCAGTGGTAATGCTGACAGTGAGAGAGAGAAAGGAGCAAAAGAGGAGCGAGATACTGTTCCTTTAAGATTTAATTTCCCTAGTCAATGGTTGCTTCTATTTTTTCCGATCTTGTTTTGGTTTTGTTCTTTTTTGACAGCAGAAAGAACAGAGTCAGTGCCCCTTATTACGTAAAATCAACTGCAATCCTGCCCTTTGCATGAAATCCTTTCCCTGTATATTGTACCCAGTGCTGGCCAGATGTTACTCAGACACAACTGAATGTACCCACCTTTCACAAGCCCACAAGCCACCGTCACCGCAGCAGAGGGAAGGAGCTCAGGATGCTGAGGCAGCACAGGGCAGTGAGCAATGGGAGACCCTCTGAAAAGCTCCACCAGTGTCAGTACCAGCCATGGGGAAGCTTGATCAAAGGCCAAGGAAGCGTCTGTTCTCACCTTTTTTTTGGGGGTGAGCAGTTGGGTTTGATAGCTGCTGGAGACTATCTAATTGCAAGGTACTTAACTGCACTCACAGCTGGGTCTGAATGGCTGTTGTGCATGTATCAGCTGTCCTCTGAGGCAGACGCAGCCATGGAAATGTCCAGCAATGGTATGGAGAAAAAAATTATTATTTTAAGCTTTCCGTGGATTTGGAGAACGGAGGTTTAAACCTGAAGTCGAGGGGATCGCTTGCAGTTTTCTTGATGAAAAATGATCTGTGTTGTTTTGGTATCTTGGATGAGAGCAGAAGCTATTAGCAGTATAGTTAGTGATGGTTAAATCTTTATTTGTCAATCACTTGGCACTTGAAGGTCAGAATTCCCGTTTGTAGATAAATGCATTGGTCATAACCTCACTTTTCCCTGTACATTGAGTCTACCCCCTTTTCTATCCATCTATCCTTGCTCAGAAACAGACATGCAGGGTGGGCAGGACCTGATGCAGGGCAGGACTGGTGCACTCTGCCAAGATTCTTTCTATCAGTCTGGACGGGATAGGTCTTGCTGGTGCCAAAGGAGGGAATGTGGTTTGGAGTTGCGGGCACTTGTGCTGAAATGCAGTAAGGTGCTTGTTGTTGCTCTTTCATGGTCATGAAGTTGGTCTGGGCAAGCAGCTATGCCTGTCCCTGGCACCTCTGCCTGGCTCTTTTTTAATGCTGTCTCTAGGGGTAAGAAAAGGCTATTTCACTATGCAGATTCTGTGGGGTAAAGGCTTTTTAGTGCCTTCACCTTAACTAGTGTTACATTTAGACTCAGTGTTTCATGTTACAGTGAGTTTCCAAAGGGGCTGATGATGGCTTCATCCTGCATCTCACTCCACCTGCAAATCCTCTCTGGCAGAGATATCCCATAGCCTTTCTTTCCCCACCCTCCACCTACACCCTGTTTTTCCCTTGTGTACTGGACTGCTGAGATGACTCCATGATGCTGACAGTGAAGAGCCTGTTTTATTTATATGGCCTGTCTTATTCAGGGAAGCGGTCGATGTTAGGATGCTCATGCCATTTCAGACAGACTGCCCGTCTCACTGGAGCATAACAAGCACTGACAAGGCACAGGGGAGCGTGTGTGTGCACACATGTGTGAGGCGGGGAGCGCAACGGGCTGAACCAAGGCAATGTCCAAATTTGCCCACCCGGAGTCAGCAGGTTCGGAAGGAGCTGATTCCTAGCAAGACACTGGAGGCAGAAGTAGGAGTTGTTAGTGCTGATTTCCGACGCATCTCCTCAGGGCTGTCTCTGGGGCAGAGAAAAATTCGGTTCCCTCCCTGTCTCCCCACAAGCTCCCTCTGCCACACTTGCCTCTCAAGACTTTCACTATCACTAGCTGAAACCATTTAAAATGTCATCATCTCTCTGCTGGTCCTAAATTGGCCACCTCGATGTGGTTTTAATGCTCTATTTCCTATGCCAAACAGCCTTGGAAACGTTCTCCATTAGCTTGCAGGGCTGACAGCCTCACATCTAGGGCGAGTGATGTTACCTAATGGTCAAACCACACTATAGGTAGTTGAGCTCCCCAGAGTCTGATTTGCTTTGTGTCCAAGGACATGTCCCTTCCTTTTTTGTTTCTGCCTGCTCGTCCGTGCCAGGGGGCTCACAAAGTCAGCCTGTTTTCACAGTGTCATGTGTGTCTTGCTCCCACCTGGCTACGTTTAGGGCATTGTGGCTGCTCCACCAGGCTTGGAAAGGACTCAACCCTTTTATGCTTGATTCAGGCAGCTCCAGAAGTGTCCACGTAAGCAAAAATCTTCGCTGAAAGTTGTTTCTAGCAAATTAAATTAAATCGCCTATGTCTGCTCCTCCAAGCCCCCTGTCTTTCTCTTCATCTTGGAGTTTAAAGCATCCCAGTAATCATGGATTAAGCCCTTTACAGGCAGTTTCATCTTGGGTTCCCTCACCTGGATGCACGTGTGCTACCCTCACGTTATTCTCTTGTTGCAGCTGGTGGCTCAGTGCAGACATACTGGGGAGCCTGCCAACCCCCTGGTTGCCTGTTTGGGTACTGGAGTGTGCCTGCAGGCTGTAGGGAGGAAACCAATCACCCTGGACAGAGCAGGCAGCAGTAGTGCTGACATACCAGGCAGCAGTGCTGCTGAAGGGGATGGTTCTCGCTGTGGTGGTGGTAGAGGGCAGAGCCACTCCAGTGTGCCTGCCTTGCAGCACGCTGATGATTTGGCCTGCCAGGGAGTCCTGGAAGCCCTGATGCTTTGTCACACAGGCGTCCCTTTGCATAGCAGACCCCAAGCAAGCCCTGCAGCAACCTGTGTGCTGCTCTCTCCTTGCATCCCTGTGTGGGCGATAGGACCTGGGGAGTCTCAGGAGTGCAGGGAAAGCTGCTTCTTTTGCACTCCTGTAAGCTTTTGTAAATATGTTGGTAAGAGAAAATCCTCTGAAGAGTTATTGTGCCAAATTTGGAGACTAATTTCAGTCATTAAGGTGCGAAGTGAGGGATCGTAGTGCTTCTTTAAGTGTAAATCTCAAGGCAGCTCCAAGGATTGGAGCCGCTGATGATCCCTCCTTGATTATTATTAGTGGTTCTAATCTTTTCTGGGGTAAACGAACAGAAATGACAGCCTCTCATGTTGCTGATTTCTGTTGCTGATTCTGTAAACTTTTCTTGTCAGGCTGTGTTAGGGAGATTCCCATAGTGGCATCATTCTTGGGTGGGAGAGGAAGGAAAGAGGGCTGAGAATTTTTTAATATTGTTAGCTGTTTAATTAGATTTTGGCACTGCTTTCTAACTACTGACATTAAAAGCTGCAACTCCCATTGGGATAATGGCATCCTCATCTTCCTGAAGCCTTGTTTTGTCTTTGCTTTGGTGGCCAGTACAGAGAAGTCATGATATGGGTGTTGCTGTAATCTTGGTCCACTGGAAAGTCTTTCCCACCATCAGAGCTTTACTTAAGTCTGGTATTCTGCACATGATGGTCTGTGCCTGGCATTCCTCAGTATTCCAGAGCAATGCAAACAGCTGGGAAAGAAATGTCAGCAGAAGAGGTCCTGACATTGGATGTTTTACACCGTTGCAAACAATTACATGGCTATGATTCTTCATGCAGCTAATGTTTTGGGGTTCTCTCAGTATTTGGGTGCTGAATGGGTCCAGCTTTTGGAAAATAACAAATAGTCTGCCTTTGAACATCATTCTGTTGCAAATGTTTTGTGCTGGGCGTCCTTGTGGCTGTGTTTCCTATACTGTGCACGTCCCCTGAAGCAACATGCAGCAAGTATGGAATTTCTTTTAGAAGTAAACATAAATGCTGATTGCACTTGGTAATGGGAAATTAGTGAATGAGTTTGGTTGATTAATGGTGTTAAGACAGAAAAGTTTGGGAGAAGGAAGAAGTTAAAATCATGACCTGCTTTTTTATTTGTTTGAAGAAGTTTCCCTGTTACCAATGCTTTCATTAAATTAGCAGGGAGTTGTCTATGTGCACATAGTGGGAAAGTGTAAATCCACTGAATGAACAGATTTTTTTTTTCTTTCTTTTTCTTGAAATTGGTTCAAATCAAGTTCAGAAGGGATAAACTGAAGCTGAATATCAGGAAATATTTCCTGGTGTCACGGTGTAATAGAGCAGAAGAACCTCTCATGTCTGTAATGAAAATGTTGCTTGTGTAATTTAGGGAAGAGGGCAAAGCACGGGAAGGCAGAGTCCTGGGGCTAGCCCTGCAGGCAGCTTGGTGCCCTCTGCCTCTCACAGTGATGTGACGTTACCGGTGACAGAGCAGGTGTATGAAGGCCAAATCTACTTCATGCAACAGGATTGTGAACCGAAGTGAAATATATGAACAGGGGAAACTGTCAGAGTGCCACGGAGATGTCATATAAACCACTGAGCTGTGAAATGTGTATTTGCCTCCTCCTCTTCCCCACAGTGTCATTCTGGACGGCTAAGAAAGAAAACAATAGACCTGCTTCTCATTTACAACGACGCCACTTTGAGATGCTCTCACGATGCGGCGAGGCCTTAAAATGAGTGTAGCTGGAATCTTGGTCCACTTAAAGTTCTTCCCCACCGCCAGAGCTGAGTGAAGAGGCCTTAGGATAAATAAGATTGAAGCCTGGACTGTTTAATAGTCCATTTGTACAGCTGACATGAGATGCCCCAAAGGAGGGTTCCTTGTGCAGAAATGACGGGGCCTTTCCAGACAAAGAGAATCATTCATGTTGGCTGTGGCGATTTGCAGGGCTGATCACCCTTTAGTTTGATCTTGTCGGGTATAAGGCATGACTCTGTCCCTAGGGAAAAGGATTTCCACTGGGCTATCTCAACATCCACTGTCCCTGTTCCTAAGCTGCTTCAGATGATTGCTTTGGGCTCCACGAGGCATGCTGGTTTTTATAGGGATGGAGCTTCTTGCAAGTGTGCTGCTCCTTACTCTGCTCTCTGCAGCTTCCCTTATCGTTGGTGTTTGGGCTGGGGGGAGGCTGTCTCCACTGCTTCACCTGTAGGCCATTGCTGTCCTCAAATGACACCTGAAATCCCCTTTGGAGAGGAAGCAAAGTGTAGGCTGTGGAGTGTGTTTACACGGCTGATTGCTATGGATCCCTCTGCCCTTTGTGTTAAGGGGAAATCCAGGACCACGGGCACACGTGTGTGCTTGTGATTCTTACGTGTGCTTTCAGGAATTCATTGAGAGCTAACGTGGGACATTGCTTCCCTATCCCCGTCACAAAATGGGGGTCATTGCCTTGCCTGATTGTCCCAATTCCCGGACTAATAGTCCTGTTTCTCCCACCCACTTCCTCTTAGATTTTTCACTGTTTGCACTGTACTCCTACAATTGTAAAATGGGCAGGGGGGGCTGGATCTCATTTTGTGTTAGATTTCCAAATATTAACATTCTCCTTGCTCTTTTCTGTGTCCTGCAGGTACCTGATCAATGTCACCTTTGAAGGCAGGAATTTGTCATTCAGTGAAGATGGATACCAGATGCATCCCAAGTTGGTGATCATCCTTCTGACCAAGGAGAGGAAGTGGGAGAGGGTAGGACATGTTTGGTATTTCTTAAACTGTCAGGGAGGAGGATAGAGGAAGGCTCCAGGTGAATAATCCCCCCCACCTTCCTGTACTTCTTATCAAGGGCTGACAATCTCCTCCTTGCATCCCGGACCACTGGTATCTCCAATACCCAGGCTGCTGTCTTCTCCATGCAGGATGTCATTACATTCTTCCATTAGCGTGCATAAAAAATTCATCAGCTTCCTTTCTGTAAACTCTGAACATAAGTTTTCCTGCCTTTTAGAGAAGAGATTCCTCTGTGCCACAGGTTTCAATGGCAGAGACAGAAAATGTTTCTCTGCATGGCTTGGAGGCAGTGAAGTTCTGTATGCTAAATGACTGTGATTGAGCTACATATGCACTTAGTAATAGATGCCAGTGTTAACTGTGTTTGATATATCTGGCCAGTGTCATTTGCAGTGGAATGGTGCATTAAGTAGGAAGTGTATGTGAGACCATATCAAGTTGTTAAAATATATAAATTTGCATCTTTCTGAATAATTTGCACTAACCCAAAGCACCATTTTAGAAATCCACACTATTTCTATGTTAGTCCAAAGCTTTGGTTCATTTCACCTCCCACAAAAATGTCAGTGGTCCAGGATCAGAACAAGCACTCCCATGGGGTCTGAATTGAAATGGAGGGGGTAGTTTGCAGGGTAAGAAAATAAGTTATAAAAAAAGTGGTGGGGGTGAGAAGTCAGTGAAAGCAAGGAGAATTTATCAGAGCGCTCAATAAATATGAAACAGAGCTTGGTCTGGATGTGGTCATGGTTATGGCCTAGAAAAATACTCCTTTGCCTCACCAGGCACAGAAAACCCTCTCTCCTTGGCTACTTGTTCTCTCCATGGATTTGCAAATGGCCTTCATGGCCAGAGCTAGTAAGAAATCTATGGGGAAATGAGAATGAAACAGGGAGCTGTCAGGAGGAGTGCATTCAGAAGAGGACTGGAGGAGCAACTTTTGAAGGAGGCGGAAGCTGGTACTTCTGTGTGCCTGGTGGGCACTAAGGTCTCCCAGTATTTTCAGAAGTTTGGGGAGAGGGTGAAATGCTTCAGTTTGTGCCTGGTTTCCAGGAAGATCTGTCTACCTCATGGTCTTGGCACTGTGAAGACCAGATGAGAGTGTATGGGTCAGATAAGTCAGCAGAGGTCTCAGTGGGATAGGAGTCATATATTGTATGAAGAAACGTATAGCATGTTATCAGCATGTATGGACAGCTCTTGGATGTTTGGAGGCAGACTAGCTGGACATTGCACAGGGGATGGGCAGGCAAGGCTCGGGCTGCAGAGACCTCACATCAGTCTCTGTCCATCATACAACTTCACTAAAGCCCACCAGGCAAAGTCCAGGAGGATTTGTTCCTAGCTAGCACTAAATTTGTTCTCACAGAGGGAAACTCAATATTCAGAGCAGGAAAATGAGCATGAATCTGGCTAGGGATTTTTAGCAGGGCTGGCTGTGGGGAATCTGTTGCTGGAATGCTTTGCAGGCTCTGGGGAGGCACAGCTAAATGCAATCCATTTTTTACCCTTTGTCACGTGCATCATACTGCCTTACCCTCAGGAGAGGGTTTGGGGGCTTCCAAGAGTGGTAAGGCAGGTTGTACAGTCTCTGCGACCATATCTGCGGTCTCTCAGATGAATCAGACAAGTAGTGGAAGGGATACTGGTGAGCTGGAATGTTGAGGTTAGACCTGGGAGCTGCCTGAGCCTTGCTGTTTGTGGAGGCTGTTTGGCATCCATTCAATTAGAACAGTTCTTCATTTTGTAGGAGCTGAGGCTGGATTGAAATGACATTGATGAACTATGGTTATTAGTAGTGTGAAAAACCCATAGTCCTTCCTGAACACAAATGTTTTACCTTAAAGCAGGAGTCTCTCTCAGTGGGAAGATCAGATTATTACAACCAAACTCTGAGCTGTTTGAATTTCGCACTACCTGATTCTTCCTGGAAAACGCAGAAGTTATCTCCAACATGCCATGATCACAGACAAATAATTCTCATACCTGGAACTTCATACTCTTTTCCTTAATTTTCTCAGTTTCGTGGAAATGCAGACATTAAAATACAAGGGTGAAGCAGAACTCTTCGTGGCAAAGATCATAATTTTGTTCTGTGATTGCAGAGAGTCAGGCAAAGCATAATGCTGGCCTTTAACAGCAGCTCCAAAGCAATGCCACAATACAAGCCATACATTATTCATATATTATTAGCACACAATCCCAGTACCTTCGTGGGTGCAATGCCTTGCAGTGTAAAATCATCCGAACTCTCACTGCTTTTTTTGCCAGATTAGCAAGGTGCTTTGTCCTGACAATTTCTAGGCAACATATAGAAGAAACTGCACGAAGCACAGGAGAGTTTCCAAGTCAAACACACAGACAGTAGGAGATGAGACATGAAAGGCTGCATGGGAAACACCGATTCAGTCCACTTGTGTGCGTTCACTGTAGCTTAGTCTTTAATTACATCACTGCACACTATTATCCATAATCAGATGCTGTGCCTGGAAGAAACGTTAAGAGGTCATTTAATCCCTCCCTGTACCCAAGGGAGGGATCAACTAGACTGAAATTATTCCTGACAGATGTTGGTCTCACCTGTTCTGAGAGTCCTTCAATGCTAGAAACTGCATGAAATCCTGAAGCAATCTATTCCATAGCTTCTTTCTCCTTACCCTAGAAAGATTTTCTAATGGCTAACCTAGATTTCCTTGACTGTAGTTTAAGCCCATTACTACTTGGCATCTCCCTAGTGGACATAGAGAACTGTTTATTCTCTTCTTCTTTTTATATTCCTTATGTACGTTTGAAGGCTTCTATCATGTTGTCTCCCAGTTGTCTCTGCTGTAGATTAAACAAGAATTCGTTCAGTCTCTCCTGGTATGTCATGTTTTCTAGTCTTCTGATCATTTTTATTAGTCTCCTCTGTATTTAGCGACAGTTTGCTGCTCTGTATAGCTCGGTGCAGTTGATTCTTAAAAGATGGAAAATAGATTGTGAGGAGTACATCTCTTGGGGGGTGTGTGTATATATATAAAAATAAAGAAATGTTTTAAAACAGGTGTGACACCTTCCATTTTCTGTTGCAGGCAGTGACGGAACTGTTTCAGGATTTCAGGTCTGTGAAATTTTTTGAGATTTTAATTTTTCATCCCAATTTGGGAAGAAGTATCTTCAAAACCTCACCAGATCTTTCAGAACAGGAATTCATTTTCTAGAAGAGCTACAGTTGTCCCCAGATTCTGATCATGATAAATCTTCTCCTGCCTCTTTCAGACAGACTGAAGCCTCCTAGGACTGGCAATCATAAAAGAACATGTAGAACAACCACTTTCTGGAAAGGGGCAGTAATCTGAGCTCTTCTGCTCTTGTAGTCATCAGTAACGATTCCTCTTGTGATAAGCAAATGTGCTGCATTTTAGTCAATTCTCTGTTCTCTGCTCCTTTGCGGCAAAAGGCTGCATGTCTTACCTCACTATCTTATAATTAGCTGCTTGGTAGAGCTCTTTGCTTCACTGGCCAGACAGCCTTGGTGTGTTTTGGGTGCCTAGATGCCCCCGTTGTACGCAGATGGAGGTGGTGAAGGAGATCCACCCTTGTGCCCCACGAAGGGCCCTGCCTCAATGCAGCAATGAGCTGGGGCCAGAGGTCTCACAAGGTGAGCCAGAGGATCAGTATTACACTAGAGTTTGTGTCTGTGGGTTGTGATGTTTTGTGTGGGAAGAGTTTTCACCCAAGCCTTTGCTTTACTTGACAGATTGCCTTTCTCCTCTGCTCTGTAATCCCACATACGAGGAGGACTTTTTTCTGGGTTCATGATCCTTCTGTGAGAGCTGGCAAGTGCTGCTCTCCAGCTCTTGCTCACATCCACCTTCTCTGCTGAGGCAAGGCACAGCAGTCCTGTTCCATTAGCTCCCAGCTCCTCATGCCTCACTTTACCCCAGGAAATCTGGGGGTGACGCAAATGTTACTCTTTCTGAGGCCCTCTTTGGGATTTTTTTCTCTTTATTTTCTTTGATTTGTACTGAATTTTGCATCACTTCTATCACTAGGTTGTTCTCAGACTCTCCCTTTTGCTGATGCTTCTCTGCTTCTTCTCTAACGTGTGTCACTGGGGATTCAGAGCACCTTTCTATGTGGGTCATGACAGCAACATCTTGTGCCACCCCACAGAGCCCTTTGATTGCAGGCTTCCTAGGGCACCTCTTACCACACATGGTCCAGTAACTCCTGCTCCTGGCTGGACGATCAAAGCCTCAGATGATGGTTTTGGTCAGGATGCCACTACGAGTCATCTTAGAGGGAGACAGATGGGAAACTCATGGTGAAAGATTCATCCTCCCTGCTGCATGTGCTAATCCTCTGTCCCTATCAACCCTTAGCTCTCTCAGCAGATAAAATGTTTGCCTGCTGCTGCTCCTCTAATTATCAGTGTTTGACTTCTGAACTCTTAAAAATCAATTACCAGCATCTGTTCTACTTCCTCTAGCCACTGGTGTGACCATGGCTACCAATTCATGGACAGACTGCTCTTAGCCTGTTCCCCCTACACCATTGCACATATTAGTGCTCCTTGGGTATGTGTTCATTCACTGTGACATGCTATCAGCTGCCACAGCAACTGCATACTTCCAGTAATGCTGAAAATAGAGTGCAAAATGGTCCCACCACTCTCTGCTGCATAGGCTTTCCAGAGATGAGTTCAGCCTCAATCGTAGTCCACGTAAGGTGAGTTAGCAAACTTGTGTGATGCTGTTCCCCTGCTTGAGACAGAGCAGTGTCATTCTGATCCGTGCTTGGGAAAGGCTGCCTCAGGATGTGGGGAGGAGTTTAAGGAAAGAAGGATTTAGAAAAGAAAAATGGAAAAATAAGCTTTGTTTTATCTAAAAAAAAAAAAAAGCAGTGAGAAAGGAGAACAAGATAAGTCTTTGGACATCTATTTGTTGAATAAAGGACATTGTGGTCAGCTGCTTTTGATGTCCACAGTGAGCAGAGAGAAGAAATCTTGCTAATTTTTCAAGCAGAAAGGTTTTGGTTAGATATGTAGGGAGCTGTCTAATTGTTAGCATGGTGAGACATGGTGAGGCTCGTTTGCTGGAGGACACAGAAAAACGTCTGAAAGGATGGAGTCTAAATCTATCTTGTCCTGCCTCAGAGATGGTGGATGCAGTAAGTGATCTCTTGTGGTTCTCTGCCAGCCTACATTTCTGTGATTAGATGAACAAGATGAACCTGAAAAATGTCTCACAAGGGGTCACTTTTTTGACTCCTGTCAAGAAAAACAGGGTTATGGGCAAGCTGATCAGCAAAAGCTTCAGCCCTGGTCCAGTGAGGACATGACTTCTGTAGCCTTCTACCATGTACCTTTTCTATAAGCAGGCAGTTGGTGCATGAGGGCTATTGTGGATGGCTGCAAACAAAAGCCCTTATGAAGGCACTTGTCACCTCCTGCAGTCTGCACCTTTGGAAGACTGATGAATGCCACAGAGATGCTGAAGAGGCTGTAGCTTTTGAAAACGATGCAGGCTTCAGTCTTTCTGTGCATTAGAAGAAATACTCACTGTTAATGTCTTTGTGTGCTTCAGTGTCCCAGCGGTAGGAGTAACAGGAGAAGAAGAGAGAATTGAAAATGTGATCAGTATTCTTGGCTTTTAGTAAGGGTCTCTGTGGTACCGGCCACTCCATGAAGAACCATTATGAATCACATACCTGTTATGTTTCCCAGCGGAAGGAATGATTTATTTTTCTTTATTTTCTTTATTTTCTGAAAAAGGCTCTTTAATAATAAGAGAAGAACAAGAATGTAGGGTTGTGAGGTGAAACCTGCAGCTGTACAAATCCAAGCATCTTCTCTGAAGGCCCTCCCCTGCCTTTGGAAAGATAAGTAGATCATTTGAGACCATTTCCTCCCTGTACTGTCTGGTGCCCACCTAAGCAAGCCTTTCTGATCACTTACACATGCATGCACCGGTATGCTTGCCTCCCTGGGGTGGAAGTTATTGCCTTTGGTCAGGTTCTGCTCTGTGTGTAGTCTTTTGGCACCTTGACAACATGCCCAGGGACTTCAGATGGGAAGTGGTTTTTTTATCCCACCGATTCGTTTTATGGTGAGACAAGATTGGATTGTTTTTGCCAATCAGTCTTGTTTTGCTAATTTCCCTGTGTAGATGGGGATTTATGACTCATTGTCCCTGAGGAGAAATGGCATAGGAGTTTATTTAGACCTACTCGGAGTTAGTGACTGATTCTGTTCCCATAGAACCAGATTTTAAAAGGATAAAGCTTCACTTAGGGCAGATGAACCCTTCTGGGTTTAAGCACATATAGCTGAAATTAGAATGGGAGTCTGTAAATGCATTTCCCGCCTAATTTGTAAAACGTTCTTTCTGGACATTTCTTTAAGAGACCGTAATTCCGCGAATCCCTCGTCTCTCATTAAACAGCAGACTTGCATCAAAGGATACATATTTTATGGCTACTCCACTCCCAACTGACTGTCCCTTAGATACCTGATCTAGGTCACATCTGATGGCTCTGTTGCTGACCCTGATTCCATCAGACAACCAGATGGCTTTATTTGTACATCTATGCTGCATCCACTGTCAGGATTTGGCCTGGCTTCTCGCAGTTGCCCAGGATGTAACCGTGTGTATTTGTGGCTAATTATGTCCGTGTTAATCTTACACTGTCTCTTAAGGAGAAGCGCAGATGCAAATGCCACACAAAGACTTTTTTATCAGGCGATAAATGAAACAATCTTTCTAAAAAACCTTCTACTTAAATCTTGTGGATGTGCTGATCAAACGCTATCTTCGCTGGCTGATTGTATCAGACCATTAGATTAGATTGCTGCATCCTGCAATAATAAGCTAGTCCATCTGTTTGACCAGAGAGGACACTAGCTGGATGTCTCCTCCTAACCACTGTAAATTATGTCAGTATAAGCTGTTTGCTCTCTTTGCCTCTTGCTGAAGCGGTTCCTGACTTTGTTTGCTGGGATTTATATGATTCATGAGCCTGCAGAAAAATATTTTGGCTCTTCTCCACCAGACCTTACTCCTTGGCTACCGGAGGGAATTCTTACATTGAAACAATGACAGTTTCTTGGAGAGACCTTGGCCTTTAATGCAAATCAGATATTGGAAAATCTAGAGATCTTTATTAAGCCCAGGCCATAGTTAGAATGCCTCCTACCATTTCTGTGCTGGCGTAGCTGATGAGGGTGATAGTAGCCATCTGACCTTTATTGGGGTTGCCAACCTGACTCCTTCAACACAGCAACCCTGAGCACTGTGCCCGGTGAATGACACCATCCGGTCACAGGAGAAGACTGCTCTTACCTTGGTTGCATTCTGGATGAAAGCTCTGGGTCTGGGGCTTTTCTTCCAGCTAATTTGCCCATTCCACGCAGCGAGGGGGGTCACCCTTCCCACTTGCTGCATGAACATACAGTCACTCCTTGCACGTCATCATTGCTGTCCCTAGAACCTAGTTATGGACTTTGAGTGTCTGCTCAGCAGGAAGCTGTGTGAATGCTAACCAGAAAGGTGACTCCTACCCCAAAGTGGTTACACTTTAATTAGAAGACAAAAGGCAGCAGATGGGTACAGATGGACCAACGGGGGAGTACAAGGGAACAATCCGACAACATTAGTCAGCATGGTAGGCAGCAGGCTTTACACACCAACTGCCTAACTCTTGTGAAGGTTTTGATAGGCAGAGGAGAATCATAACTAGCTTTGTGCAAGCTTATGGGGGCCTCATCGGGAGTGTGAAGGGCAGATGGGATAAAGCAGCATAGGTGCTTTTGCATGCTTGGAGAGCTGAGGCTGAGAAGGTACAAGAACTCAAAAATACCCAGTGTTACTGGAAAATTTCCAGTCTTCTTAACACCTGAGGGGATAATCTTAACCTTACAGAGAATTAAAAAAAAATTGTGGTAAAGCTACAACTTGTGATGTAGCACCACGTCTCAGTGAAGGGGTGATGCACTGGTGCCAGAGCCACACTGCTTCTGGTCAAAAACCCTGTTGCTTGCTGCCAGCTTGGAGGTTTCTGTGGCATGTCAGATATTGCTGTATATCTGTGTCCCTTTCATCACGAGCATTTAATTGACTATGGGAATGTTATCCCAGCATGTTGACAATAAACATCTATATCTTAATTCAGGTGCTAGCTGAACTGCTGTGGGAAGATGAGCTTTCAAACATGGACACAGTAATTAAATATTCTTATCGCAATGCAATATTGAGGATCCATCCTATCATCCCTGATCAGTCCACAACATCATCAAAAAACTGGGAAGGGGGGTTTGATTTGGTTAGAAATAAAAAATAGAAACATAGCTGTTGTTTTATTTTTTTTTTTTTGTAAAATAAAGCAAATTCGTATTTCTTTTTAAATCCGCAAAAAATATTTTTCTGACAAAAAAAAAAAAAAAAATCAAAATCAGGTCATTTAAATGTAGTAAAACCATTTTGTAACACAGACGCGTTTTGATAGAAAAATGTCATGTGAAAATGAAATTTTCTGAAGCTTTGATTTTTGTGCATTGCCTTTTTTAAGCAAAGTGTGTCATCGTGAAAAGTCTAAGTGATATATGCTGACATTCTAAGAAACCCCTCACTTGCCAAATCTCTTCAGGCCAAATCTCTTCTCTAATTTTAATCTGAGCATAGGAATGACTTTTTCTCCAAACTATTTTATCAGCCCAGCTGTAACTGCTCCAGCTGTGCTCCACTCAGGAGTGACACAGGCAGGTAGTGTGTCCTACAACCCAAACTTCACTTTTCCTGCTTCTTCCCCCATTCACACACTGGAAATCACTTCAGGGAGTCTATAGCAGCCAGAAAGCACACAGGGTGCCCCAGTGCCATTGGAAGAGACAGTTTATTTCCCATCCCATTTGGTGGCCAGGCTATGCAGTGAAAGGACAGCTGTGGAAAGCATGGGGATTTTGGTGGCTTTAAGATTTGAAATTCCAGAAGAGATGAGGGCAGAGGGGAAGCAGCCAACCAAGTGCTAGCATAGCTGCTGCTGAAGGAGACTCATAGTGAAGAAGGAGACTCATAGTGAATGACTGCGCCCTCGGTGCCTGAGGCTGTGTTTTCATCTGCTTGGTTGCATTTGCTTGAGACTGTCTCATGTCGAGGATGTCTTTGCTTGGCCTGTGAATCCTTTGCTTTTTCTATTTTTACATTTCCTGAAATGTTATTAACTGGAGGCTCTGTTTTCCTTCCATGGGGCTTGAGAGAAGGGAGGTGCTGCTGTGCCCTCATCTTCATATTTATAGGACTCTGCATTTTTCTTTCCTTTGCCTTTTTCTTTTGGTTTTGTTTTTCTTTTGGTTTTGTTTTTCTTTCTTCTCCTCCTCCCCTTCCCCACTTTTTTGGGTTTTTTTGCTAGGGTTTTGCTTTTCATGGTGTAGAAATCTGGCCACGTGTGCTTCTGAATGCATTTGAAATATATTTTTCTTAATATGAAATTGTTCAGACTTTTTTTTTTTTCAGTGAGGAATAGCTTGTTTTGTTGTGTCTTTGGCTTGGTTTCTCTCCTCTGATGTTGGTTCCAGCCAGCATTTCTGTGCTTAGTTGTCACCTCAGTTGTCACACAGTCCTTGCTTTAGGTTTGAATCCTGCTTGTGCGTGGTTGGCTTGCCTTCATGCTGACCAGCATCTTGGCTGTCTTTTTCCCCAGACCAGGACAGTCTTTTTCCCCGTGGATTTCTCCAGGCTGTTACATGTTAACTTCTCTGCTGCTGTTCAGAGGTGTCTCTGTTAAAACTGTGGTGATCACTGGAGCTACTGTGTGCTTGAGTTACTCTTGGTGCTCATGAACTCTGGCATGCGTTTAGTGTCATCGATTTGAGCGTACAATATGTTCAGCATCGTTTGTTTTCCCTCTGCCTGAACTGTGTTTTCCCCGAGTCTGTAATTTTTTTTCAGACTGCCTTTGGTAACATTAGATCCCAGCACTCACTCTTTTGTTGCCTCATAGTCGTCTCTGAGTTTCTGTCACTATTCTTTGGCCTTTCTTCCTTGTGAAAGGCTCTGGCATTTACTGACCTGGGTTTATTTCTGAAACATGCTGGGGGTTGTGCTG
Organism: Todiramphus chloris collaris; assembly: GCA_025345505.1. Taxonomy (NCBI): domain Eukaryota; kingdom Metazoa; phylum Chordata; class Aves; order Coraciiformes; family Alcedinidae; genus Todiramphus; species Todiramphus chloris. Next base: position 6,272,312 of record JANVCC010000068.1, on the reverse strand, counting down.
TCTTCTGCTGAGTCATCAGTTTGCCAGGCTTCTTTAATTTCCTTCTGCCAGGCTAGCTGCATTCTGCAGCATCTTCCAACATACCAAGCCTGGAAGATTGCTTGACAGCCTTTTTCTTGTTCCTGTTTAAGCTTTCAACTTGGTCTGCATTTTGTGTGACAGTTTCTGGTGCTTGTTTCCTTTAGGTTTATTTCCTCAGTTCCTGTACATGATAATGACTTACATTTCTATTTTTCTTTCCTTTGAGAAGGATCCTAAGCGCTCTGCAAAATTAACATACAGGCAACATTTCACTATGAGTAACATTCAGCCGCTCGCGTGGTGGAATGGGGTTAGGCTGTTTAATGATGCAAAACAGCACTGCACAGCCATGTAGGGTAAGAAAGAAATGGAAGAAGGCAAGGAATTTTTAATTGGACTCTGGACAGTTTTTTCCTCAAAGTCTGTTTTTGGGAAAAATGACACAGACCATTACAAACCAGAAGCGGTAAGGCCCGTATCCTTCCCTTTCCAGATGATAGTGCCCAAGCCTCAGAAATAAGGTGGGAGGAGCAAACAAGTCTGTGCAAAATCTTCGTTGGGGATCAATAAAATTATTAATTAATTTTGGTTAGATATGGAGGATTTATTTTGGAGGATTTATTGCTGTAAACGAAAACTGGTGTTCTGGTGATTTCTTGCAGGCTGACAAAAGCCTTTAGATACCATTCACAAAGGTGATGTGGGGGAGGAAATGGCAGCATCTTCCCCCAGATCCTAGAGCCTCGTTAGCCAGACAGTGAGGACAGGCTCCTAGGTAATGGAAAACTATTCAAATCCCTTCTGCCTGACCCAGAATGGATCTTTAAATGGCAGTTTCCATCACCTCTTAGGAGAGCGGGCTAGCCCTTGGAAACAGGATTTTGAATTTGTTTTTAATTTTATTTTTTTAATTGAAACTCTTTTGCCAGTCAGTACTTGAAGTGTCTTTGCAGATGTTTGTTTGGATCCAAATTTCCATCACTTTTATTAATCGTGCCTGATAAAGAACATGATTTTTTTTTCTTTTGTGTGTGTTGAATGGAGAAGTTTGATTAGTGGAAAATTCAAAAAAGCAAACAAACTTGGGTTTAGATTGAAGCTGTATTCCCCCCCCCCAACCCCTGCATTGTTCAGACCTTGCTTTGAAAAATAATTTTCAGCATAGCTTAATCAGAACACTATTTTGGCTAGTGTTGGAGCATGCAGGGCTGGCCTTTATGAGACTGGGGAAATTGTGCAGCAGGGCAGCTTGCCACCCATCACATAACACAGGGTGCCCACTGCAATGTTAATGCTAAGAGGTCCTGCAGATCCTTTTGGTCTCACAGTAGATCCACTTTGGTATTATGTAATCCTGTGTTTTTTTGAGAAGAAATAGTGTTGTCTGGGAAATAAACTTCTACTGGGTGCAGCACTGGACAGCAGAGGTGTACTGCAAGTATTGCAGTTTAAGCAGTGTCATGTGGCAGTCTCACCATCCAAGCTGGGGGATCTGGGAATAATAGAAAGAGTCCCTTCTTCTGCAGTCTGCTGCCTGAGAAAGCTCCTGCATGCCAAGTTTAACTGTTTGCTCCAATCATCATCTGGGCGTTTTAAGAATTCAGGATTGCTCAGGTCACTCCTTTCAGGCCAGTGCTTTACTTTTGTTCATTTTTAGAAGTGGGAGCTATTTGCTTTCCTCCTTAGATGTGTGCTCATTTTCACTGAGGCCAGAGTTCTTTGCATTGCTGCATTTAATTATGTTTGCTTTGTAAAGACTGCTGGGATTATGGCAGCATCTTATTTCTGTAGCTTTTCTGCCTCTGATAGAGGCTACCTGTGGACAGCTGCTTTCCTTGAGCTTCTTCTGTGTATAGATCAGCCTGCATTTGTAGTTTCCACCAGCTTCATGCCTTGCCCCTTTTCTTACAGATGGCTGCTATTTGAGGTCTTGGGCTTTTGGGATGGCTGAGGAACAGACCTATAGAGGTGTTTGTGTGTCTGTGTTTGCACAGTTGTTCTCATCTGTGCTCTGCCTCCTGTGTTTGGTCCCAGAGTAAGTCCTGTGTGTGTATATTTTCCTGCTCATTGCTCAGACACCTTGCTTCTCCAGCCTAAGACTAATGGAGACAGTGTCTTACAAATAAAGATTAAAAGAGTACAGTCTAGTGAAATCTGCAGTAAGGACTTTCTCCATTAAGAAGTCCCCTGTCTCAAATAAACACTCTGAAGTATTCCCAGGGTTTACTGTGCAATGTTACTTGAACTTTAGTTAAAACTTACTTTCTCTGGGTAGCCTGTGTCTTACTGGACCCTTGCCTGGTTGCTGAGGATAGAATTTTCTCAAGTATATATTTTTGCCAGATAGGGACTATGATAATTTTCTGCAACTGTTTGAAAAGAATAATCAATAAGGAAAAGGAGGACTTACTTAGGAGAATCCAAATGAGTGTAATTAAAGAGTAATGAGGAGGCAGGAGTTAGAGCAAAAGGGCATTTAGCTTGAGTATCAGGGATCAGTGGGTTCTTTTAGAAGATTCAGAGCAATTGTCTGATGAACATGCTAGGAGCCTGGTTGCTGTGGCTGTTGGCTATGGGATGGGACAGACTAAATGGGAGGGAGGTGAAGGTGAGCTAACTGGAGATACATCGACCAATTTCTTTTTTAATTTTATTTTCATGGTTTCATGTCTGTCTGTGTGTTGCTTTGGAGAGGAGCAGCACAGCACCCCAGGGCAAATCCTTCCTCTCCCCCAGGCTGTACTTTCTGTCCTCCTACTAGCAGAAGCATGGAAGAAATTTCCCTTGCCTTCTGCTTGAGAGAAAGGGTCCCAGTTTGTGCCGTGACAGGGGGAGAGGGCTGAGAAGCGCCTCATGCCCCGGAGAGCCCAGAGGGTCTCTGCACTGCCCTCCTTCTGCCTTCTCGGGTGGAATTTTCCATGAGTGTCCCCCTCCGCCACCACTTTGCAAACTCCAAGAAGAGCAACTCATGAAAATGCATTCTTAGCACACAGCTGACATGGTCAACATCTGCTTTCCAAAGAGAGTGCTGTGAAAGATTTGAAATTGCTGCACTGTGGAAAAAATTACTTGGGGTAATTATAGACACCTAACAATACTATTTAATTTCTTCTGCCATCTCTTTTCTACATAGTGTATCTGGTAATGCTTTAGAGATCTGAATGATTCTGACAGAGGGCAGTGAGAAGGGTAGGTAAGGGAGAAAAGAAGTCCTCCATAATTTCAGTTAGGATCTGCAGTGAAGGAAATGTGAGCAGACAATTAGATGATTTAAGTCCTACTCCAAAAAGGGGGACCTTTGCCTTTTTTATGCATTAGCTGTGTGAGGAGGAGGAGGATGTGGATGATGATGAGGGAAGCTGAGGAAGACAGGACCTCTGAGCACAGGCAGGGCAGGGGAAGCTTAGCCCAAAGCCTTACTGGCAGCTGGTGTGCTGCTTGGCCCCGCTTCTGCTGAGCAGACCACAGAGAAGCAAAATTGATAAGGTTGGACCTGTGACCAGTGGTGAGACTGCTCCAGGAAGCAATTCAGAGAGGCTAAAAGTCAGACCTTTGCTCAAAAGCACCCTCTGATACAGAGGGAACCTGCAAAGATCAACTTCAGCAGGCTCAAGTGAGAACAAGCTTGCATCACATCGAGGTGCCCTATGTGCTTCGAAAGTGTGGTTGCTCTGTTGGTACTGCAGTCCAGAAGTCCTGCATAGATTGTGTGTGTCCACAGCCAAGACTCCTCCTGGCAGCACAGAGACATCTGCAGTGATGACCTATCCCCTAAGAAGTGAGCATATTCCCTGGGGGCTGCTGCAGTAGCGAGGGCACTGCAGGGCAGTCTTAAGAAGAGGTTCAAGGGACAAGAAGGAGGACCCATGTAGAGATAAAACATGGTTTAGGAGAAGCCTTCAGGAGACTAAGTGGCACATGTGAAGGGGCATGGTGAGAACCATGGAGGACAGAGCTGGGGAGCAGTGGGCAAAAATAGAATTAAGGGGCATAGGATGTCAATTCTAGTGTCAGGGTGCAGGCACCTAAGGAAACAAGCCTTGTGAACTATTGAACCTTTCTGAAAAGCCCAACAGCAGGAGAAGGATGTTACAGGGGGATGATGCTTGATTTGGCCTGCAATGCAGCCAGGGTTGCAGCAAATCGACAAGGATGCAAGGTGAAGATGAAGCCCATGTCTCAAGCCCATGAGATGTTGCGTACTACCTTTCTGCCCTCATGCTGGGCACTGTGTCCTACCTTGGTTACTGGCCCTGAGACAGTTACAGCTATGCAGAGGTGAAGTGAAAGGCAGTGGAGGTTTTCTAAAGGAATGATGGAAGGTCAGCAAGAGACTTCAAGCTGAGGACTTATCAGTTGGTGTAGCTTCTACTAGGAAATTGTTCCCTGAAGGCAAGCTCTTCATTTAAAGAAATGCACCAAAAGGGATATAATGAAGATATTAATATGGTGAAAGTGTGACTATTGTCCTAGAAGAAGCACTGGTTAAGACTCATTTGTCTATCATGCTCATCAGGGCTTGTCTCAGTGATATGTAATCTGAAGAGCTGTTGATGCTAACGTGTTCCAATATTTAAGTGGAGGCCTTAGGAAAGAGGCCTACATATGCAAACATACCTATTTGAGTGGCTCTGCCCAAAAGCAACTTGTTAACGTGCAGAAAATTCTTTGAAAGGTTTTATTGGTGAAAAATTAGTATTTCAGTTAAAATACATTTTTCATATGAGGTGCTTGTTTTCCTTAAGACACTGCAACTCTTTGTGAGAAGGTTAAGAAGCTTGAAAAGAGACACTCCGGAGTTTTTTATTGATACAAATGGGTACAAATTGGTGTTGGACTTTTGTTCTCAAATTTTTGAATGCTATTCTGAAATTTTCGGCAAAAGAAGCAATGTCAGGGACCTCCTCTCATTTATATTCAAATCAATATTTCTTTGTGTTTCAGGAAGCCAGAAACACAAACCAGATGATTCTGGTATTAAAAAAAGAACATACTCTTAGCCAGTGTACCTCCTTCAGAGGAAATTACCATCTCTACTCCAGAAGTTTCTGCAAAGCTGTGCAGATGCTGAGGGAATAACAGAACCTTGATCTTTGAGGAAATATCTAGGGATGGTTACCAGTTCAAGGTCAAGACCTTGGACAATTCTGAAGCTGTGATCTCTTTCCCTGCTGAGGGCTTATGAAGGGTATTGTGAGCGTGAGGACTGCTATGTGGCAGGAAAAGCATAGAAATTATTGGAATAAGATATAAGGATTCATGACAAATATTTAGACAGCATCACAACTTTGCAAGATGGTTTCTAAAAGTTAAAAGCAAAGAAGAGGTGTTCTGTTACCGAAAGGACTCTCTCACAAGCCACCTAGACACCATCTTCTACAGTGTCATGCAAAGCTTGGTGGACTGGGAAGGCAGTCCTTGCCTGATTCTTCATGTGAGGTGCACATACCCAGGAAGTCTTCATGCTCTCCCAACATTGTCCCTCCAGACAGTACTGAGAAGGATAGTGGTGCGAAGCTCAGCAAAGCCAGAACATGAACATAGCCAAGGAAAGGGAGAAGGGACTGGAAAGGGGAGGATTAAAGTAAAAAAAACTCTCATGAGATTGGTGTTGAAGGCAGATCGACTGCATCCTTTTTTTACAAACTTGTATTTTGAGGAAGAAACTAAACCAAGGTTATTTCTGCTTAGAATTTTGCTGGTTACTGGTCATCCACTTCTGCAGCACCTTGCAGAGCAGTGACCTCAATTCTACCACGTGGCCAGTCAACTATCTACCTGCAGCATTGTACTGATAGTGCTGGAAACTGGAACTGGCTTCAAGGATTTTTCTGACATCAGCCTGACCTCTGTAGAAAGGAGACAGGTTACCAGCCTTTTGTGAACATCTCTAAGAGATAGTGCAACCAGCTATCTTTTAAAGTAGATGAGCTCTCCCTTTATCTGCCGGCCTGACAGAGGGCTTCCTTGCAGGGGAAAGTGGTTACTGGGCTGCCTGTGCAGAAGCAGATCTGAAGACCTATCATTTTCTTCACCTGTTTCAGCCTAGGTTTGGGAACAGGGAACCTGCGAAGGCTGTAATAACTGGGATTTGGTTGCTGAGTCAGGCACACACCTTTTATTAACACCTCCATTCTGCTTCCTTCAGCTAGAGGGTAGTTTGAGGTAATTGCTTATCTATACAAGGACACTTAGTTTGGGGATAAGACCTCCATGTGAGTCTTTTTTCACTTGTGTTTTGTGCCCTTCTTGTTGCAGTCATTCTGTCTCTTGCTACTGGGTGCCACAGAATACTGTGCAGTCTCCTGTGCCAAAGTCATAGTGAGGTGAAGCCATTTCATCGAATAATGCTCATGAACTTACCCCACAGTACATCTTTATTTCAGTGGTGGGCCCACCTTTTGTTTTCTGGTGCAGCTGAAGGTACTGAATTTGTTTTCCAGAGCTCTCTGTGGCTTTGCATTCTGAGTATTTTGTAGCTTTATGCTTCAGCCTGGATTGAAGTTAACTAGGTTAATTGAACTAAAAATCCGTAGATTTGTACGTGTAGTTTATCAGTGGTGTGATCTTGGCACAAGTTGCTAGATGCTGCTACTTTGTTCCATGCCCTTGGTAAAATGCAGAGGTTGCTGACCTTAAAAAGAATTTGCACTGACTGCCTCTTTGCTGAGGCTGTTTCTAAGGTCAATGGTAGTACAGGGAGGTGTTGGGTCTATTTCTACTTTATGGGCTGTGGAGGTCTCTAATGTCATTTTCTGACCTTGTGTTAATTGGAAGTGTTTCCATGGATGTTTTTCAATTTTATTGCTTTTGCACTTGGAGAGATTGAGATAATGCATGATACAGAATGGGAAATAAATAAAACCAATGATCTTTTGAGGTCTGGCAAATCTTATGTCTGTGGTGCCTGGAGACTCCTTGTTGGTTAATAAGCTATTTGTCCTTCTTTCTCTGGCTTCTCTTGTGGAAAAAAGTGTTCTCGCAGGATCTCTTGCTTCCACACAGGGAGCACCAGAAATGCTAAGGAATGGGAAGCAGGGCGGTGAACACCGGAGACACATTTCAGCTGAAGGGGATGCAGGGAGGCAGGGAACAAGGAAATGTGGAATGTATGAAGTGACATATCAAAGCTGAGGGATTTGTTGACTCATTTGTTAATCAAAGGAGATCAATCAGAAAAAGTGGCCTTCATCTGGGTTAGAACAATGCCTCTGATTTCCTTAAGCAAGATGACTGATGGGCTGTGGACAGCTTACTCCAGAATCCCGGGAAATAGGGCTTGGTTGATAAGGGAGGAGCAGCACAACAGCGTGGAGAGCTCCTCAAGGTGTTGTGCTGCAGCAGTGCATGAGGTCAGGTTTCCTCTTTCTTCTGGTGCAGCTGCAGAAAGAGGAACCTTCTGGTTTGTGGATGGACTAATCTATGCAGACTGCTTTTATTAGCACTTATTGTTGAAAGAGGTGCTTCATGCTGTGGAGACAATGCTTTCCTTCCCATCATATCATGGTCATCTGGAGATACCTGCAGTTGTAGCCATGGCTATGGAAGAAGAGTTTGGACCAATGCTCACAATATTGTCCCTTACCTCTTGCAGTTTTCCACATGCAGAAGAAATCCCTAAGCTGTTCTGATGCAGTCCTTTAGTCTGAGCACAAACTCCCCATGAGAAGCTAAGGGAGGAGAGGTAGAGCTGTCCTTGTGACAATTTCCCTTTCCTTCTCTTCACATGGGGCCCAGAAGTTGGCTTTCCTGGCTGCTGAGAAAGAGGCACTTGGAGAAATGGCAGATAAAATTAAACTGTGACAAGAGAAAGGGATGATAGAGAGAAGTACTTTTTGAAAGAACATGTAAAATCCTAAAGAGATCCTTCAGTCCAGCATCTCTACCACTTAACTTCATGGAGAACACAGATCAGGGGACTTTCGCTGTCGATCAGAAATAGTAGTGGGTTTTTGTTTTTTTTTTTTCTGCAGCTGCTAAGAAACTTCTGCTCTGTGATACAGACTTTTCTGTTCATGGCTAAGAGCATAGAACCTCTACATCAGGTTATGAGTTCACTGTGTTTTAATATTGGCAGTAAATGATGTGGGAGACTTCAGCGTGGTTGAAGACATAATGTCCCATTTTCTCAGTAACAAGGTAGGACTGCTTTTGCTTATGCTTTCTGGAGAGCAAAGTAAATTTGATCTCCAGGCTGTCATTCCAGGCTCCTCAGATGCTGAGAACAGTCAAACATGCTGGTGGAGTTATTAAAGTGTCCAGTGATTTGGACTCAGAGGACAAGCATGGCCTTGTCCCTCAGATATTTTCCAGGCCCAGGAAAAGAAAGAAAACTTTGTGCTATAGACAAGCACTTTTCTGGCAGAATTTCATGTTGAAAGTCCAGCTCTTTCAGCATTTCCCTTAGGCCAGGAGAGTCAGCAGAGGCAGATTTACTTGCAGAATGGCTTAAAAGTAATTAAATCAGCTAGCATCCCCATCAGTATTGTGTCTTTAGGAAAAATAGCCCAAGTTTTTAGTTTAGGGGTGATGGGTTTTTTCGTCCTCTTTACTACCTTATTTTGGCTGCTGTTTGGGACTTCTGTTCAATGGCCAAAGGTTGCTCAGGCAGGCAAAATGCCAGGTGTTAAAGTCTGTTGCAGCAACCTCGTGTCTTCTCATCGCTTCTCACCACCCAGGCTAGCCTCTGGCTTTTGCCTACTGCTGCACCCAATATACCCAATTTATGCCCTGAAACAAACCTCAACATGTCTGTGAGCAGGAAATGGTTTGTACTGGGTGGGAATCTAGACCTGTTTCCCCAGTGTTTACAGGAGTAAGCACACTTCAGTGAGATGCCCGCAGGGCAGACAAAACTTTGCATGTGTTATTCTGTGAGGGGGAGGGATGAATCGTGCTTGGTGTCTGCAGAAATCTGTAGATGTGCATATGGGCAGTTGTGCTTAACATGGTACATCTGGAAGGGTGCTGGTCTTGCATGTATTTCTGTGTGTGAGTTAGAGATGCTGGTCTGCCAGAGTGTGTGTGCCTCTTTACGTGTGTGTGTGCACTGCCTAATGATGACTCCTTTCAGTCTTGATTTAAAACCTGTATCACAAGAGTTTGTACCACTGCTATAACTCCAGTATCATTGTCATTGCTTCTTTCTAATCATTGCCATTGCAACTTTGAAAATGGTTCTTGATCCTGGGAGTGCTCAGTCCTTTCTTCACTGTCATCAAGACATGTCCCCTGCTGTTGTGGTACAACAGCAAGTTCCATAACCTGATGCTTCATTGTATGAAAAAATATTTCCTAGGTCCCAAAAGTGTGTATGTATGATGCTTAATGAAAGAAACTTGTAGCTACTTTTTAAAGGCTCTGGGTTAAAAATTTAAGACTTTCTTTATTTCCTGGGTTTTAGCCATTTGACTCTCCAGACATCTTGTATTATCTTCTCTAATTATATCTAGTCCTTCATAAGCTCATAGTTTAGAAAGTTGTGCCTTTTGGGGATCATGATGGTCTGAAATGGTCTTATTTTGGTATGTGCTTGACCCAAAGTGTCTTCAAAAACTCAAAATTATAACAAAAAAGATGAACAAAAAAGCACTTAGAATTTGAACCTACTAACAGTTTTTCAAGTTATATTATTGTGAAGAAAAAAATTACCTGTTTTTAATAAAAAGTCATGCTTTTTAGTGCTAGGATAATTCTATGGCTGGTCAAATATTAGCTTCAAACTTGCTCAATGGTATAAGTGACTTTTCACATCTGAGAAAATCTAGTTCACAAATAGAAAGGTTCTGAGTGATTGTGAGTAAATGTTCCTTGTGGTTACAGATGTTCCTTGAGATTTCTTCTAATTTTCTCATTTTGAATGCACATCAGCTGTGGATCTCCTGAGAGAGCTGCACCTAGACATGTGATTTTTCTGGAGAGCTGTGCTTCATCTCCAAAGCAATGGAGAAGATGAAATTCTGGCTATGGCAAACATGCATGGTGAAGTGCAGCAAATGTATGGGCTTATTCTGTTCAGGAGACAGCCTTCTGTTGCAGATCCACTGGAAGATGTGTATTCACAGAATTGCCTAGATCTTTAAGATCATTGAGTCCAATCATTAACATAACACTGACAAGCTCTTGACTAACCGATATCCCTAAGCACTACATCCACACAAGTCTTAAATATCTCCAGGGATGGGCACTCCACCACTGCCCTGGGCAAGACATTCCAGTGCCTGATAACCCTTTCTGTAAAGAAATTCTTTCTAATATCCAATCTAAACTTCCCTTGGCACAACCTGAGGCCATTTCCACTTGTCCTAGCACTTGTTACTTGGTTGAACAGACTGACCCCCACCTCTCTACAACCTCCTTTTAGGTAGCTGTAAAGAGCAATAAGGTCTCTCCTGAGCTTCCTTTTCTCCAGACTAAAAAAACTCCATCTCTCTCAGCTGCTCTTCATAACACACGTATTTTAGACCCTCACCAGCTTTCTTGCCCTTCTTTGGACACGCTGTGGTACCTTAATGTTATTCTTGTAGTGAGGGGCCCAAAACTAAACACAGTACTTGAGATGTGGCCTCACCAGTGCTGAGTACTGGGGTTAGGTAGGATTTTGAATGCTGGTTGCTGATTCAGGGTAAGAGCTGTATTTTTCCCTGAATGGGGATTGACAGAGAAGAGCCTAGGATGTGTCTCAGTCCATTGAAAGGGGTAAAAATGGCAGCTCTTAATAAAGCTGTAAAGTCCATTGAGGTCTGGGGCAATAGAGCAGTCAAGATGTGACAACAGTGCTGCTGGGGCAACAGTGCGTTCACACCTTCACCTGACTTCAGTTCAAGGTCTTCTCTGCAGTCTAGGAGCTGGCCCTAAAGGGTGTGGGCTGAACTTTGAGGAACAGAGGAGATGCTGTTTTCATCCATAAAGTGTGAATAAAGAGGGTTACACTACAGGAACAATAGTATAAGGCATCAAGGAGTCCTTTCCTGTACCATGTATGATTTCCTTTGGCAAGGGGAAGGCTCTACTAGAATCCTCCTTTTTGGTTTTTTTGTTTTTATTTTCTTCTCTCTCTCCTTTTTTTTTATTTTTCCTTTTTTCTTTTCTTTTTTTTTTTTTTTCTTCTTTTTTTCCCTCCTTTTTCTTTCTCTTTCTCTTCCCTTCTCACTAGCTGGGTTTCTAAGAGCAGCCCAGCTGGGATTGAGGTAGAGCTGCAGACTGGCCTCTTGTGCACTCTCCTAAATGCCTTTTCAAGCAAGCTCAATAATTGATGAGCACCTGGGTCCTTGTCTGTACTGAGGAGTGCACATGGTATTTAGTACATGAAAAAGCTATTTTGCCCATCAGAGCTCATCCCTGGAACAGCAGTGTTTCCCCAGGATGCCAGTTAATTGTTCTCTCAGTAGTTACAGAGGAACTTTCTTTCTCTGATGGTCTCAGCTGCTTGACTTCTCCCAGCCTAGAGCTTGTGCCTGCTCCCAGTACATGGCTGTTGACTTCCACTTGGCACAACAGACTCTTTCTTCCTCCAGTGGCTTGCTTCCTGAGCAGTGCTGGCCAGCCTACCCTCTGCTACAAGCAAAACGAGTGCAGCAGACCTCTGTTTTGTCTCCTGGGTTTCCATGGCCCAAATTATTATCCTGAAACATTGCTCAACTTGTTGCCTGCCTGAGATTATCTGGTTTTTATTGAGGTGGAAGAAGCACTGACGCAGTTGTGAGTGCAGGTGGGAGCGAGAATTCAGGGTTGCAGTGTTGCAAAGGAGCAGAAGAAGGAGGAGAGAGGGAAGAGTGGGTGAGAATTGTCATGTCAAGGAAGTTGCAGGGCATCAGCTTAACATCAGTCCCTGCTGAGCACACAAATGGGATAGGGTAAGCAAGTCTGAGTAGCTATGGATGCTGCTGAGCAGGACAGAGGTGTATGGACGAAACTAAGCGTGGAGTGGGAGGAAGGATTAAAATAGTGAGGTGCTGAGGATGAGGTCTGAGGTGAACTGGCTGAACTGCTGGTTGCTGCTAAGAGCTAAAATGGCAGGATGTGCTGCAGGCCAGGGCTGTAGGACAGGAGGTCTGGTGCATGTTAATACCAGTCTCCATTCTGCTGTCAGCGTGACAAGGGAGACTTGCACAAGGGCAAGGGTGCGTGTTTCTCTAGACAGTGTAACAACCTCCTTTCTCTTGCTGCAGCAACACATTACATACCCAACCTGCCTCTTTTTTCAAAGGAAATGTACAGAAAGGGTTTTCTGTGAACACGCTGCATTGGTTCTGTACCTGTAAAGCTGGCCCAGGTAGAGCCTGCCAGATACTGGAGAAATATGAATGCCATTCTTTTTATAAAGAGCATGGGGCTGGGGCAGAGGGGAAAGGAGATTAAGAATTGCAGGTTTATGGAATCACTGTTGCTTAACCCTCTTCCTCGGAAAAAAATATATTAGATTAATTATCAGCCAAATTCCTTGTCAGCATCTGAGCAATAGCAAGGAGATATATAAAAGTCCACCAGGATTTGTTGAGAACAAGTCATGTCAGACCAGTCTAATGTCTTTCTGTGACAGGGTAACAGACACTGTGGGCAGAGGTAAAACTTGAGGTGTCATCTGCTTTGACTCCAGTAAGGTTTTTACCGTCTCTCTCATCGCACTTTGTTAGTGATCTAGAGGAGCAAGGGCTTAAAGAGAGCTAATAACAAATGCATGCAAAATGAGAAAGAATGTCAAAATGGAAGGGAGCGTGGACTGAGGTTCTGTGAGGGTATGTCCTGTGCTCAGTTCAGCTCAGTATTTTCTTTAACAATCTTGGTGATTGATGGAGAATTTGCATATCAGCTTTGAAGAAGACACCAAGCTGTGGGGCACTGTGAATTTGTTGGAGAACAGGGTTAGAATTCATAATGATCTTGGCAAATTTGAGATACACTCTGAAAAAAGTGGGATGTAATTTAATAGAGACAAGAACAAACTATTGTACCTTGACAGGAATAATGGACTACATAAATACAGTGCAGAGAAAGATCAACTAGATCACAGTTCTGCAGAAAAGGATTGGGGGGAGGATAAAAGAGGATCACAAGCTGAACATGATTGTGTGTTGTTGAGAAAGAGGCAAATGCTGTACTTGGATGTATAAATAGGAGTTTAGCCTGCAAGGCGCATGATGTAATCCCTGTGCTCTGCTGGGTGATGGTAAGACTGAAAAACTCCTTGCAGTTCCATGGAAAGCATTTCAAGAAAGATCTGGACAAACTAGAATGAATCTGAGAGATGCAGTGAGAATAATCTGGGTGTAGAAAACAAGATGAGCAGTGATTTAATTAATTGGGATTGTTTAGTTTTAAACTGAGAGGAGTAGAGACTGGACAACAGGCAATGAACTCTGCATCTCAGAACTTCTCCATTAGCAGTGATCCCTTTGATAGCACTGTGACAGCATTCAGTGACTGTGTCAGTACTCTCACCTGGTCCCTCAGAAGTGGTTCTATGGTGGGGTTTGTGTGATGGGAGGTTCAGGTAGTTCCTGTCTGTTTGAACAGTTCCTTCGGACCATGGTCAACGCAATGGCACTGGAGGCTGTCACAAGAAAGAGAGGGGCAAGTGAGCAGGGCCCTACCTACCTACCTACCTATCTCTCAACAGTGTACATCCACAGTGATTTTGTTTATCTGGTACTGCCCAAATTTTCACTCTCCTGGACTTCTTGTACACGTCTTATGTCCTCTTCTATCTGGGCTACTGTAATTCCCTTGGACTTCCATGTTAGTATCATGGTGTCTTGTATTAGGCACCACAAAAACACCTTCCAGAAGTGAGTTTTCTAATTTATTAAAGGAGACGTTGCACACTATGAGTAAATAAACTAAGCATGCATATGGAGAGAGTGGGAGATCTTGGGGGCAATGGGGAAGTGAAATACCTGTGTTGTAGAACAACCAGTGATGCTTGTAGCTTGCTGTCTGACTAGCTGTTGTAAGATGGGCTGGCAACTTTTGCAGACACCATGGCTGAGGAGAGTTTGAAGGCTGAATTTCATGATGTCTAGGTGATGTCTAGATGTTCTTGGACACCAGAGTGCCAGATTCTCAAAGGTACTAGGAAACAAATTTATCTTTCCATACCCGAAACCATATCTCATTTATTACTAATTTTCAAATTCCAAATGTATTCACCACATAATGCCTTGACATCCACGTTTTTGGTTTTGGGTTGTTTGGGGTTTTTTTTTTTGGTTAGGTGTATTTATAGCCTGGTGTCATGTGCAGTACTTTTAAAATATGAGTCTGAGGCCCTGTGAACTCTTTGACGAGCCCTGTCTGGTAATACTTTGGAGCTATATAAAACACCCTTGCAATGTGAAGGCAATATTTGGGCATGGAAGGACAGGTGTTTGTTCTTATTTTGAGAAGTCTGGAGTGGGCAATAAAGAGGGCAGGCAAGAAAGCTCCTAGGAAGGCAGAAAACACAGCATTTTTATGGATGAATGAGCTTTTATGCAGTTGCTTTTAAAAGGCAAAATTATATGGCCATTTGCACTGCCTCTTGATTGTTCAGTGCAATTCTTTATGCCGCATGTCATTTGATGTCTTCTATTTAACTTTGCAAAATATTCTGGAATACAATTTGCACAAAGGCACCTGTATTAACACATCAGTATTGCTTCATACTGTTAGATGGGCGTAAAATTTCCTCCAGGGGTGCTCACTAACTTCCAGTATTTTTTCCCTTCTTTTATGCCATCCTGGGTTAACTGAGCACTAGACCTGCATATAACAGATGGCTATTCTGTTGCAGACTTTTTTTGGCCCTTTTTCTCCCACTTTTACGGTCACAACATAAGCTTTGAAGGGTCATTATTGAAGTCATGGCATAGAAAAGTCCTTGGGAGCCAAATTCACTTCTGGCATAAGTGTCTTTAATTCCATTGACTTCAGACTAGGTCCACTGCTTGACGTCAGGGGTAAATTTTTGCAATGTAGATATCAAACTGAATAATACTAAGGGATAATGGAGTGGTTTCTGTCCCAAAAATGACCCATTCTTGGGCTTCTTTTGGCTTGTTGACAGTGCTGCACTCCATCCTTGCATATTAAGTGCCCCCATTTCTCTTTGCTTCTGTCCTGGGACCTTCTTTTCTCCTCCCTGTTGTTTTGCTTTCAAATCCCTTTAAATCTGCTTGTCTGCAATTGCATGCTTCCTTAAGCTGCATGTTCCACACCCTCTGCTCCTGCTTTTCAGCCATTAGTGTGAGTCCTTGCAGCAGGTGTTGTTGAGAAAAAAACTAAAATAGCTATCCCAGGATGATCATTGCCACTCGGCCATTCAGGATAGAAGATACAGACCAAAGTCCACAAATGCTGTCTCACAGATAATGAAGACCAGCATCTCCTATCTTCCTTTTACCAAGGAGTGGAGGCAGGGAGGACCCATGGAAGCCTGGTTTACGTTAATATTACAAACCTGAGGTATGTTCAGCAACAAATACATGACTCTTGGCTGTATTTAGAGCCTCACAACGCTTCTGGAGGAGACAAGTTGTGTCAGCAGGCCCTGGGATGGAGGGGTGGCAGTCAAAGTGAAGATTGGCAAAACCTGAACCAATTGAGTCTTATTGGCAAGGAACTATTTTTGGGAGCCAATGATGAGAACATCCTGTACTGCTGCAAGTTTGGCTCTGCCTTGCAAGGTTATTATCTGGGAGTTTAATCAGAGTCTGTCAAATACATGGAGTGAGTAGCTAGGGTGTTTTTTTGTGCTGGGACAGGGGTAAGGAGAAAGGCTTTTGAGGTATGAGCAGAAGAAAATAGAAATCTATTTATTGAGTTTCTGGCATTTTTTAATTTGCGATTAAATTTATATAAAAGACTTACATAAATTAAAGACAGACTTTCCATGTCTCTGTGTTCTTGCAGTGGTCAGGCAGAGGCAAATCTGTGACACTGAACCTATTTTCCCTTAGCCTAGGGCATCCCTGAACTCTGTTTGCAGAGATTGCTTTGCCCTCTGTAGAGATGCAGCCATACCTCCTTGGGATGAGATGCGGGAGCTGTTTGTGGAAAACTGGTCTAACTGGCTGTTTAGGAGACAGGTGAAAATGGAGGGGTAATTACAGAGACAAAGACTGTAATGACTAGCAGTCAGATTGCAATATAGCTATCATCCTCTGTCTTGCAAAACACCAGCCCTGGGTAGGTTGATTCTTGAACTGTGCAGAACAAGCTTATGGTTATTTTGATTATTTGTATTACTGTGGTCTCTGAAAAAGGCCTGGAATTAACCAGTTCCTCGCTGTGCTGGGAGCTGCACAGAGACACCAAGATGATGGCTCTAACCACTATCTGCTTACTGTGTAAGTGTCAGCTGAGAAAACAGAGTCAGGCAGACAGATGAAAGAGTTAATGCCCAGGGGATGCAGGTGATTAAAGAACAGTAGTAGACGTGCAAGGTTTTCTTGCTGTGCATACTTTAGGGAAAGTCTGTAAAGAGATGGCATATTTTATTCATTGATGGCAGTGAACGTTTTTGTATCGATCTGCTAGGACAATATAAGGGGAAAATGAGTTAGGATTTACATTTTATGGACTATAAGCTTAACATGTCAGCATCATGACTGTCGCAAATAATCTGCAGCTTTTTGGGCAAAAGAGAGACTTGGGTAGAGTATGAAGAAAAGCAATGATGTAACTTCACTGGTATTCATGGGACCTCCCTCAGGAAGAAGACCAAAACTGAAGAAAGCAACATGGGTCTCTAAAAAGCTACTGAAGAAAGTGGAGCAGGTCGACATTCGCATCTTGTTACTAACTGAGGGATTAGAGGCATCAGGTGGCTTGGGAAAGAGGCACTAGATGTAGCTGAGGAGGGAGGCAAGGGAAGACTGAAAATACAGGGGAAAAATTATACTAGGAAAATGATCTCTGAAACAGACTTTTGAATGGATGTGCAGGGTGTGGGAGTCTGGGAGGCGTTTGTCACAGACAAAATAAAAAGGTGTTAGTATAATGGAGAGAGCAGGACCATGATACTCTATGAAGGTCAACAGACCTGGGCCCTAATCCCATCCTGCAGACCTGAATTGTTGATGACAAAGCGGAGTCAGGAACCTGTCTTTCTTCCCCTCCAAAAAGCCAGTCTGTCCAGCAGCAGGGTTTGCTTTCCTACACCCAGAAGCTGGAGCACCTTCTCTGAGTCCTGCTGTGCTACTCGCTGTACGTCATCAGACTTCTGGTGGGGTTGTTTTTTTGAGATATCTTGTACAGTTATCATATAAGACTTGACTTTTTCTTAACCTGTAAGGTCATGGGCACCTATGACAACAGCTTTACAATGTCACAGTTGCAGAAGTGCAATAACCTCCAGCAGGAAGCAGAAAAAAAAAGTTCTTAGATGAATGTAATTTCATGCGTAGTGAGTTGAGCAGGTGAGCCTGTCAAGAATTTCTGTTTGTCTCTATATTAGTGTCTGCTCTGATCAGAAAGTCTGCGTTCTTTAGGAGTGAGAGTTCTGTGAACAGAGAAATGAGAGACCCGGAAATACACACATATTTACTGCAGAGCTGGCGGGCGGTGGTAATCACAGACAGGGAGAAGGTGGGGAGTGGAAAGGGCTTGATTCCACAGAGAAAGCACACAGCAAGGAGCCTGACGATGCAGCAGCCACTTTGGGGGATCATTAGCTGCGACGGCTGTATGGGGTGAGAAATCCCACGGGATCCCAACTGCACAAGTGCAGTTATGCTTTGACATCTGGATGATTATTTGTGGAAAGGGAGTTTTCATTTTCCTCTCTGCTTATAGAGAAGTGGGAATGGATGGAAGGAGTGGGCTGGTCTCTCACGTTCACTGGTACACACCATACTGCCAGGGCACGTTCATCTGCTGCTCTGGTGGGTACTGCCAGCTTTTCAGAGTTCTGAGAGCCTCTGCCTGTAATGCAAAAAGGCTGCCTAGGGGAGGAGCTACTTTTCGTTATGCTTACTGCACAGAGTTCAGGTAAGAAACCATTACCTCTCTCATTCCTGTTGAGCACACTTGTTTGCATATGTGCAAAGGCTGGATTTTTTTCATGTCTATATACGAAGTGGGTACATTATTTTCTTATTCTCAATAAGGAGCTCTTTCCCCAAAGTGTCTCCCTTCCCCAAGGGACACTGATGTGGAGCGGGGTAAAATGGCAGTAAAACCACCCTTCTGAGGCAGAAGAAAACCTGCTGAAACTGAGGGGGGAAAAGTGGCTTTGGCTGGTTGCACTTTGGACCTAAAGCTCTCATTGATGGCTAGCTTCCTACCACAATTCAAATAGCAGCCAGCATCTTTGTACCTAGAGGAGAAAATAAAGCTAGTGAACCTGAAAGGGATCCTTCCTTGACCTTTTTGTGTCTCTGGGGAAGTGAAAAATCTAGGACATACTTCTGAAGGGAGTATCTCCAAATCTCTCTGAAGTGTCATCGTCTGACAGCTGCATACCAGTGTGCAAAAAAAAAAAAAGTCCTACTCTTACCATACAAGTGGTTCTTCATGTCTGCCAGTGCCTGCCATGGGCTCTGTGTCTATAGCAGAGCATGCTCCCACAGCTCTGCAAGAAACTGGCCCTTGTTTTGATTTCCCCAAGTGCTTTTTTTCAGGTATGTTGGGAAGCATACAAATAATGTGTGGTTTCCTGGGATATGGCATATTTTATATGGCTGTTACCTCTCAAACTACCATTTTACATGGGTGACATAAGTGGCCAATTTTATACTCCATTCCCTATAATATCCACTCTCAAGTCGTATAGAAAATATCCCAACTTCATTCTTTGATATCTCATAGAGACTTTTGAAATCTGTAGTGCTGTGGGTGTAGACACAAAGAATTCTGCACCTGCTTCTGGGCATTCGAGGCCTCTTTCTGGAGTGTGACAGCAAAGTAGGAGAACAATGGAGAAGTTAAAATAAAAAATACTCAACATTAGATGCACAGTTATTTAGTTGTGTCTTCAGTGCCTCAGTTAAAGGCTTTTTCCTCTACCAGTCTCCCAATAAGGCACATTCTTGGTTTTTGGATTTGTGCAGCTGTACTAACATAGACCTGTGTTATATCTCAGGGTGAAAATCAACCTGCTCTGATGTCTGAGTCAGGGAAAAGAAGGGAACAGTTATGTTTACAGTGCAAACTCTTGTCAACATTTGTCTTCTCCCAACCTTCAGGCCATGCCTCTGCTCTTTCCCCTCTGTGCCCTGAATACTGCAGCCAAGTCCCTTGTGTGCTTTTCTGCGCCCTTTGTGGTTTAGTGGCTACTTAAATGTTTATTTATGAAGAACTTGCCCCATGGGAATGTCTTATGAATGCAGAGGAGGGGTATTGTAAGGGAGGAGGGAATGAACAGTCCCTAGAGGGGTCAGTATTGTCTATTGCTGAGGGGCAGAAGCCACATAAAAAAAGCCTAGTCCTAGAAAAAGATTAAGTTCAGAAGAACACACATGTGTGCACACGAACGCTCACTTGCAGACATACAAACAAAAAAAAGAGGCAGCTGAACACAAAATAAAAGAAAATATTTGCACCAGTCAAGTGATTAGAGAGCCAGCTCTGTTCAGTAATGGAATTTGCTTTCTTTTGACCCATAGGATACCCGCATTTTTACAGACCTGCCATTCAGAAAATGCTGCAGAAAGATATATAAGAAGGCAGGAATGGTCTGAGATGCTGAATACAAGAAAAGGCTACCATGAGTTGAAGGACAGGCTGTACGTCATTGGGAATATGAGTTTCCTGAGGTTTGCAAACACTTGAATTTGCCCATTGATTTAAGTGTTAACAATCTCTTTGTAGATAGCATGTAGGAAAATCTGGAATCTTTTTGCTGTTGTGATTGATATTGCTTGAACTTTAATCATATGCGAGAGGCAGCTTAGCTTGTTGAATTCATTAATTGCCAAGGCGTAACATATTCACTTAATTGGATTCTCTGCTAGATAGAGACATATTTATATGTATTTGTGTATGTGCTTAGTGTATATATTTAGCTCCACAAAGACTGATAGTAATGGAACGTTAAGGTTGCCTGGTGAAATAATCAGCAGACTGGAAGGGATAAATGTTTAGTCATAAGCATGATCTTTTCTGTTGCAAGAAGGGTAAGGCCTGGCTTACTGGATGTTCTTGGCACAGCAGAAAAGCAGGCAGGACTAAAGTTGGCACTGGAGAAAATTGCACTCGTATGTGCCTCAGGCTGGCTGTGGGGCTGCTCTGCACCTGGCCTGCCACCCCACCACAGTGCCTGTCTCATCACTGAGGACTGCTGATCAGTGGGTCCTTCTCCAGGGCTCTTTCTCCTGCCCGGGTCTCAGGGGCTCCCTCCGTTTCCTTGGGCAAGACAGCACTGCTTTGGTGAGCCACAGCTCTCAGGTGCAGGGATGCTGGGGAGCATCCTTGGAGGATGGCTCCGTGTGTGTTTGAAGACCTACTGTATGGGGTCGTGGGGTGGCAGAGAGGCTGCTTCAGAGCTGCGAAGGACAGCTGAGGCTTGGGGCCCCAGATGATTGAGCTTTATGTTGACCATCAGAGGTGAGATGGGTCTGCTTCCTGGAGGCTTGAAGGGACAGGGATGTGTGCCAGTGAGCCAGCTTCAGCATCACTGTGCTCCCTCTCCCAGGAAAAGTATCTTCAGAGAGCCAGGAAACACAGCTGTCTGTTCACTTGTGCCACTTCAGCTTCCAGAGAGCTGGAGAGGACCTAAGAACGTGCTTTCGAGCTTTCGTTAATCACCTGATCCCAAACTAGTCCTTAGCGAAATCACGCTGTTCCTTTTCAAGCTGTTGATCCACATGCCTGATCTGCTCTACTGCCACCCTGTCATTAATCAGCACGATTTCCAGTGCTGACTGCCAGCACACACAGCCACTCTGCAGTGACTGTCACCCTTCTATGGCAAAGCTCCTTCCCCTGATGTGGGTTGCGAGGGTGTTGTAGGTGAAGCCCTGAGCTGCAAAATGGATGAGTTGAGGCATCTCCGACTATACTGACTTTCGTCATTGCTCACAGCTTTTTCATCCCCTTTGAAATGTGGGATGGGTTATTAAGAACCTTTTATAGAGGGAAAACAGCTTCAGAAAGCTTCAGCGGCTTGCTTAAGGGCGCAGAGTAAGCACAGGACAAGATTACAGCCAGCGCTTGGGTCCTTTCACTCCTGGGCATTTGGGGAGAAAACATCTGTGCTCTGCACAGCTGCTGCAGCTGCTTAGGGCACGCTTGCCCTGTGAAACCCGGCTCACGATGGTAAATCCACACTGCGCAGAGCAGCGCCACGGGGATGCAGCAGCACGGCGTGGTGCAAGGCAGCTGCGTGAGCCTGGCAGGCTGCCTTGGCTCTCAGCTTGGCCCTGCTGGGCTAGATGGCATCTGGACTGAAAATGGCTTGGTATCCCTGTGCCGTCCATCCCCACCCTTGTGCTCTTACTCTAAGGTTACACAGACTGGACCAGCTTGGTCCCGTCTGTACCTCCCACGCAGACCAGCCCTCTTCCTCCCTTAGCCTGTTACAAACATATTGCTGCAACGTGAGAAACCTGCCGGCAGCATAATCTGCCTGATTAGTGCCTTCCTTTCCTCTCACCTTCTGGGCACCATGACTATGAGGGACCTGCCAGCTTCACCCTTTTCCGCCTCTCTCCAGTGCTGCCCTCCAATTTGGCTTCTATTTTCCTTGCCTCGTTCAACCCCTTGACAAGGTCAGTGCTGCTTCTTTTGTCATAAAGTGGGATTGCATAATCTCTACATTGGTTAATTAGTCTGCTGTCCATTGCTCTTTCTTTGTTCCTCTCCCCTCTGTCAGTGCTTGGTGATTCATTGATAGCTCTTTCTCCATCTTCACTAATACTTTCTTGGCGCGTTTATTGTTTTTTTTTTTAAGAGCTCGTGCATGTTCGAGCTGTATAAGCAATTACATAGAGAAAATAAAAGAACAGTGATTTCATTTTTAGCTTGTGAAGTCAAGCTAGGAAATGCCAGTCATTTCCCACGCCGCCTTAAATCTGCTCCTTCAAGTTTCACTGCAGTAGAAGGATTTGAGGCAGGGACCCCTTGGAGAGAGTTGCATGCACTCATTAATTAAAACTTGAATCAAAATGTCCACACACAAGTGGGATGGAAGAAAAGCTGAAAAGGAAACCATAAACCTGCCATTTACTAATATTTCAACCTAAATGTAGTTCCTTTAGTGTAGTTTGCTTTATTTTTGTGCGTGTGTTTTGTTTTTAAGGAGAAACCCCAACATCTTTTCTGTAGAAATGTATTGTTCGTTCTCATGCATGCTGAGCCTTCAGCACTGAGTCTGACTTTAAACCTGTACTTGTTCCACAGGCAGTCATGAAAGCTCAAACTGGTTTGCCTGTCTTCTGCATCCTAAACGGTGGAGTGCAAGTGACCTTTTCACAGTGGAGTGCATTTAAAAGAAAGAGGAGAACCTGGGTGGTTTGTCCACATTTTGTGGGCAGCCTGCTTGGTCTTTTGCCTTTCCCTTGCTTTGCCAAAGCTGAGGTGTTCCTTGTACTGACTGTGGTACTGGTGGGATTGTCCCCACTGATTTACTGGGTTGATGGGCTTAGCTCTTAAAACATTTATGCCCAGATGCTATATGGGCTTTCTGCCAGGATTTCTGCAAGAAACTGTCAGAAAAGAAATGCTGATTATTTAACAGTTTATAAAGCAATTAAGAGTAAATGAAATTTGATGGGCCAAAGTAAAAATTATATCCTTAGCCTCAGGGTTTTTTTCCCTGCTGACTTTCAAATGCCTGTTGCAAAACATGTTGGCCTTTCTCAGGGAACTGGACAGAAGAGTCTTTTAAAGTGTCAGAGAACCTAATTACAGGCCTACTACTGACTGCCCTTATAACAGAGGCAACTGCACAGTACGCATAAATAGACACGTGAAGTCATCCAGCTAATTCCAGATTGCAGGAAGTCGTTCCACATGTGGACTTACATGTGCCACAAAAGATCTTTTGCAGCCTGCTGAGTTCCTCAGCTTCATCTTATGTCTCCAAGACTGCCTCTGTCATGCCTATTCTACTTTTAGGCTGCAGAAAGGGAATGGCACAAGTTCTGCTTTGGCTTGACATATTTAGGCACAAAATGACAGGCGAATCTTTGAAAAATAGGTGTGCCTGAGGTCTGTCAGGGCTGAGAGAAGGGGAGGATTTTGTCTCTCTTAAGGCCTTGCTCTCAAGAAAGCAGTCCTTGGCTTAACTATTCATTGCTAGCTGAGGTTGGCAAATACATAGCTTCCTCTCTCCTTCTCAAATCACTGATTTCAAGGTTACGTCTCTCTGTCTCTCTCCATACTCAGTCTGATTGTATTCCTTTTGCACAGAGATGACTTGCAGCCCAGATGGCCTCAGCTGGGCCCTTGGCAATTCTGCCTAGACTCCAAGCCCAGATCAGCTTAGGATAACTTCTGCTGGGGGTACCTCTGTGTGTGTGTGCGTGTGTCTTCACTTGTGTATGGGATGGGTAAGGAGCAAAATCTTGGGCTAAGCTGCTCCCTGCTGCTCACAGAGAGCTCGCTGGCTCCAGACAGCATGGCAGTAATGAACACGTGTGCAGTGAACTAGCTGTCCTGCTGGTGGGCTCCATCCAGGGGTCGAGCCCTCGCTGTAGGGTGTAGTTAGAGTTGGCAGGTCTTGTCTTATGCTCTGCCCAAACACAGCATAGTGCCATGGTTTTCAAGCAAAGCCCAGAGCTTGACTGTAGCAGCGGGTCAGGTGGGGGTCCTGCAGCTCATGGGCTTTCTTTCTGGAGCCCTCGTCCACCAGAGAGGCTAAAGCATTAGCTCCTAAGGCAGAGGTCTGCCAGCTGGGAGTACAATCCACACCAGCTCCTGGGAACCTCTGTCTGGCCTGGCAGCCTCTCTTGTATGACAAGCTGGTCTGCAGCAGCATGGACAGAAGGACCCTGGCAATGTTTATTGCTGGCAGAGAAGCACAGTGCTGACACTGCTGTGGTTTAGTCCAGAACTTCATTTCAGGATAGAGGTAAGGCTGTTATTTGGGCACTGCTGGGATGGGGACAAACCACCCAGCCCAGGTCTAAGTCAGAGCTGAAATGGGGGTGGAATCACATCATGAGTTACTCCCTTATCCCTGTGGGTTTCCCCACTGCTTGCAGTGGTCTCACTCCTGCAGCTAGTCCTAGCAGAGGGGCAGCAGGGCAGCAAACTGAAGACATGATGGAGGCAGCAGTGAGGAGACAGGGCTGTGCAGTGGGGACCCTGTCTAGGGGTGCACACCGGTGACAGGGGGCAGGACCGTGGGTGGCTGGGAGGTGAGGTGCTGATGAGCCAGTGCATGAGGGACCACCATTCCTTTCTTCTCACACAGGTGAAGTGGGGTCTGTCTGCTGCTGCTGCTTCTGCTTCTCACATATATCCCCTCTGTTTACTGGGGAGTGCCTGAGTGAATAAAAGAAAGAAGGAGGGAGGGAGGAACCAAGTCAGGGCGCGAGATTATCTCCCTGCCTTCTCCATAGAGACATGCAAAGGAGACTGTGGATAAGAGAGGGTGCAAGGATGCCAGAGAGCAGCCCTCTTAAGCGAACTCAGAGTAGAGGGAAAGCAGTAAGGGTGTCCCTGGTTGCCCCTATCCCACAGCTTTGCTTCCTGTCTGGACTGCTTTGCAAAGCCAGCTGAAGAGACCTGGCAAAGAACCAGGGTACAGAGAGAGATGGTGTTTTTACTCAGTCTGGAGATTTGGTGACAACTTGGGGCTTAGTTGGCCATTCCTTAGGACAGCCATGGTGCCATGAATGAGGCCCCCTGCCACATGCAAGGTTGTGGTGGGGAGATGCAGACATGCACTCCAAAGGTGTGGAGGTGGAGGGGCTGGCTATGGCTATGCCAGTGTGAATCCAGGGCCAGGATCTCGACCAAGGTGTGTGGTGGGCAGGGACAGCGTTTGCAATCACCTGCCTAAAGCTCTTAGCTCATTGCAGGAGAGGAGAAGAACAGGGGCATGCAGCTCTGTGTAAAGAGCAGGTGTCACTGCACAGGGGAACACACGTCAGGGTTCTGTACACCACTGTACAGGACCCGCTTAGCATCTGAAGCTCTAAATCATCTCCCAGGCTGCGGTGTGAATTGACAAGCCCACCCCTCCCTCTGTGTAACATGTTTTAGGGTGGAAAAAAACATCTGAGTGAAAGAAATGAAAGCTCAGCAAAATGCAAACCCAAGCCCAGCACTCAACAGGGAAAGCCAAGGGGAAAAATCATTAGATAGGGCATTACATGCATGGACACGTACTGGATGCAGGCACACACCTGCACAATGCGGATGCGCTCCTAGAGACCGCAAAATGCTTTCATAAGGCTTTTTTGATGCCTATACATCCGCATAAAAATACATTTTTCTTTAAACCTTTGTGACTCCTGAACCCCCTGTGACACAAAACACGCAGTCTTACCAGTATCTCTGCTACGATTTTTCCCTGCCCCAGGGTTCTGCAGAGGAGAGCAGTAGAGATGCTCAAGGTGAAACCTTCTTTCACCATAGATGAGAAATGACGGAGGCAGTGTAAGCTCCCTGACTTTAGATTTTATTTTCCAGACCAGAATCAGAATAGACTGGTTGTGCTGGAGTTCAGGATACTGTATTCAGTGCCTCTTGCCTCACAAACAGTCATTTCAGAAGGGCACAAAGGCTTTAAGGATGCAACATTATTGAAGTAAGAGCCTGAGTCAGGTGCTGTCGCTGCCTGTTAGAGTGGTGGGTTATGTTGGATGGTACAGTCTATCTGCAGTGTTTGTTGAGATAGAAATATTTTTCTAACTTCTTCCAAAATCCTAACCGATTTGCCCAACCTAGAAGCTATGACTTTGCTGAGTTACATCCTCCAGCCTACTCAGATCGCAGCCCACACTACCATGAACAGTTTCCTCTAACCTCTCCCCTCATGTCTCCTAATTATGCTTCTGCTGATTGCAGTTTTCATTTCCATAAATCAGAGTTATGTGTACCTCAGGTAGCACTGAGGACCTTGAACAAATATGTCCCTGTGGAAACCATGCTGCTCCTGCATGAGCCAGCCTTGCCTGGACGAACCACTTTCTGGGCTACCAAGCTAACACTGCCACCAAGAACAACACCATCTCCCAGAGGGACCTATCAAGTGCTCCTGGGGTTTTTGTTTTATGCTTATAGTGATCTCTTGGTACCTTCTGATTTGGAGGAATGATTTACCAAGGCAAACATTTGGCATTCTCAGAGCTCTGACCTTTTTGTGACACCAGTGGAGCTCCATAGGTCACTGACTTTGCAGAACTCAGAAGCGCTCCAAGTATATCTCATTAACCTTCTCAGGCTAATCACGGCAGGGGACCGGACCTCAGCAACTGCAAAAAGCATATAAATGCACCAGGAAAGAAATGTTTCAGCAAAAATGGCAAGAGCTATGTAAATGCCAGACCTCGGTGAGCTGGGGGACTGTGTTTCTGCAAAGAGCTTTTATTCCCAGAATGAGTTGTAAAGCGAGAGCAAGTACCTCACCCTGTCTGTATTCTAAGCCAAGCCTCTTCTGGCATATGCTAGGTGCTGTATAAATATATAGGGAAGAAAATTCCACCATCTCCTGCAGCCTACATGTTTAATTGAAAGGCTATTAGAAGCAATTCCTGCTTCTGCACGTGCAGTGAAGAAAACAGCCTTCCCCAGGTGGTTGTGGAAGGTGAACTTGAGGTTCAGGAAGGAGTGTTGTTTCTGCGTTAATTAATTTTGCATGTGGAGCATCCACAACCATTTCTTGTCTGCTTTGGCTGATGTGGCTAATTAATCACCTTAAGTGTCTGTAAACAGGAGATTTTTGCTCTCTGTGGCATCTCTTCTCCACCTGCTGTAGACCAGCCTATGTGAAGAAGACCTATAGCATCAGAGGAATTACACGTTTGGTGATGGCTGTCACATCAGCATTGTAAGCGTGAGAGTCATAACTTAACCAGCTTGGGTGAAGGCTAAGAGGAATGTTCTGTTGTCAGGGCACTGGAGAAGGTTTTGCTGCTGAATGAGGGAAGTATGAGCCTAGGAGGTGGAGACAGCAGTAACAAGAATCTTTGTATTCATGTGAGTTATCTGGGGGACAGAGATATAAAATGATTAAGACTGAGTTTTGACATGTGCAAGCTGAAAAGTCAAGTAGAAAGGGTTTTCCACAGAGGAATTTCTCCTCTTGCTTCTGCTTAAGGCCACTGGACTGGAAGGGCTCATCTGGTCCCATCCCTGCTGCTCTAGGCAGTGACATCATATAGCCCTTTACAAACCAGTCATGCTTCTTCTTGACCCTGTTTTAGTTGTTTTCACAGCTCCATTTGGGCAGCTGTTACAGACCTTCCCTGTGATGGTTAAAATACATCTTATTTTCAAAGCAAATTTCCTCACAACAAGTTGATTTTATACCAAGGGCCCCTTTTCTTTCTCCCTTGTGTATCTGTCCCCCCTTTATTTATACAGAGCAGTCATATCCCCTCTTGGCTTTCATTTATGTAGGTTAAACAAGCTTTTTAATCTCATTTTTTTAGGGCAGGCGCTCTGTTCCCCTAATCACTCAATCCAAGGTTACTTCTGGTAACTAGCAATGGGGTGAAGCAGTATGTCAACTATCAGATCCATAAAAAAAAGACATCAGGGTGCTGCTGTTAAAATCTGCATTTGTTCTCCACCTTATCTCTATGAAACTAAAGTCTCCCATAATGACTTAGTTCCTCATATAATTTCTCTTTAATAACAGTAATGATATCTCAATCCAGACTGAAAGCCAAGCCTGTGGAGCTATAGTAGATCACTGTAGTTCAGTCCTGGTGGAGTATCTTGCACCAGCCTTCCAAAAGCTCTCCCAATCCCAAATGATTCCACTTTATTTATGCATGTTTTATTTCTTTGCAGTCTACTGCAGCATTAAGGTTACAACAGCATCCCCCAGGTTTACCTTTACTTTTATGTACCCAGAGCAGTGCATAATTCCATTGGCAGTATCCCAGTTATACTTGCTATCTCTATGGTGTTCTTATTATTCCTACAGTAGCTCTTCCCAGGTTCTGCCTGGTTGTTCTGGTTTTCCCATGTCCTCATTCATGATCTGTACTAATTGCACTGATGAGACTCTGTTTCTCTCTGGATTCTTCCAGCTTCACAGAGGCCTTAGGTATGCTTTTCCATCAGCTATCCCACCAATAACACCGCTATTTTCTGCCCACTGCCCAACATCCCACCACTACCTTTTCTATATTTGATCTTCCCCTTTTCATGTATTAAAATCAGATGTAAAAGTTACATAAGCTTTTTCCAGTTAACTATCTGACAGTGAAAATAAAAGATAGGAAGTTATCACAATTACACCATTCACAGATACATGCTCTGCATGTTTCCTCATCTAGCTCTACAAACATGTGTGTCTCCTCATTTCCATCCTATTTGTGAGCTTCATGGCCTTTTCTTTGTCTACCTACCACTATAATGCAGGGGTGAAAACATACCATTATCTCTATTTTACACAATGTGGAGTAGAGGCACAAGGGTGCAGATCAGATTCCAGAGGTCCTTGGTGGAATATGAAATTTTCTGCCTTCTACTCCATGCTCTGCTTTGTTGCCTTAGTGTTTCTGCACTGGAATGAACAAGCCTTTCAGCTCCTGGGAAAAAAAGAAACAAACCAAACCAAAAATGTAATAAGAGAGGAAACATTGAACTTTGGGGGAAATGCAGAAAGCAGTTAAAGACATAAATGTGTTTGAAATAGTCTTTATTTCCATAAATGAAACCAAATCCCTTTTGTTCCTTTTGTATTTCTTCTATACCAGGCATGGCAGGAATTAAGATAAGATTTTAAATGAAAATACAGTGGTGCAAGGCACAGTGCAAATGGGAGCCTGAATGAAAAAACTATCAAAAGGCTTTGCCCAGACATAATTCTCCTGCAACATGTTGAAAAGCAAGCTCCTGAAGCTGCATCCCAAATACGAATGCAATGCCTCTGGGCATCTTGCCTAAGAAATTGTAGCTGCACATTTCCTCCAGACTTGTATTGTGCTGCCTAGTACTTCAAAGCCCAATTTCTAGGAGGTTTTTAGTTTCCAGCTGTTGACATCAGAGGTTTCTCCAGATGCTCTTGTGTTTTGAAGTCTTGCCTTGGCATACTAGGAGGAGGTCAGAGATTGGCTTCTGCCCTGGCTGGAACAGACAATTCTGAATTTCATGGGAGCAGCTTGTACTTCTCCATACTACCCATATGGATAAGGATTTGGTAAATGGTAAGACTGGGCACTGGTCATCTGAACAGGTGGTTGGTTTTGCCAATGTAGCATATGAATGAGATTCCCAATTTCTCTGTGTTATATATATCTCCCTGACCTCATAACACTGAAAAGAGCACATGTAGAAGAATAAGGAAATATACTGTCCTGGTATAAATTGCAGCAAGAAGATTTAGGTTACACATCAGGGAAAAAAAAGCCCTTTTTAATGGGAACGACAGTTAAGCACTGGAATAGACTACCCGCAGAGACCATGGGCTTTCTGTCAGTGTAAGGACAGGTTAGAGAAATGCCTGCCACAAATGGCTCTTACAAGCCTTCGCTTCCCTTGGGAGGAGAGAAAAGCCTCTGTTAAGAATTAGTTTCAGGGAGCTAATATGATACACCTTTCATTAAAGATGAGCATTAACATGCTGTAGAACACTTTTATTCCGGCTGCATTATACCATGGTTAAGGCAGTTTACCAGCCTAGTGGAAGGCTTTCAGAAGGCTCTCACTTAATTTCCCCTCACATAGGCAATCTTACCTTTCATCTGCATGGGATAACTCATACACTTAAGCAAACCAATAGCATACATGATTGTCTTTTTGTTCTACAATAGCTTTCGCTTTCTTTCTTTGCATATGTATTGGACATCTACTTCCAACAGCTTGTTATCCAAAGTAGGATCTTACATTTAGGGTAAAAGTTAGCTGCTTCCCTCCCTCAACACCTCCAGATCCATTCCCAAATCAAAGTGACTTTCCTTTCTTAATAATGTGGTACAGACAGAGCAAGGGGAAGTTGAGGTGAAATTCTGGCATTTATGAGCCCTACCTTGGCATACAGGAACGTACCTAAGGAGTTGAGACTGTGATTGGAAAGGGTGTTTTAAAGATCCCTAGCCATCCTTACTTTTGCTGATTCTGTGACCCTTCAGGGCTCCTAGTGGGAGTTTGGATGACTAGACTCTGATTGGAGAACGCCTAGTGGGTCTTGAAACTGCAGGGTGACAAATACGTAGGATGCCCAGGATGGTTTATTTTTTCTCCTTTTGCTGAGGCAAGCGCTGAGCAAAACCTAAGTAATAACAGTTCACAAGCTGTTAATACCAAATACCCTTAAACTTCAGAAGTGCCTTGCTCTGCTCTGCACAGCTTGGCAGGTTACATTCTTTAAGAGTAGGCATCATTACCTGGACAAATCTGTGACATTTAATTCTGTTGTGGCTAACCTCTGTCCCCACAGTGAATTGCTCCTTCCCTCTTGTGGCAGATAATCTAGTATATGATGCACATTTGTATTTTCTTTCTCTTGCATTGTCTCCATCCTCTGCAGAAGGGGTGTTTCTTACTATCCTTACTGCCCTTGCCCCCATGTTCCTTAAGCTCTCTCTTCTCTAACTACATGTATATGTATTTGAGCCTTGCATACATAAGCATGTAAAGAAGTCTGCCCCCTCTTAATTCACAAAGCTTTTCTGACTTTGCTTACTCTTATCTATACATGTCTGCAGATATGTGGCACATTCAGTTTAGGAAAAAAAAAGGTAGTATTCGTATGTATTCTTGAAACACTCCATAGTTACTTTGAAAATTAAGGTCAGAATATTCCCTTACATCCTGTTTTTATTCCTCTTGGACAAATTAATTATTTTATTGGTATAATAAGGAAAGGACGTGTACAACTGCATTTGCAGGTTGGGTGCTTCAGTGCACAGGAGTCTGTGGCAAGACTGTCACTGCTATCCTAATTTCATCATGTTGTCCGTGTAGTACAACGCTGTGAGACGTGCCTGGCACACAGCCTTATGGACTCCCCTTTCTTTCCCAGAGAACTTCTGTGTAATTATGAGTTGGGTTTGCCTATCTGATCTAATTTATCACTTAGGGGTTTCTATCATGCCTATTACTGTGATATCTAAGTGCTGCTGAGATTCTGCAAGATGTCTCTTTCATCAACTATTTATTTCTATGATAAGTCAATGTTACTGAGCTGAAGTCTGGGTTGTTCTGTACAGCATCTAAATCACTGGTCCCAACTGAGCCGTGTGTGTGTGTAGTTATTCTGCTTATCTGGTGGCTCCACTGAACTGGTTTTTGGGATTTTGGCTCAGTTACTTGAGGGCTAAAGTTGCACTGCAGAAATCTCTGGCTCAGATGATAAAAAACTGGCCTGCTTGGTCAATGAGTGGGAAGTCCAAGGCTGAGCAGATACTGGGTGAGCATGTAAGTATATGCTCTTTATTCCCTCAGAAATGCACTCTCCACACCCAGGCTTAGACCTTAGCATGAATACAGACCATCTGCTGCTCTAGACAACGCTACCTGTCTTTTATGGACAAAAGGGGCCACCAGTTCCTGGGGCTCCCAGTCCTCCAGATTTCACCTGCTGCTCAAAGTGTATTTAAAAATTAAAGCAACACCTCCCTGCCCACTCAAGTAACAACAACAACAAATAGAGAAACAGAAGAAAACCAGCTATGTACCCTGCTTGCTGGTCCAAGCAGTGTGACTCCACAGGTGGAGGGAACACTGGGGGCAAGTTCTCCTTGTAATTTTTTACTAACTGCTTGTTCTGAGGGTCCTTGGGAAGGTAAGACCAGCTGCCTGGCCACTTCACCCCCTTCTTACAAAACACACTGCCTTGCCCTCACTGGGGTGCTATGATCATGCTGAAGGGGTGGATGAGGAGGCTGCTGTTTCTAGGTGATTTCTTCTGCCTTTCTTCTCCCTACACAAGCCCCCAGAGTGGATTTTTCTTTCATAGCCAGATGAAGCGTTTGTTTGTTTGTTCTGAAGGTGACAAGTGTTTTATGTGAATTCTAGCTGCTCTCAAATGCCAAAACCCAGCTGGGCTTTGAGTTTCACAGAATAACCACTGACACCTAATGAGTCTCTAATAAGTGCTTCTCCCTCCTGTCCTGTCATTTAAATAAATAAATGACTGAAATTTGGAGGTGGTGGGAGTGGTATTGGGATTGCAGTGGAACACAGCTTTTCTGTTTACCCACCAAGCAGGTACCCTACTAAGAGCAGTTGTGCAAGCATCCCACGCACCCACGCTGCATTTGCCATCAAGTCAGTGTGTCTCAGCCCTGGCCTGGAGGGCTCTCTTTGAGGATCACGCAGGAAAGTTATTTCTAAAGCCCAGTTAGTTTCTTGCCCTCTCAGCTTCAGCTGCCAGCCGAGGTGCTAATTAGTGTCAACTTTGATGGGGGGAATTGAGAACAAAGGCAAGACTTTGATAGTTGAAAGTATAATTGATGTTAAGGGTTTTTTTTCTTTTTTTTTTCTGGAATTTTCGCAAGGAATGGTTCTACCACAGGCAGTGGGCGTGTTACATGTATCATCTCTTCAGGGACTGGAATGGCTTCAAAACAGCTCTTATTTGTGGCAGTAGGTATAAGGCAACTGAGCCTCACCTCCCTTTCCTGACCACTGAAGATATGATTTCTGTAAGCTTAAGAAATGGGAAAAAAAAAGTCTTTTAAATTCCAATATATCCTTATGCAAAAATAATGAGATTAAAAAATCATATGTGTTTTTTTTAATTTTTCATATGTCAGACACAGAGCAATTCCTTGTTTTCAGCTAAGATCTGTAATCAAGTCATTGTGAAAGGACAAAACAAGTATTTCAGTAAAGCCTTAACACGGGATAGCAAGAACTCCTGTTAGCAAGCATCTCTATGTTCTTCTCCTGTGAAGACACTCCTGAAAATGCAGAACACTTCCCTCTTTGGTTGCCTGTCTCTTGGAATAACTCAGTCCTGGATAGGTATTGGCAACTTTTTTTTCTAAAAGACGGATTTCCTTCTGTATAAAATCAAGTTTTGCTAAAACGAATCTGTTTGATGAATTTCACTGAAAATGAAGACAAAATTTTGAAAAAATAAAGGAGTTCTGTTTTGACTTTTTCCAGTGAAGCATCTCAATTTATCTGTTTCAAAATGAAATTTGTTTCAGCATTTGTATATATTTCTTCTTCTGTGTAGCAGGAAAAGAAAACTAACATTTTTATTGTGGCTAGTAGGCTGAAGTCAATATTGCAGGAGACAAGCTGTGTACCTATTGTTTGGCTGAGAAAGTTGTCTGTTTGACCATGGTGATGGTATCACCCTGGTCATCCCCTCACTCTCCCAGATGGTGAGACCATCACATAGATGACACAACCCAGATATCTTTCTTGTTCTCCAATTCCCCTTGTTTTGAACCTATTTCCTTAGAGCCTTCTCTCCAGAAATGTCCTCATCTTACATGAGCCATAGCTTGGGTACACCATAGTGGTCCTCCTGCCGAGGCCTGCAGGAGCTGTGGTTGATGGAGATGGATGGGGCAGCTAGAAGTTCATCTTATGTGGTTTGTGTCTCCGCAGGTGGGGAAATGGAAGGAAAAAAAGCTGCAGATGAAGTATTACGTGTGGCCACGCTTTGAGCTGTATCCTGACTCTGAGGAACGCGAGGATGATCACTTGAGTATTGTGACCTTGGAAGAGGCACCCTTTGTCATTGTGGAGAATGTGGACCCCCTAAGTGGCACCTGCATGAGGAATACAGTCCCTTGCCAAAAACGCATAGTGACCGAGTATGCACCTCTGGGTTTTTCTCCTCCTACAGGGCTCTCTCTTATCCACAGAATGTAGAGTCTGTTGGGTCAACACCATCATACCCTGATAATCCTTTTTAGAAAAGTCACCTCCGTTTGCCAAGCCTAGCCTGTGTCCATTGATGACTGGCCCCTTTGGGCCAATCATCATACCATGTCCCTTCACCTTCCAGCACAGATAGCACAAATGAAGTTCTCCACATTATATTGTGGGAGGGGGTGAGCATACTGACAACAGAAGGGAATTAAGGGAGTTTTCCCCAGTCTTTTAACCCATTATTATTGTGACGGTTCAGGAACAAAACCGATGAGGAGCCAGATTACATGAAGAAATGTTGCAAGGGGTTCTGCATTGACATCCTCAAGAAAATCTCGAAATCTGTCAAGTTCACCTATGACCTCTACTTGGTGACTAATGGCAAGCATGGGAAAAAGATCAATGGGACGTGGAATGGAATGATTGGAGAGGTCAGCAGCAAAGGGAGGGCATGGTGGGCTTCATCCCTGGGCTGGGTGACACGGGTCAGGTTTGGTCTCCCATCATTATCTGGTCTCCTTCTGGGATAGGAACAGAGGTGACTCTGCAGAAATGGTTGGCCTGGATTCTTTCTGGGCACTGGGTGAATTAATCTGCTCTGACACTCTGACCACGGCTGTTTTTCCTATTCGATGATTAATTGTTATTCTCTATAGTGTCACAAATTTGGCCTTCACAGTCAAAGAAAGAGGGTGATAACCATGCACTGTAGAGACTGCAGCCTAGATTATGTTTAGATCACATATAAGGTGCATAAAGAATGAAAAAAGACTTTGCAGTATTCAAGGGAGGAGAAAGCAAGGACAGAAGAATAAGATAAGACGTCTTCTCGGTGGATGATGTGTTTATCCTAAGACCTCTGTGGATTTATTTTTTATACACTTATCAGCTTTGAGGAGAAGATTAACGTCTATAGATTTCCTGAAAGAAGGAGGTGTCCTGATGAAAGATTAAGAAGGAGAGATAGAAACAGTATAGGGAATGGGATTACAGGGATAAAAAGGCTGTGTGGAAAGGCAAGAAGGTGAGAAGGAACTTGGCTGTGGCGCTTGAGAGGTGCCTCGGGTCTGTGTGTGATGTCTTTCTTTCCTCCCTCCAGGTTGTCACCAAACGGGCCTATATGGCTGTGGGATCCCTCACCATTAATGAGGAGCGTTCAGAAGTGGTGGATTTCTCCGTGCCCTTCATTGAGACAGGAATCAGCGTCATGGTGTCACGTAGCAATGGAACTGTCTCACCTTCTGCCTTCTTAGGTATCATTTTAATCTAAAATTAAAACTTTTACCCAGTGTTCATCAAAAATTAGGTGAAGGTTGTTTGTGATTCTTAGCCTGAAAGTTCCTTTTTGGGAGTACTTGTGGGACAGGTATATAAAAATAAACTGTGATGTTTTAGTTCTAAATCCCAAGCAAGCAAAATCCAGGCAAATGCAAATAGGCACTGCCTAGGAGTTCCAAGGCATTTCTCAGCAATTGTATGCATATTCCCAGCAAAGAATGAACTCAGAATTTTCACCTACTCCACAGCATGTGGTTTCCCAGGGACTCAGCTAATAGCGTGTTCAAAGAGTATAGGCCGGAAGAAAATTGATCTGAACCTTATAGGTGGTTTACCATTGTACTTAATAATAACAATTAGCAATCAATTGTTGCACTCGGAGAGACATTATTTGTAAAGAAGGTATTAACTTGTCTCTCTTCAGAGAGCAACTGGTAGAAGTTGAGAGCTAATACAGCTTTTCCAGGAAAGTTGAATATTCAGTTCCATGCTGGCGCTGTGTCTTCCACTAAAGTCATTTCTAATGTCCTTTGGTGGTAGAGGCTGCTAAGGGAATGCAAAAATTATACTGTCTTGCCCCATGACTTTCATGTCTTCCTGGTATCTACTATTTGTCTTTATAAAACGCTTTGTGATGCAGCACAGTCTATAAGTTATATAAGTGCTATCTGCTCTCTGACAGCATCCTGAGATCATTTACAAACAGAAATAACTTTATATGGGTAAAGAAATTTTTGCAAACCTTTCTAAGTAGGAGTTTCATGACTACTCACTCTTCGGCAGTTTTTGCCTTTAGCCAAGTACACCAATATTGCTGGAGTATGTAAAAGCAACGATAAAGTTAACTCCAAAATTTTAAATTGCAATTTAACTGAGGTTGCAATATTGGCTATAGTCTGGAACAAAGTTCTACATTTCTTTGATCTGGTTCAGTCCCATCTTTATCTCTTCAGGCTTGGAAAAAGAGAAAGCCTGGCAGAGATCAAACACATGCAGAATAGGAATGCTTACATTTCTAGAATGAGCCAGTGTTCCCATTGCTACAGGAATGGAATAGCTGAAAAAACTACTATTATTATGGCTGAACCTCAGAGATTTGGAGATGCTCTTTGGCTCAGTAGCATTTTATAAGTTGGATGCTTGTCTGAAACTCTGCCAGTTCTGCCTGATTTTCCCCACTCTCTCCAGATGGTGCTGGAGGACTTCCTGGGAACAATCTTTTATCAATGCATTTTATTTTATCAATGCATACCACAATGGCTGCATGTAGTTCCAGATGGAGCCATGTGTCACAAATGTAAAAGTAAGAGGAGTGAAGTCATTACAGAGACAGAAACTACACTTAACCCAATTCAAGAAGTTTTTTAGACTCAGGTGAAAGGCTTGTTGTAACTTTGTTTTCTTCCCCAGCGCAGTTTGCCCCTCACCCTCACTGGTGGTCTCTGGAAATCCAAGGAGATGAGGGAGAGCTGAGGTGGTGTATTAGGTCTTTCATCATGGTTTTCTTTTCCTCTCCAGAGCCTTTCAGTGCTGATGTATGGGTGATGATGTTTGTGATGCTGCTTATCATCTCTGCGGTGGCTGTCTTTGTCTTTGAGTACTTCAGCCCTGTGGGCTATAATCGGTGCCTTGCTGATGGCAGAGGTAAGGGGAGTCCCATCTTACCACAACCATCTCTTGCTTCCAATCCCAGCTCCTTTGTCAGGGCGTTTCCTTTGCCTTGAACATGATACAGATTTAGCCTACTCTAAGCAACATATTCAGACTAAAGAGGGCAGGGATGGAGGTGGAAAAAAAGGCTCTGAAGAGAGCAGATGTGTATAATGGATAATTTCCTTGGCTCAGGAGATGAAGTTGTGCTGCCTTTCATCTCTGAGGCATGCAACAGCTCCAACTTGTTTCTCACTGAGGGAAAATGGGTCCTGGTAGATGATGCTGGCAGTGCCTACAGTGCTGTGCTCTGTGAGGCAGAAGACTCAGTGCTGTCAATCCATCCTTCAGTGCTACATCTCTCTGGAGAGCAAGCTGCTCTGCCAGCCTCCCAGCACAGTGCTGTGTCCTCCAGACTCCACATCTGTCACCTGGGCATGTTCCTCCCCCACTTGGCTCTCTGGCTGGCTAAGAAAGTGGGAAGCTCGTTTCCCTGGGAGTGGATGATGGATTATTTTGCAAGGGCAGTAGGAAAAATGGAAACAAGTGAGTTACCCATCCTTGTGGTTCTGATCTTCCAAAGACAGCCTGATGAGTTAAAGAGAGGATGGACAGAGAGCCTTTTCTGCCTTATTGGCATGAAGACAATTAGCAAGTTGAGCCTTCTGTCACCCCCTGATGAATCGGCCCTTCAAACCTGTCTGGGTTTATTGGGCCATTCAGAATAGTGGGAGAGAGACAGTTATTGGAAAATGCACTCATTTGCTCCCCAATCTAGTGCTCTGAGTGAATTTATGCCATCAGATTATGGAGGAGTGGATTAAAAAAACCAGTGTAGATGAGAATGCAGGCAGAACCACATGTATGAGGAAGTGGAGAACAGATACTATCCCTGACAGATGCAACATGAAGATGTGGAAATCTGCTGCAGAGGCTGCAATGCTTTTTTTGGTAATCAACACTCTGGCTAATGTTACTTTGGCTCCATTTGAAGTAGTCTATGACAGTACATCCCTGCATCCCACATCTGCATTTTCTCTTTACAGACACCAGTATTGTCTCTCCAGGGTCAGGTGGGCAGCCTTGATCTAGCCCCTAAATGATGTTAGGTTGTTGCTGGTGCACTCAAAGTTGGAGAGATCAGAAGGATTCTGGATCCCTGGTTTGGATCAGAGGCTGTCTTGGTTTATGGCTGACAAAGTAACTACGAAAGGCCTTGTACCCATGTGTCTTAGGGCACATTAGGTATACAGGGATACAAAACTGCCAGACCAGCATGTAAAAAGACAAGGCTTGCTGAACCATGCTTCTTAAAGCAACTTTGTCTCCCTGATGTCTAGAGGCTCCAGTTTTACTGGGTGATGATTCTGCTTTGAATTTGGTGTGCAGTTCCCAGGGTGCAAAATAAGCCCCTTTCACCTTTCAGTCGTGTTTAGAGTAACACAGGTAGTGCTTTCAGATGATCTATGCTATTCACTGCTTAGGGCTTTGGAGAGGAGTGTTAGAACTTTCTTTTTTTTCCTCTGCTGGAGCCAGCCTTAACCACAGGCAGCAGCATTAAGCACCAGTCAGCCTACCCAAGGGAGGAGATAAAACATGGGTTGCTAGCCCAAAAGGTTGGCACCGTTTGAAAAGTGAGACCCTTGAACTGTGCCAGAGGGTTCTTGCCTTAAGAGGGTCTTCTCAGTGTCTGAAGCAGGATCCTTCAAGTAATTATGCTAGGACAAAGGTTGGACTTGATGACCCTGGAGGTCCTTTCCAACCATAATGATTCTATGATTACATCTGCACATCTGCACTCTCCCTGACAGCTCCTCTTGTGCAAATTTTGAGCAAATTTTGGGTTGGGTTCCCACTAATGGAATCAGCATATGTGGAGGATATGATTGCTAGGAGATAGGTAGGATTTTACAGGTTCTCAGGACCAGTGCTTCATAAGCACACGTGGCTTTTGGAGTATGAATCAGTTGCCACGCTGAAAAGTGAATAAGCAGCTTTTAAAACACTGGATCTGCTTCTGGACTGTCTGGGGAAGAGCTTCTGATTTTCCTGAGATAGATCAGAATATATGTCACTGTTATGTACCTTAAGCACAGAAGATGGGGAGAGGGTGCTGTGTCCTTCTCTGGCTTGTGTGTCTTCAACAGACTGGGTAATGAAACCCTCTTGCAGATGTACTTGTAGAGCCCTGTTATTTCAGATGCTGCTCTTCCTTGCATCTGTGTAAGTACAGGGAAGGCCAAGTTTTGCACAGGTGTATGCTGGGAGTTCAAGGACGACATCACTGTTGAATAGCTACAAATGAGGGTAGAGTTTTTCTGAGAAAATTCTATTTCTGGTGAGAACACTCGAACTGAAATGAAATATTTTGGCTTTTAGGTACTCTAATGTGATTAAAAAAACCCCCATCTTGTATAAGGTTACAGCAGAAATCTTTGAGACAGAATAAATATGGAAGCCTGAGGACATTTTTTAAAAATCATTTTTCAGCATCACAATTTCCTGAGATACGGTGTCATGAACATTGGGGGGGGGTGCAGCTGCAGACATTCATCTCACATGTGGGAACAGATACTGCTCTTAACTCTGAAGTCAAGATGCATATGTGAATAGAAATGCAGAACGCTTACTCTGAGATGCTCACTGTGGGATCCTTTTTCTCAATCACTCCAGAGCCAGGAGGTCCCTCTTTCACCATTGGCAAAGCTATCTGGTTGCTGTGGGGGCTGGTGTTCAACAACTCTGTGCCAGTGCAGAATCCCAAGGGTACCACTAGCAAGATCATGGTGTCAGTGTGGGCCTTCTTCGCTGTCATCTTTCTGGCCAGCTACACTGCCAACCTGGCTGCCTTCATGATCCAAGAGGAATACGTGGACCAGGTGTCTGGCTTGAGCGACAAAAAGGTAATGGATCTACCCAAACCCCCAAAGCAGCCTTTTCCATAGAAGAGCCTGCTCTACCCTCTCTCCTTTGCTTTTACTGGGGAAGTGCTTAGTTTTTTTCAGTCACATTGTAGATTTAGCCCCTAGTTTAAATAGTACAAATGCTCTCTGTTGGTATTCAGTTGCATTTTTACATTTTTTAAGCACTTTGGGAATGAATTCAAAACAGAACTGAACTGTGCTTGCTTGCATGATCCCAAAACACACCTTGATTTTCCAGCTTTGGAGGCTATGTGTATAATGGCTGTTTTTTCAGGATGAAATAATTTGTCCATGCATGAACACTGGCCATTAGGCCAGCAAATTTGATGTTAGCTTATTCTGGGGACAAGTTCTGCCCATGGGGCTAAATCAGTGTGGCTTTGATGGTTTAGTATTGCTTGCATTTGGAGCTATACTGTCATTTTTTGGAGGTCTTTGGAATCATAGCAAGAAAAAACGTTTCCTGTTCAGAGTGTGTTTCACTGCCTTGTTTACATGCACTGCATTTTGTCCTCACAGAGCATTTGCTTTTGCTGGGCTCTGCACAGTGAGGATTTTGAAGAGATTGCTCATGCACGCAGGGTAGCACTGTGCGGTTCACGAGGGTCTGAAGCTTTGCACACCGCTTGGTTTTTGTTCTGCTGCAAGGTTACTCACAAGGAATTGAGAGTTGCAAGGCTCCATTGCCCATGCTGAATATGTAATTCAGTCACTGGGGCTGCTTAAGGGGTCGTGTCATTGTAGAGCAACCAAACAGCAGTGGGTCCTACACGCTGCTGGCAGGGATAGTGGCAAGCAAAGACTGAGAATGTCAGTTTGCTTTTGCTGGACTGGTTATAGTTATTGTCTCTTGTGTCCCTATGATAGTCTAGAAATAAATTGTGGCCAGGCCCCCTGTGTATGCAGTGTCCTGTGCAGCAGGCTGGAAATTCTGTGGTGGAATAATTTTAAGACGGGATTTTCCCCCCCCCCCTCTTTTGTATTTTTTTTTGGTGGGTTTTTTTTTGTTTGTTTCTTTTTCGTTTTTTGTTTTGTTTTATTTTTTTTTCCTGGAATGAAATATGATGCAGAATAATACAATCCGCGCAGACATGTTCCTGTTATTTATTTTAATTTCAACGTCAATTTGTTTCACGCTATCTCCACCCTTGCAGTGTGCTGGTGGAGGGAAGGTAGCTTTTTGCCATGTGGAGGTTGTTGTGGAGACTCCTTAGAAGCTGCGGACTCTCTCAGAATGAAAAATACTGTTCAGAACCAGCCAGCCCTATCAGAGTTAACATTAGTTTGTCATCATTAGGTTTTCAACTGTCTGAGCTAAATGGGATAGTTCATAGCCGTGATCTATTGTTTCAGGCTGTGCTTGGGCTCATAGAGAGAGTCACACTTTCATTCTCATGTTTTTCAAGATATTCTTCATACCTGCAGAGATATGTGCATGAAATAACAATTGAAAACAGTTACTCCTGGAGCTTCACACAGCCTTTGGATACAAGTTTCTTTGCCTATTTTAGTCGTTTTCACTGTAGGGCCACCTGTGTGTATTGGATTGAAGTAGTTTTCTTTTACTTTTCTTTGTGAACATAACTGTGCTTGCTTTTGCTGTCCTAAAACATATGTGCTTTGTTTCTTGGGGAAGAGAAAGGCCATGGTAGATACTCAGATTGTTATGGTATGCTTCAAACACGTTCGCTAGTGCAAG
Organism: Todiramphus chloris collaris; assembly: GCA_025345505.1. Lineage (NCBI taxonomy): Eukaryota > Metazoa > Chordata > Aves > Coraciiformes > Alcedinidae > Todiramphus > Todiramphus chloris. The sequence goes on along the minus strand of JANVCC010000068.1, from coordinate 6,230,864 downwards.
TGTGCAAGGGCAACATTTGAGTAAAATTACGATCTACCAGAGCATCTGGAATCAGAAGAAAATTGGCTGTTAAACACTGAAGACCAACTGCTGCCTTTAGACAAGTGGGACTAACTCCATCCAAAAGATGTGAATGAATGAGCTTCATCTACTGGGCTCATGGATTTCCACTCTCTGAACAGGCAGAGGGCCCTGCAGAATTTGAGAGCAGGCATCTGTTGTGCTGTTTCAAGATGCCCTGGTTTGGGAGGAATTCACTCTTCTGAATCTCCTCTTTTCCCTCTTCCAAAGCCCGCATACTGCTTGCAACTCACTCACCCCCTCAATGCACTGCTTGGCTGGGATGCAAGGTGCAGCTACACCCAGGGCTGATGGAGGTGTGCTATGCCCTACCTCCCTTTTTCTGCGTGCTTGAATTAGACAGTTTAGACTTTCAAAGGAGGCAGTCACTGATCAATGCTAGGTGGCCAAAAGGAATGACTATAACTTCCAGTCTCTTCTACGTCCAATGTGTGATCTGGTGTCCAGAGCAGAAGCGAGGCAGATCAACCTCCTGGTCTGCTACATCACCTGGCAAGGGCAGCTGTGGCCAGCACAAGGTGTTGGCAGGGGTTGTAAATCCAAGCTGACAGGAGAAGAGTTAGTTATTTTAAGGGATATCATTCCTACTTGCCTAGACCCAGATCTGCTTGCAAATGTCTTTGTAGCGTGACAGTACCTGGGGAAGGTGTCCCACTGGCACTGTACAGCAGCCAAAATGCCAGATGCACTCACAAAATCCATTACAGCCTGGCTGAGGAATGCTTGTCAAGGTCAGGCTGGCTACACCCTGCAACAACTACCCTGAGAGTCTCCTTGGACCCTCTTCCTTGGGCCTTGCCTGGGAAGTGCCATTCTGAGAGGTGTCCACAGCTACTGACCTGCTCCTTTCCCAGAAAAGTAGGCTGAAACGCTCCGGCTGTCTAAGGATGTGGATGGGGTCTTGGCTGTGCCTCAGCGTTTACTTCCTAATGCCATGCAAGACAGTGACTAATGTCACGTCCCTGCTGTGCTGTGTAGATGCTTGAGCAGGCCTGTCTGAGGTTGGCTGGAGCAGATACCTCTGTGCCAGGGCAGTAGGTTCGACCAAGGGTGGCTGGAAGCTCCCTGTACTAAGGTTAGCGATCTCTGCCACTCTCTATGGCCCAGGTGATGCTGGTGCTAAAGCTGACCCAAAACTGGTGCTACAGCTGACCCAGGAACCCAGCTCAGCATGGCTGCTAATTCCCCCGTGTTAACCCTTGCAGCTGCTGAATCATACATCAAACTGTGGCTTTTAATGCTGGTGAAGCTGTGGGCAGTTTGAGGGAGGAGAAACCCGCTCCTGCCTGAAGGCTTCACTGATGCCCTGAGTCCTGCAGGCAAAGATCTTCTCTGACAGCGTCTCCCTTCCAGCTCCCCGTGTTTGCTGTGTGCTGAGCTGCTCTCCTCCTGCACCAATGCCAAGCTAGCACCCACTGCCTCCACCCATCCACCTTGTGCAGCAGAGAAACTGGATGTGCTCCTGGCAGGGGCAAAGCTGTGCTGGCTGTGTCAGCTCCCCACCCAGAGCTCTTGATGGCATCACTGGGAAGCCAAGCTGGAGCATCCTTGCATGTGCTGCAGGGCTGCATCCGTTTGGGGGCTCATACAGGGGGCTGCTACAGCCCCCACCCCCCCGTGAAAGCCCTGTTGGTAAGACGACCTGTAGTAAAACACTGCAGTCAGCTCCCGGATTTCATCTGACTGTAATCAGGAGATATAACCCCATTTCCAATAACGGGAGAGCTTCAGACACATTAGAGAAACAAGTGCCTGCGGTATTTCAGTCTAACGAAGGCAATAAATACAGGAAAGATTATATAAAATGAACTAACGTGTGAAATAATCTAATAGCTGTATGTAATTTCCATTCATATAAGTAGTAATAGAATAAAAGCAAATGTGGGCAACCAGCAGGGCACTTAAATAAAATAATTTAGAATGCAGTAGGTTAATAATAATAAAAAAAAAAAAAAAAATAGTATCCATGCCCACAAATTAGTTGGAAATGCCAAAGAAGCTAATAAAGTATCAAAATGGTAATTTTATAATTGACATAAAAAGAAGAGAAATGGATTTCTGCATGCTTGCAAATTAATACAGATTTATGAAATTTCACACGGATTTGACATATTTGCTTTTTTAAGATGTTAATGAAATTTTGAGACAAAAGGCCTGTTTCTGTGCAGAATAGGTCAGCTCTTTTTCCAACAGATATGCTTTTAAAAAAAAAAGAAGTATTGGAATTAAAACTGGCCAATATTTTACTGAAAAAGAAAGTGAAGAAAACATAAGAAGGCAGAGGAAAATTCTGATATTTGCCTAAGTAGCTTATTTTTATATACTTGGAACAAAACATTTTGTTTGATAATTCTGACATGTATTTTTGACTTGTCATTTTCTAAAGGTACTACTTATAAAATTTACGTACATTTAGAAAAAAAGGAAAAGAAAGAATTTTTTTTTTTCTTTCTGTTAAAAAGGAAAGGGAATGAAGGAGATAATTGGAAGACAAAACAAACACATTCTTCTGAGGTGAATGAAACAGATTGATATAAAGCAGAAGTCTCACTGAAAAACCTGCAAAAAAAAGGATCTGCTGTATTTCTGCAGTAGTAGATGCTTGGCCATAAAACTGAAAAATGAATTATTTCCTACATTGTACTCTGCAGCACGTTAAATCTAAATTAGACAAGGACCCCAAATATGCAAAACACTTAAGCATGTGCTTAACTTGGTGCTCATGAGTGGCAACATTAAAGTTAATGGGCTATTATTCACTTGATTGAAGTTAAATGCTTTTCTGAGCTTGCAGCTTTTGTACAACAAATACCTGCCCTGGAGAAGTCTAGGAAAAGGGCAGAGTGGGTATATCTGTCAGCTAGAAATTTTCCAAGGGGATCAAAAATGGAGGTTAGTCTTGTACCTTGTAAGGTCTGTAAGGGGAAGATTATCTAACTGCATGACTTGGAGGCAGTTTGAGTCTTCCACAGGGTTGCTACTTCCATGGGGTCCACTATCAACAGACTTCTGTGGTACCTTCACACATTTCTATGTGATACAAAGGAAGTTTTATGTCCAAAACCAGAAAATGCAGTCCTTTCAACAGCAGTATGACTTTTGCTGTCAAGATACCTTTGTGGAGATATGAGTTAGCTACACAGAAGTAGAATCATGGAATGTTAGGCATTGGAAGGGACCTCCAGAGATCATCGAGTCCGACCCGCCTGCCGAAGCAGGATCACCTAGGGCATATCACACAGGAACGCATCCAGGCAGGTTTTGGAAATCTCCAGAGCAAACTCCACAGCCTCTCCGGGCAGCCTGTTCCAGTGCTCTGTCACCCTCACAGTGAAGAAGTTTCTCCTCATGTTGAGGTCAAACCTTCTATGCTCAAGTTTATACTTGTTATTCCTTGTCCTATTACTGGGTACTACAGAAAAGAGATTGGCTCCTTCCATTTGACACCCACCCCTCAGATATTTATAGACATTAATGAGATCCCCTCTCAGTCTTCTCTCAAGACTAAACAGCCCGGGTTCTCTCAGTCTTTCTTCACAGGGGAGATGCTCAAGTCCCTTCATCATCCTCATAGCTCTCCATTGAACTCTCTCCAGTAGATCCTTGTCTCTCAAACTGGGGAGCCTAAAACTGGATACAGTATTCCAGGCGTGGTCTCACTAGGGCAGAGGGGGAGGAAAATCTCCCTAGACCTGCTGGACACAGTTTTCTTAATGCAACCGAGAAGGCCATTGGCCTTCCTGGCCACAAAGGCACATTGCTGTCCCATGGATAACTTACTATCCACTAGGTCTCCAAGGTCTTTCTCTGTGGTGCTACTTTCCAGCAAGACAACTCCTAACCTGTACCAGTGCCTGGTGTTACTCCTCCCCAGATGCAGGATTCTACACCTGTCCTTATTGAACTTCATGAGGTTCACCTTTGCCCAGCTCTCCAGCCTGTTCAGGTCTTGCTGGATGGCAGCACAGACTTCTGGTGTGTCAGCCACCTCTCCCAGTTTTGTATCAGCAGTGAACTTGCTGAGGGTACACTCCATCCCCTCGTCTAGGTCGTTGATGAAGATACTGAACAACAAATTAAGATCATGCCATTTCCAATTCTGTCCTCTTGTGATAAATCAGAACCTCCTTAAAAATATGTAGAATTCAATGCACGTTTCTTGACTAAAACCCTCCAAACCCCAAACTTTACATCACAGAGTAGAGTTGAATTCCTTTCCATAGTGCTTCTCGGGGGGAACACCTTCATGTAAATAAATTGAACTGTGTTCAGTCGTTTGCTTAAATATGGCCTTTATATACAACATTAGTGGTATTGACTAGTGCTTAATGTAAACAATATTGGTTCATAGTGAAGTGTAGAAAACTCAGAGCTCTAATAGTTTGAAATTTTATGCCTCAAAATTTGATTATTCCTCTGCACCTCTTTGTAAATCATCAGTCAGTATAGTATGTACTATTTACATATACTATATAGTTCAATATATATCTGCGTAATTACATATTATGCCAAAGTCTTCATATTAATAAATAGATATTAAAATAACTACAGCATATTGTATGTTAGTAATCAATCTTTCTAACGAGTGACTTACATTTACGGTATACATAAATATAATCTCTGAGAGTTTTTTAGAGGTATAGATGGGTACATTTATTGTAGATTTAGTCATTCTGCACTCTTCATATTGGCATGACTTTCATGCTTTCTGAGATCCCTGGAACAAACCTCTATGGCCACGTGCTAAGAAGTGATTCAGTAGTTTTAAGGCTGTAAATGTTTAAAGTCAGTGGGGTTTTAAGCATGCTTTTTTTTCCCCTTGCTTCAGTCCTACTTTCTTTGTTATTCTCTTTTTTTTTTTTTCATGTTCTGCGCTGTGTAGCGCAGAGCAGCGAGGAGGCTGCGATATGCTTTAGCCTTGGACTCAGTCTCTCAGGATTCTCTCTTTTGAGTTGATCTGGAGGGATTTAATGGCAGTAAAAACTTGTAATGGGACTTTTCAGGATTAATGCCAGTTAGAATGCAGTTTAGGTGGGAATTTAAGGTGGTGAGATGCAAGGGGAGGGGATGGACAGAGTCAGATTGTAGGCTTAATTCATCTTTGCTGGAAAGGGAGAAATACAACCCCTTGGGCTTTGCCACTAGATATGAGTCAATGAATGAGGATGTCAGCTATGGAGCTATGGCATGGTCCTTAGCTTGTAGCTTTTGCATTCCCCCCACCATGCAGTCCTGGCCTTTTCCAGGCCTTGGCTGCCACTGACTCTTCCTTTTCATCTTCCTTTTAACCATCATTTGGAGCTAACCGTTTGGGGGCTCTGTGCAAATTTGGTCGCTTCTGTGATAATTGTTTGGCAGTCTGGAAAAAGCTGTCTTTGGAGAGTTACGTAAGGGGGGAAGCAAGGGAGGGAGCAAACGGTTGTCCTGCTTCTCGCATCGGTATAAGTCAGTGGAGAGGGAAGCAATGAATATTTTTATTTATTATTTATACGGTGCCATAAATGTACTTGGCACTCGGCAGTTAAATAAAAGACAATAGCTCTGCCACCAGGATTTGGCAACCTGAGAGATGAAAGCTGGTCTCATTCGTCTGAATGATCAGGGCTGACTTGCTGGTGAGGAGGGGATGGGAAGATGAGATCTACACTTCACCCCTAGCTGTGTTTCATTGCTTATGCCTAGCAACTGTGACATTTGAAGTTATATGTACATACCTTTCCAGACATTTTTACTTCACCTGGTGGAAAGGAGCCCTTCTTCTCCCAGGTGTTTGGCTATTCAAGGTCAAACTTCCCTTGAGTTCTGGTGGCCCAGCAGGCTTGCTTGCTTCAGGTGTACCTGCTCCAGTGCCTCAGAACTCACAACCAAGTGATAATGGCTTTCATTCCTTTGCTGTTGTCCACTTACAGATGGGAGGGAGCTTTCTGCAGATGGCTGAAGGAAGGCATTATCTCCCACATTCCTGACAGTGCTGGGATGCCCCAGCTGCCCTGCCTTGACTGCCCTGCTTTTTACTTTGCCTCCTTGCCTACAGAGGTGCTTAAGAAATAGCACTAATGTGATGACTAGGCTTTTCTAATTACTTAGATGAAAATTCTGGCCCCAGTGAAGTCTCTGAGAGGTTTATCAGACTTGTGCAGGGTTTCACCCTGCTGCCCAGTGGGTGGTACTCACATACAAGGTGCAAGCTGGCTACAATTAGTGCTCAGAAGATTGGAGGCTCTGACCTGCCTTTCTTAGTGAAAATGGATGAAAAATGGGATTTCTCTCCACCAAGCTGTATCATCCAAATTTCTCAGAGTGTTTCATAATTTGTTAACCAGCTGTCTCATGTGCAAACAAAGCAGATTTCAAACTCCTCTGTACTTAGCTGCCACCTCTCCTTTCAAGGTCTTTTTCATCAGTTAATTTTCTCCCTCTGAATGAACATCTACACTTCTAATGATATTAACATGAGTATGCTAACTGGCACCTTTCTGCCTCACTAATTTCTGTTTTGTGCTTGTCTGGGATTATTCAGTCGGTGCCCCATTGTGTTTAGCTTCCAAGGAAACTGACTTCCAAGATGGAATACATTGCATGATTTGATACTGGGATAATCAGATGATCTCCACCCTCTCCCTGCATGCAAGCTAAAGTTAAGTGTAATGTAGCTAAGATCCCATAGCCCACTTAATTGCAACAGATATGTCTGTGTTCATCTGATACCATACCTACTAATACTACGGCTATGCAAGGAGCTTTTTCCTCTGACTGGTGAAGCTCAGTGATTCCACTACCAATGTTGTTCTCTGGTCAAGCTTGAGTTGCACCTAACAGCATGACTGACTTCAAGTCTACAGCCTGACAAATGTGTCCTGAGGAAGTTTTAAAGCCTTAGCGTTACCTTTTGGGTGGAGAAGCTGCGCAGAGGCCACAGAATGCTCACAAACTTGGCAGACCCAAAAGAAACCTGTTTTTTTTGGCAGTGGGTGGACTCTGTCCACATGTGGTGGTCTGATCCTGGAGTGGCCCCACAGGCTTGGTGTGTCCATAACACCTAGGTCAGCAGAAAGGCAGTGTGGTCCCAGCATACACATGTAGGTCTAGCTATGGAAGACGTGGGACCCCTGAAATGCCATTTGTTTGGGGCAGTGCTGCACTGCCCAAGGTTTTCAGTCTTCTGCTCCGTGCAGAAGCAATACGGAGCAAGTCTGCACATACCAAAGCATCTTGCAAAGAAACTGCACAATCCTACTGTGTGTATTGCTCTGGCAATAACTGCATGTGATGGCAGCTTCTTCCACCAATTGAATCTCTGCTTCCTTCTCAGTTATTCTACAAGGACAACTATTTTTAAAGTTGCTATATTTGAAATCCTTTCGTTTACTTTCACCTGCCCCCCCTCACCTCTGCATTGTCCCTAGGTTGCTCCGTTCCCTTTACTGACCCACACGTGTCCCTATTTCACCACCAGACATTCATAGATATTTTTCTTCTTGTTTGCGAGTTTTACCCACACTACATCTTCCTTTAAAAGTGACTTTAATCTAACTCTTTGCCAACTTCCCTGCAGTCAACACTAACTGATAACTCCATTCTCAGACTTATCTAGAAGAATTCATGTGTGAAAGCACTATGCAAAGCAAGACCAGAGAATTTGAAACATCACTGGGTATTGAGTAATAAGATAAACCACAAAGTTTGAGGGAGTACAAGGTATTTTTATGCCCTCCCAAAAATGACTTATATTAGATTTGACCCTGTTTATTCTTTATTCTTACTTTTTATTTCTCCTTATTCTTTTTTTTTTTTTTTTTTTTATAAATCATGGCATGTATTATTTGACTGGTGAAGGCAAGAAACTGGGTTTTTGCTACTGCAATGTTAGGGCTGATTTCTGTGACTATGCCCAAAAAACTGGAAGAGTTAATGTGGTGACTTGATTCTGAGATGTAAGGAGGTGGAGGGTAATATTGTGAGGGAATGCAGAAGAGAGGAAATCACAGCTAGGGTAAAAGTAGGATCTGAAAACTTCATTTAAAAGTCATTTAGAAATGACTCTGTGAGTTCTACCTTGAGAGTAAAAAATGTCTGTAATGTCAAAACTAGGTGACTGTGCAGAGGGCAGAGGAATGTTTTAGGAATGAAGCCTGAGAAGTATCTGTATGGGAGATTAATGAGTAAAAGGGGAATGATCAACACAGTCTCTTTAGTCTTCTCTCCTAACAGATTATCTTACCATTGCTATGGTTTAGGTTTGCAATATGATTTTCTGCCTATGCTGTTGGCTGACACACTCCTAGCTGTAATTCTTCTGTAGCAATGTAAAAGTGACCTGCACCGACATACAGATGGAACAGGCTCCATGCTGGGAATTTGTGGAGCAATTCCTCTGCTAGGACAGGTGAAAGGGCACAGTTATTTGGATGTGCCTATGTGCACAATCAAGCTGGATAAAGAAAAGGATACAGTAAAGGCTCTGAAGATGGTGCCAGCAGTGATGATTGACATTCCAGAAACAAACTAGTCACCACCTGAATGCAGATCCGGACAGAGTTACAGCTTTGAAGAGCTTGCAAGCTTCAAATGACAGGACTACAGGGCAGAGGGAAAAGTATATAACATAGAAAGGCACTGAGGAGAGTAATAATGAGCATTAGCTCTTATTAGCAATGCTTTTATTGTCTTGTTGCAAGCTTTTATAGTGTAATGTTCTCTCAGAATTTTGGGGTCCTGACCAGATCATTCTTAGTACAGTGGAAAGCATGTCCACCACCTAAAGGCAAGTCAAGGAAAGACCTACCGAATACAGCCAAATGACAGCAGCAAGAAGGTTGAGGGTCTAGATAATACAACTTGCAAAGAAAGACCAAGGAAGCTGTGCCTCTTTAGCTCCAGTGCGAGGACATAGAGAAGAAACAGCTCAAAAGTCTTCAAAACCATAAAGTGCACAGCCATATTGCTGTGGACATGCATAGTCTATCAAGACTTAAGTGTAGGCATAGAGCTACCTTAGAGTTAGACCTGTAAACAACTGACCTACTCTTTAATTTTTAACAAGTTCTCTGCAAATAGCCTGACTGTCTTCTCAGGCAAAGAAGGAACATGCAAGCTGACTGCAGTGACATGCAGCTGAACCAGAGCAAGAGGGGGGCAATCAAAGATGCTTGGGCAATGCAGAGGGGTTGTGCTAAAATCATGCACTTGAGCATGGACTTTGCCTTTCTAGCCTGATGTCACTAAATCTTACATTGCAGCTCACTAATAAATGCCATATTTTGAAGAGACGTTTGGCCTGTGCCACAACAGATATCTCCTTGTTGTATGTCTGCCAAACGAGCAAGCAGAATGCTGCTTATAGGTACCTGTGCAAAAGGTTGTGTCTGATGCCCTGATGGACAAGTTCTGGAGAGTGGTGAGTGTTTTAGGCTGTCTGCTAACAACAGTAGCTGACTCCCTGTACTTTTGGTGGGAGAAGCTGTCCTGAGCACCAAATAGTCCAGTGGCTCTGTATTCAGCTGTGCAAATGTAAACGTCTATAGTCAATTTAGGAACACTGGAGTACCCAAAATACCCTCAGGTGGCTGGCAGATCTGACACAGGGACTATCAGAGACCTGTTGCCAGGGAAAAATTCCTTGGGGTTTCTCAGCTTGGCACGTAACACTTGGGCAAATGAACTGAACCAGAGTATCTAACATGGGCTCAAGCTCTTTTGGACTGGCAGCTAATAAAGGACCTGAACCTGGAGAACTTATTGTGGTGGGTCAGAGCTGTGGAGCTTCCTTTGGTAGAAAATGAAAGAAGCCCTCCCAGAGAAGCTGTGTAAGGGCAAGGCACTACACGTGTACACACATACACATTCACGCCAAGTTTTGCCAGCTGATTATGTTATCCAGCAGGGGATTATTTTTTTAAAGCAGTGTAAAAGTAGATCGACTGATAAAAAAGAGCTTGCTGAGTTTGGGAAACTGCTTTCAATGCTATTGGCAAACACTTTACAGTGTAAACAGGGCCTACATCGGGCAGATAAATAAGTGCAGATGCACTTTTTGTGTAGCAACCATTTGGTGATAGACAATATATTGAAAAAAAAAAAAAAATTCTCATCAAATTAATTGTGGCCAATTAGACATGACCCTTTCCCCTCATTCCTGAATTCCTTCCAATCGTGGCTGCCTGAATGGGCAGAACTCCTATCACCTGTTTCATTATGCAGATTGATATTCGAACATCTGAGAACAATGCTGCTTTCTGCACGGCACGGCTCCAAATTGCTAATGAAACAGCTCTGCCAGACAAGTCACTTAAACCCACGCTCGCCGCTGCTGCCGACAGCTCTTATGGCAAGTTGTGAGGGGAAGCAGGAAAGGGGCTCTCCACTCTGAATGTGTTAATAGGCCCCAGCCTGTGTGTTTATCGCTCTCCAAGGCAGGAAGATTTCTAGTCTCTGACTCTGAGAGGTTACTTTCCCAAAGCTGTGGTTTGGTTTGGACTTAGTGCTGCTTGGTTTCAATTCGTGGAGTGAAGTGCTGAAGAGGTACGCAGCCGCTGGGCTCTGAACACAGATGTCTCATGTCCCAAAGCTACCCTACCCCTTCAGGCATGCTTGGTGTCTACTTCCCACCCCCATCTCTGGCAGTCACCCCCAGTCCCCATTTGATGGGATTCCAGCTCTGGTAAGAGATTTCTCTCATGAGTGAGAGTTTGTCACATCACCTTGGGTACAAATGGAGCATCTCATGACCTAGTCTTCATGGTGAGCCAGCCAGAGGCTGCAGGTGGGATACACCTTCACCCAGGGCTCTTTGAAGGGCTGCACAGCCGAGCCCTGTGGGTTGCCTCCTAGAAAGTCACCCCTTGAGGCAGGTAGAGTTGAGCAACAGGACAGGGTTCCAGCTGCAGGGAATTGTGATATGGGGAGGGTCCTACAAATGTTGGCCTGTATATCCCTCTTTGTGTTCCTTTGACTCTCTGCAGATGGGTTTTCTCAGCAACTGGTGCCATTGCTTGTCTTCCCCTCTACTTTTATTACCACATCTTTTTGCTGGCGTCTCACAGGGCTCCTGTCTGCAGATGCCTGTGGTAGGGTAGTTGTGACTTAGGGCTCTGGTAGGAGAAATATTTACATGAATTGGTGGGAGAGTTCTCTCATTAATCTAAATTCTGACCCTTTCTATCAATATCTGTGGTTAATTCTATTGTTGATATTTACTGAGGCGTTGGCATCGAGATTGTCTCTGCCATTACAGGCCCTTGCATTATGCCTCAGCTTCTGTCTCATGTCTCTCAGACTTCTTCTAGACCAGCCTGCCAAAGTGCCCTGCTTCCCTGATAATGACAATTCTGGTCCTGGCCCACTCTTCTAGCCCTTGGGAGAAGCCAAGCAGAAGGCTTTCCTTAATGAACACAAGTTCATTAAATGAACAAGTTCCTTAATGTACTTGTCAACAGTGTCAGTTAACTTTCTTTGTTATGGATCTTCTCCAGTTCCTCCACACATGTTCCTCCACCATATTGCCAGGAGAGGAAACACTCCTTCCTCATCTGTCCCATGTATTTTCTGGGAAGGCTTGTATGTCTTCTTGCTCCTTCAGTATGAACTGTGTGGGGCAGAAGTGAGCTCAGAAAGATGCAGCAGGTTTTGGCTCTGTATTCTTTGGAGTTCCCTCCATCCCCAGACTGAACTGTGTCTACACACTGCTGAGCAACAAACATGGGGATTTTTCAGTTGCTATCTGCCAGAAAGCTGCGTGCATGTACCACTATTACTTCTCCAATGTGGAGAAGTTAGCTGCTTACCTCTGTCTCTATGGACTGTGTATGGCTGGGCATCAATTGCTTTCAGCTTTGCAAACACCAAGCCAGGTTGCTGGGATTGTGTGTTCCTCTTAGACATTCAAGCTAAAGGTCTCTGGTGTGGGTCCCACACAGATCCTTTCAGGCTGTTCTCATTCTCATTGCCCACCAGGCTGTGGTTGAAGTGTGTGTGCATGTGGGTATGTGGAGAATAATTTCCATTTGCAGGCCTATTCTGACTGAGGAATGAGTGCAGGGCAAGGGATGATGACTGAATGTGCAGTATGTGGTTTTGCAGAAGCCATCAGTTTGACTTCTTTCTCTAGAAATACACTTTTCTAATCACTGAAAACAACAGCAGGTATGTTATAATTTATTTATTTATTGCCCAGGAGGTTAAAAGCTAAATATGGAGTTTTGCCCCCGCCCGCGGCTGCTAAGATGAGACCTTGAAGACAGAGGGGACAAAGGATAGTTCAGTGGTGGGATCATTTCCCTTTCCACAGCTCTGCTTGACTCTGTAATCCTCCTTACTCCAGTTCATAGACACAATGATGGAAGCAGACAAGGCTAGGGTTTGTATCACTGAGAATGGAGGGTGGAGGTATGAAATGGATGGAGCCTCTTTTTCTCTCAACACATTTTGATCCCAGGGAGAGGGTCTCATAGCTGCTGCCCCTACAAAGAGCATGCTAAAGCTGAGGTTGCACTAATGTTGGTTGGGCCTACCTGCTACTTGCCCTGCTGACTTTACTCTGTTGGAGGTCTTTATGGGGCTTGGAGGTGCCCCATCTGCCCCAAAGCTGAATTCTGCAGTGTCTGGGGAAGTAAGTTGCCCACTTTGCAAACTCCTGTTTTAGCGTGTCAGGGGACAGAATGTGTTCCTTTGTGCTTAGTATGGCAATGCCTTTCTTATGCTGGGCCCCCTAAGTTGCTGCAATAATCATCTTGGTATAAAAGAATACTTACAGCTTGCTGCAGTGATTTTTCTCCCATCAAAGTTTGCTTTCATTACAGGTTTTGATAGCTACGAGTTTGTCTTCAACCCTAGGAGATGTGACAAGGTTCTAAGAGCCACTTTACTGCCTGTTTTATGCTATGTGAAACCTCTTGGTTTTGGTGATGTGCCAACCCGTGTTTCAAAAAAGACAGCTCTGATGTTTTCTATTGTCTTAAAGAAGCAGGATGTGAGTTTTTTTTTCTCACACACTCGTGTGCGCATATACAGGCCATCCCATCTCACCATCAAAACTGAAGAGATGATCCCTTGCACAGTCTGGATGACTGGTACACAGGAAGAGGTGATGTGAATGGTGCATTCACCTACCCACAGGCACAGCTCCTGGTTGGTCTTATTGCTGAGATGTTGTGAATTAGATACATTGCTTTAGTGGCTTTGGTTTCCTCCTCTGAGTTGACCAGGTTCCAGACTGTCTTTGAGCAGAACAAGGCTCACCTGCATGTTTTTTAATCTGTAGCTATAGACTATAGCCACATTTCCACTGTAGAAGGTGGCAGTACATGATTGCATATATTCATGTACCAGGTAAGCTGCTGTTGTTAGATGTGTTTGTTCTGACCATTAGCATGTTCTTAACACGCTTCCAAAGATCACTGAAAATTACAGTCACGATTGGGAGTCAAGAATTAGCACCAAGTAAGCTACTGCTTGATATGTGAAGAGAGGAGGGGCCTCCCCTCCATCTAACCTAACTTTTTATTCAGTTTCTGGCTTACAGTTCTGTTCTTCTTTCCGTCTGCTGGTTCTAGGGCTTTTAAGCAGTCTTGATAATTGACAGTCTAAATTTTACTGCTCATAAAACCCCAGAGAGCATTGATTATGACTTGAGTTAAGCAAGTGGCATATAAAATCTCACGGCTTTGCAGCCATAGAGGAATGTTATGATGAATGTATTTCTTGGGAGTAGCAAAAGGTTTGGAGTATTCTGCCAGCTTTGTTCTGGGCATCAGATGTTACCAGTGACTTGCAGCTGCTAATCGCATTTCATTTGAGACATTTGTCCAAAAGTTTGAAAGCTGATAATTTGTTTGGTGAAGTGGATGTGAGGTGTTCTGAGAGGCATCTTTCCTCATTAATTACTTTTCTACTTCAGTCAGAATCAGGAAATGCAAAGGTATCCACAGAGATGAAAAAAAGATGCTTCTTAGAAACTAAATGACAATTGGTGGATAAAATGGACATAGATTGTATTGAAAATCATTCCCTGACTGTGCTACAAAGCCACTGTTACCTTTTCCCTTGCATTTTTCCTTTTTATTTCTGTCAAACCTACTATTAATCTTTGATCTCTGGCTGTTTTATGCACTTAATCTAGAGTGGACAAAAAGACTGGGTTGCTCAGATTCACTTCTTGGTTCTTAGGCAGTTACAAGAGATGTTTGTGTTTGAAAACAGGGAAATGTAATATCTTCTCAATAAGGTTTTCTACACGGTAGTAAAATAAAATTAGGACTACCTTCAAAGGAGAGTGTGTTCTTCTATTCAGATGACTGCTTCTTGCTGAAAGATTGTGAGAAATGTTCTTTTTCTGTCTCTCCAGTTCCAGAAACCCAATGACTTCTCACCCCCTTTCCGCTTCGGGACGGTTCCCAATGGCAGCACAGAAAGGAACATTCGCAACAACTACCCTGAAATGCACAGCTACATGGTGAAATTCAATCAGAGGGGGGTAGATGATGCACTGTTCTCACTGAAGACTGGGTGAGGCTTTCTTCTTTCATGCTTACTTACCTCAGAAACCTAACTTCCTTGAATATTTATACAGAATATCTTTTTTGTGGGGTTTGGAAAATGAACCTCCATTATCATTCCATGATTAAAAATACAGCAAGACCACACATAGCACAGAATAGTAATTCTGTGGTTCTCTTAGCCAGGATTTTCTATTGACATCTGTATAAGAATTTCTGGTCTTGCTGTGTCTATAAGATAATTTAAATAAATAATTAAATAAACCCTCTTTTGTGATGTTAGCTTTGTGTATATTGGTCCTGAAGACCTTGCTTCATCAAGATGTGTCACACTACACACAGAAAAAGCTCACAGACCTCTGTGGACAAAGGTTTTTTTCAGAGCATTTGTATTGTCATCTGGAAATTCCTTTAGTTTACCTCCTTTTGTGCATAAAAGATTATATTAATCAGGAAGCTGAAACAGTTCTTGTCAGGCTAATCTTACCCCAGTGTATCACTAATGTAGTGTAATAGAAGGTGTGCTTGAAGAAAGTAGTTTGAAAGTAGCCCTTCTCTCTGGAACATGTTGGTATCAAGGGCTGAACAAAATGTTGTTTGCATATTAAGGAAGTATATAAAATTGGAACATTTCCTTGGGTAATTTGGGAAACATGGGAGAAAACATTAGCCAAAAGTATGTTTGAACAGCTTATCCTATTTTAATGGGAGTGAATCTGAAAAAGAGCTAAGTTAAAACACCGTTTTGCAAGCCTTTGTCTTTTATAATTAAAAACCTCCTCTGAAGCTGACCATTTTGATTGTCAGAGCCCAGCCCCAGTGCAAAAAACTATTCTTGCTTACACTCATTTTGCAGACTTATGAGAAAGTTCATTCCAAAGCACCAATGAAGATGTTCAGCCAATTTAATTACTAGATTGACTGAATATTCCTAAACTTGCTTGCCAGGTTCAGAGGCACACAGCCCGTTGTAAGTGATTGTACCGTTGTTGGATGCTATCCTGGGAAGGTGCATTTGCCAGGATAGTCATCATCCAGGAAATAAATATGCTCTGTCCTGGAAATGTATGGATGAAATAGAGCTCATCACTTGCAGTAGATGTCATCCTGGCTTCATATCCACCCTTGGACAGACTTACCCACAGATACCCATTTGAACTGAGATAATCACCACACTGGAAATATATGTGAAGGAGGTGGACTGAAAAGATAGTATGGGTGTGAGAAGGTGCAAGGTGGAAGGCCTTTGGTCTGTTATCAGAAAGTGCTTAATTTCAGATCTAGTGGGAGGTTTTACTCATTGTCTGTCTTTGATTATGTGGAATATGCAGCCCCTGCAACTGGCCCCCACCCCCAAATCAATTTGTTGCAGTGAGAGGAAGGCTTTCATCAGTCTGTTGTGCTGTCTACCCATCCCAGCCCACAATGGGTATTTCTTTGTGTTGAAATAGGATTTTTCTTGTGGTTTTAACCTAAGCACTCTTTAACAAGTAGCTACTCAGAATGGTAAACCATAAAGCTGCTATTGTGGCCACTTGACATTGGTAAAATCCAGTAGTGCTTTTCACAGTAAACTAGGAGTTAAGTGTGATGTCCTGACTATATGTAATTTGAAAAAAAAATTACATTTTGCTCAGGTAGGTCATGCCAGCAGTTTGAATCCGAGATAATCTTTTCCTTACTTCAACCCTTACTTTGCTATCTAATATTGATACGGTTTATAAAGCATTTTAGGCACCTTTGAGATGAAAGGCAGTACAGAAATATAAGCTATTCTTGGGACTATAGATCTCCTCAACCTCCTCTTCATTCATCTTTATCTTGCAGTATGTTTATATTACAAATTTTCTTTCAGATCAGAAATGATGATTATCAAAGAGTCAGAAAGAAATAGACAGTCCTCATTTATAGTCTAGCTTCACTTGTAAACAGGTTTGTAACTCAGATTTTAGTTGACTCTGATGAAGGTGAAGATGCAACCTATTGTAATCTGTCTGAAAGAAGTTAAGTTTTGCTTTAATTACCTTAATTACCATCTTTGAACTACAGATTTTATCTTTTCTGTACTCTACCCCTCTTCTTTCTTTCACCTGTGCAGGAAGTTGGATGCTTTCATTTATGATGCAGCAGTGCTAAACTACATGGCTGGCAGAGATGAAGGCTGCAAGCTGGTGACAATTGGGAGCGGGAAAGTCTTTGCCTCCACTGGCTATGGCATTGCCATCCAAAAGGACTCGGGCTGGAAGCGCCAAGTTGATCTTGCCATTCTACAGCTTTTTGGAGATGGTAAGTGACAAAAAAAAAAAAAGAGAAGTTGGAGTTTTCCTAAGAAGCACCAAGTCTTGCATGTAAGAAATAGAAGTTCCTCTCTCTGGTGCTTCAGGATTGAGTTGAGAACAGGAAATCATTAACAAGTGATCGTTAGAAACTTTACACCAAAAAATGTGAGGATGTCACTTGTTTTATGTTGTTGATGCAGGGTGGCACTATCATCAAAAACAATGTCAAAAGCACTAAAGGTTTCATAGAACCAGCTCAGATGTGTGTTTGAAAAATACCTTCTGTGAAGAATGTCTTTTAAAAACAAGACTTCTATTGTGAACATTTCACTACCTTTGAGGTTTTGCCATGACCAAATCCACTAATTATATTGAACTTTCCATGGTCATCTCATGCTTTATAGTTCTAAATGGGATCAAGCCATGCAGAGTTTACAAAATTAAAGGATAAATATTTCTGGATGAAATAGTTAACACAGATTTTTCCAAAACCTCAAAAAATCCTCAACTGAGGAGGGACTTCAAACTCAGAAGTGTATATTGGAGTGAGATTTTGATTAGAACATTATAGTTACCTAGTTAATCTCATCCTTTTCAATGAAATTGCTATTATTAAGAAAAATTATGCAAGGGATAAGAAATTCCTTTTTGGAAAATATTTTCCTGGGTTTCCCTTTATATTCCATAATACATCTTGCTCTGTCTTTTTTTTTTTTTTTAATAAATAAAATTCACAGGTTATGTTATTTATAAGTATTTCTTTCTTTCTGAAATCTGAAAACCACATATGGTATAATAATATATGGAAAGAACATAGTTATGATATACTTCAGCAGAAAATTAGCTACCCAATGGATAGGGTGTTCTGCCTCCTAAACAGCCTACTATGTATTATGTCAGAAAAAGACATAAGTTCTCCATAAAGCTTTAAAGACTGTGCTATGGTGCCACATAAATATACAGATTTTTTTTTTCCACCATCACTGGACTGGAGGTTGGAAATGTGAAAAACTAACTTTCTTAACAGCATGAAAAGAATTGCCAACCTGCAAAATTAGTTTGTTTCTGAATGTCTCAGTAAGCGTGTGAGTGTTTATCTCTTTCCCCTCATGAAAAAAAAACCATAATGGGAATAAGTGGGGTATGAAATTAGACTACAGAACATTTGTTCCTAAGTGCTACAAATTAGTAATATTTTTGATCGGTCAAAGGACTTGGAACTGTTGAATCTGGACAAAATTGAAGGGAAGAAATAAAGGTAAAAATGCACAAATATTTTTGGGAACATTGCACCTAGTTATAATGAGCTATGGATATGATGGAAACAAATTAAAAATCAGACATTTTTGGTTTTAAAAACATCAACGTTTTGAATTTTGAGATGGAAACATACAATGTTTTCATTTAGAAGTGACTCAATTTTGTCTAACAGTATCAGTCACTGAGTTTGCCCTTCATTTCCCTCATATGAAAGTGGAAGTTTCTGAAGCCAGATCTTTGGTAGTCTGGTGGGCAACTTTTTCTGGATTTCACTAGACATTTGGATGTCACATCCGTCTCCTGTGGTACAGCTTTTTGTGGCAAATATCTGCCTGTGGAAAGATCCTGTTGCCTTCCCTGTGACAAATTGCACCTGCTCCTATCAGAAGGGCAATTGGATATTTTATGAATGTAATAGATGTGGAAAAAGAGCATGGACACTGGAAATGACCTTAGATCAGCTTCTTGCTTTCCGTCTGCCCAGCTTGAGCTCTTCAGCCATTGCAGGACTATCTAACCTGTTTCTTTCCTTCTCTCTGTCTTTCTAGGGGAGATGGAGGAGCTGGAAGCCCTGTGGCTCACTGGCATTTGTCACAATGAGAAGAATGAGGTTATGAGCAGCCAGCTGGATATAGATAACATGGCAGGTGTCTTCTACATGCTGGGAGCAGCCATGGCCCTCAGTCTCATCACCTTCATCTGTGAGCATCTCTTCTACTGGCAATTCCGCCACTGCTTCATGGGTGTCTGCTCTGGCAAGCCTGGTGTCGTCTTCTCCATCAGCAGGGTGAGTGTCATTAGCTAGTGGTGAGAAACCGAGGCTTTTTTCAGACAGTCCTGGGTACTGGAGATGGAGAAATCTACCAAGACTTTCTATTCCACAGCTGACATAGAAGTGGTGGTCTGCAGGATAAAGGCTGGCATCTTTTCACTGTTAATGTTGCAAGAGCATCTAATGTTTTTTGCATGACATCTCTGGTCTCTGCTGGATTATGGTCATAGAAATGAAAGCGCAGTATAAAGAGAAGTTAAAAGTAACTGTCTGATCCTCCAGAGTGAGTTGTGAGGAGGCCAAATTGGGGACAATAAGTCAAGTAATGGTAGATAACATTATTGGAATTTCAGGAGTTTTTAACTGTCCTCTATATTACAGCTTTTCAGGTGACATTACATTAACTAGAAGTGTGCTATCGTGGACAGTCAGATGTCCCTAGCCAAATGGCCTGCACTAAACCATGCAGAAATCCTTCCAGAGAGGATGCCCACGTAAATTTAGCAATTGCTTTATGCAAATCTGCCTTAGGGCGTAATATTTACATTTAAAGCAGATTCTAGTAATTTCTGAGTCATCTTTCTGCTATTAGTGTAGTTAGCAGTGTCCCATTTGGAGCTTTTTTTCTTCTTTCAAGCCACTGGTCCCTTCTCCTGGTCCATTTTGGAATGAGGTCAAATCTTGGCATTTTTTACCTCAGTGTCAAAAAAATCAGTAAAAAAGATTAGCTTTGATTTTGCAAGGAGTATATAATTGCTACACAACATATTGTTCAGGAGAAATTACAAAACCTTTTGCATGCAGGGGCACAGCCTTTCTTCTACATTGTTAGTTTCTAACCTGGTTTAGTTTGGAAATGAGATGAGGGGTCGTGTTTGGTGATCCTTAGCTAGGTACAGATTCTTTCTGGGGTTATCTGGTACACCTAAGCCAGCTTGGTGAGAAGTCTGAAAAGTGTTGTCATCTTCTAGGTGCTGAGAAACCATGGTGACTTGATGTGATGGTGTCCATTTCACTATTGACATTAATCAACAGGTGACATTTGGCTGGCCAGGGAACAAATGAGCCCCTTTCCTTCTGCTCCTAGGGGTAGCCCTTGCAAAGAATCTGTGTCATGGATGAAATGAGCTAGTGGTGAATGTGGAGGAATCAAGCACTTCTGCTGTCTAATGCGAGGTTGAATAGAGGACTTTCGCTTTCAGGGTTGTCAATTTGGAGCCTGTTGTCACTGTTAAATTCAACAGAATGCAATTAAAATTTCTATTGTACCTCACTCAACCAGATGCCAAAGACCTAAATACCTATCCAGCAGTCTTGCTTTTTCTCTGTTTCCTTTTCTAATCTGTACTGGTGATTAATGTAGCTAAGTTTATGACAAATGAAGCTGTTCTCTTCTTAAGATAGCTCCTGTCTCATTGATTCATTGATGTCCAGATGAATTTCAAGGGCCAAAACAGACTTTTTCCTCTCATCCACACAGAATCGTTTGTCTTAATGCTTTTGTTTCCAAGGATATTCTTTTCCCCATTTGCAATTCCATGTTACACCTACTAGATTTGAGTAACTCCTACAGATGCAAGAAGGTATTCCTGCATCCTACAGATAAAGCATGAAGCAAAGCAGAGGAGGAGGAATAGAGGGGAAGGAAAAAATGTGAGGGGCAAGAAAGAGGGGCAGAACATCAAGGGTTGGTAGAACAGGTCTGATTTAATTTGATTTGATTGTACTTCACGATGGGAGTCTGACAGGCCTTGCTGTCCTATAGGAACGTGCTGTGGCTGCATAGGGTGCTTCCAGGTCCTTTTTCATGCATTCTTTGCAGGACCACTCACATACTTGCTTGCTCTCATTTCAGGGTATCTACAGCTGCATCCATGGCGTGGCCATAGAGGAACGCCAGTCAGCAATGAACTCCCCCACGGCGACTATGAACAACACCCATTCCAACATCCTCCGCCTGCTTCGGACAGCCAAGAACATGGCCAACTTGTCAGGGGTCAACGGCTCACCACAGAGTGCCCTGGACTTCATCCGCCGAGAGTCGTCGGTCTACGATATCTCTGAGCACCGCCGCAGCTTCACCCACTCGGACTGCAAGTCCTACAACAACCCCCCCTGCGAGGAGAACCTCTTTAGTGACTATATTAGCGAGGTGGAAAGGACCTTTGGCAACCTCCAGCTGAAGGACAGCAACGTGTATCAGGACCACTACCACCACCACCACCGCCCCCACAGCATTGGCAGCACTAGCTCCATTGACGGGCTCTACGACTGTGACAACCCACCCTTCAACGCCCAGTCACGGTCCATTGGGAAGAAGCCCTTGGACCTGGGGTTGCCCCCTGCCAAGCACAGCCAGCTGGGTGACCTTTATGGCAAATTCTCCTTCAAGAGCGACCGCTACGGGGGCAGCGGGGCCCACGATGACCTGATCCGCTCGGACGTCTCTGACATTTCCACTCACACCGTCACCTACGGCAACATCGAGGGCAACGCGGCCAAGCGGCGGAAGCAGCAGTACAAGGACAGCCTGAAGAAGCGCCCGGCCTCTGCCAAGTCCCGGCGGGAGTTCGACGAGATCGAGCTGTCCTACCGCCGGCGCCCGCCCCGCTCGCCTGACCACAAGCGCTACTTCAGGGACAAGGAAGGGCTACGGGACTTCTACCTGGACCAGTTTCGGGCCAAGGAGAACTCGCCGCACTGGGAGCACGTGGACCTGACGGATATATACAAAGAGCGGGGAGATGAGTTTAAACGTGACGCAGGAGGAGGAGGAGGAGGAGGAGGAGGAGGAGGGAGCGGGTCCTGCGCCAACAGGGCCCACCACAAGCACGGCTCGGGTGAGTTTGGTGGCAGCAATGAGCACAAGCATGGTGTTGTGAGTGGGGTCCCAGCACCGTGGGAGAAGAACCTGACCAACCTAGACTGGGAGGACCGGCCTGGGGCTAATTTCTGCCGCGGTTGCCCTTCTAAGCTGCACAACTACACGCCGTCGGTGGTGGGGCAGAACTCCACCCGCCAGGCCTGCATCCGCTGCGAGGCCTGCAAGAAAGCGGGGAACCTGTATGACATCAGCGAGGACAACTCGCTTCAAGAGCTGGACCAGCCATCCGCCCCTGTGCCCGTGGCCACCAGCGCCACCTCCTCCTCCAAGTATCCTCAGAGCCCGTCCAATTCTGCCTCCAAGGTGCAGAAGAAGAACCGCAACAAGCTCCGCCGGCAGCACTCCTATGACACCTTTGTGGACCTGCAGAAGGATGACTCGGCCCTGGCCCCCCGCAGTGTCAGCCTCAAGGACAAGGGCCGCTTTTTGGAGGGAAGCCCCTACGCCCATATGTTTGAGATGCCAGCCAGTGAGACCACCTTTGCCAACAACAAGTCCTCAGTGCCCGCCACCAGCTACCACCACCACAACAACCCCGGCAGCAGCGGGGGCTACATGCTCAGCAAGTCGCTCTACCCCGACCGGGTCACACAAAACCCTTTCATCCCCACTTTTGGGGATGACCAATGCTTGCTCCACGGCAGCAAATCTTATTTCTTCAGGCAGCCTGTGGTGGCAGGAGGGCCCAAAGCCAGGCCAGACTTCCGAGCCATCGTCACCACCAACAAGCCGGTGGTCTCAGCCCTTCATGGGGCTGTGCCAGCCCGTTTCCAGAAGGACATCTGTATAGGGAACCAGTCCAACCCCTGTGTGCCTAACAACAAAAACCCCAGGGCTTTCAATGGCTCCAGCAACGGGCATGTTTATGAGAAACTCTCCAGTATTGAGTCTGACGTTTGAGTGAGAGGGGAATAGCGCGGGGAGGGACTGGGAGTGTATGTGGAGTGCGGGAGGGTGGGGTGGGATCAATCCCATCGGCTACTCTACTGAGTCGTCCTTACTTTGTGGGATACTGGAGTTCTGAGTAGTGCAGCACTGGTGACAAGTGCCACCTCTTTGGTTTCCCCTCTTCCTCCTCCTCTTTCCTACCCCTCCCCTTTTATCTCTTTTTCCATGTTCTCGCTCCTCCCATTCTCCTCCATTCCTGGCCATTGCACTTTACAGTGATGTCAGAGTTGGATATCCTTGCTCGTGATTTCAGGAAGCGGAGAAAAAGGCAGGGAAGTGGAAAGCTGAGGGGGAGCAGCAGTGACTCTTTTCACTTTTGCTGGCTCCTGACAGAAAAAGGCATGTGCATCCACGTGTGTGTGTGGTAGGAGGAGACAGCAGAAGCAGTGTAATGGACATACAGGAAAATATGCTTGCTCAGGCAACCCTTCCTAAAACTGCTGAGAAAAAAAGTAGTGTTTGAAGATGTGGAGAAAGTGAAGGGGAAATAACATGACTAACTTGATGATGCACTTACATGTTAGCTATACTGAGGTTCTCGTTACATTATTTTGTGAAGACTATGGGGGTTTAGGGCTGAAATATATATATATATATATATTTGCGTATATCCTGAGAAATTTTATGCTAAAATTTTGAATTGTCTGCTGGGAGTGGGGGGGGGGGGGGGGAGTGGGAGAGAAGGCTTGTCTGTGGGTCTGGCTAGTGGTTTCACTATGGCTATTACAGCTGTTGAATCTGTGGCAGACCAGTGGGTGAAATGGAAAGGAAGGGGTCTGAGATTGTGAAAGCAACCCTGGAGTCAGGGAGGCTGCTGGGAGCTCTGACAGAGGATGCTGGTTTGCACTGAAATGAGAGGAGTTTGGGGAAAGGGGCACAGGGTTGATTCGTTAGCTGTGAATTGCTCGCTAGTTGTGACATTCTTCAAAGGTGGGAGCAGTTTATAGTATGGGTTAGCCTATACGCGAGTGTATATGATCATTTATACTTGAAATGTCTGTGGAGAAAGCAAGTAAACCCATGATCCCATAAGGTGTCCGGATTAAAAACACAGTGGAACAGAGCTAAAGAGTAGGGAAAGGTGGGGACTTTTGTCACTGTCACTTCATGGGACACCAAGCCTGTTTTGGCATGTCCTTTCAGTAAGGAGGGTAGGGAAAAAAAGGGTTTTCATCCTTCTGCCCTCCCTACTCTTGGCCAGCAGGTTGGAACAAAAAGAATAGTGTGCCCTCTGCCAATGCTGGCACGGTGCTGGAGAGGCAAAAAAAAAATGCCATGAAAGGGTGCACGTGGCAGTGGTGCTGGTGGACTGTTTCAATGCCTCCTTGCAGACGTGGAAATGGGAGGAGGGTGTGTGCACCCATGGGAAATACATTATGTATATTTACTACTGAATGTACAGGGGAAGTACATGGCTTGTCTTCCCGGGACGCGGTGTGCTGGAATAAATGACAGAGAGCACAGAAATTTGTGCCGAGGGCTGAAGGCAAGATGTGCAAGGCTGAGGTGCGTGTGTCCGTGTACGTGTGCCTCTGTGTGTGAGAAAGAGAGATACTAGCACAAGTGCAAAGCTGGAATAGCCTAGGGTTTCCCATCCCTGCAGTTGTAGTGACAGCTTTCCTGGTGCACCTAGTATCGATAAGAGTGGGTTTATCTTTCCATTGTATCATTTGAGATGCAAGTTAAACTGAAGGAAAGGGAGCAGTGACAGGAGTGAGAAGCTGAACTCCCCTTTCATATGTCTTCTTTCTCCTGAGATGGGCAGACGGGCCCGCCTTTTTGGTCCTGAGAGATATGGCAAAGTCTCTCCTCCTTATCCTCGGTCTGTCCTAGTGTCTCGATGACCATGGCTCACCAGGGGAAGGGTTGAGAGAGCCCTGTGCTGGGGACTGACTCTGAGAGGAGATGGCAACCCCGCTTTATAAGCCACTTCTCTTGGAGCTGAAAGCCACCTCTCTCACATTCCTCACCGCACCCTGTTTGATTTTATCTTATCTTTCTCTTCTTAAGCCAACGGAAGGCCTTTTATTTATTTACCTATTTATTTTATTTATTTTTTAAAGCTGGGGTGGGAGGAGGGTGGGATTTGCCTGTAAAGTCAGAGTGTGCGGAGAGGGTGGGCAGGGTTGGTGAGGGGAATATTTTCTTATATTTCGCTGAGTAAATGACAGAGGGAAGAGGGGGGAGAGTCTTTGTAATGTCACCCCTTAGTCTTCGGAGTAAGGGAACTTGTTATTCTTTCCCTCTTCTCTCATTACAAGGACAAAAAGGAAAAGAAAAAAGAAAAAAAAAAAAAGAAAAAAGAAAAAAAAAAAAAGAAACCAAACAAATTAACAGAGCGATCTGCAATCCAGAACACACAGCAGCCTGTCAGATGCCTCTGACAGTGGCCACAGAGAAGGCGTTCCTTTCATTTGTAAATATTTCTTTTTTTATTGCGTTTTTGTATAAATTGGTGTTTCTCTTCTCGTGAATATTCAGGTCGTGGGGTGGGAGGGAGGGGAAGTTTGTTTCCGTTCTGTTTGTTTTCTACGACTTTTCAGGCTGTGTTTTTGGAAGCGGTTTACGCGGGTCGAGGCCGTATGAATGAGGAAGAGAGAGAGAAAGAGATTGAGAGCGAGAGAGAGAGAGAAACCCATGTGTGTTGTGTTCCCCCGAGGCCCCCTGTATTGCCCTGTCACCTTTATCTTCATGAATGGAAGACGCCGGAACGTCACTTCAAGCCTTGCCAGCAGGGTTTCATGTTTTGATGGGAACACCCCCAATTCTTTTTTGCATATAAACTCTCTGTACCAGCATCTCTCTGTGGAGTTTGGGCCTCAAGGCACTACGCTGTCTTGATAGTGGTGGGGTGAACCATCAAGTTGGCCGCTCAGGTTGGACCATCACTTTGACATTAAGAGACTTCTCCAATGCTACTTTGGTTTAGAAATCTTGGACCTGGGAAAGCTCGTGATAATTTCTGGTATTTCCTAAGGGCTTGGGGGGGAGCTTGACAGCTGGCGAGGGCAGCTAATCTCTTTGGCGGTTATCTCGGTACTTTTCCATCCCTCCCCACCTGGAACGAGGAAACCTGGAGGGTGGCTCTGCAGGGAAATTAAGCCGAAAACAAACCAAAAAGAAGTTAATGGAACTTTTTTCAAATCTCTTCTTAAAAGGTTCTGATTTTTGTGTTCTAGGGTGAAAGTTGGCTCGTATTTTCTCCGAACTGGTCCGTCCCTTGTTCCACTGATCGGCAAATGATAGTTTGCCAAAATCATTATGTAGTGTTGATACTGTTGTAGCACTGTTAACACTCTGAGTGCTCTGCAAATATTAACTGTGCCACAAACCACTCAAATGAATGCTCTAGGGCAACCAGAAAAGAAGAACTGGAAATTCTGGACTGAACCACTGGTCTAAACACAGGAGCCTGGTATTTTACCTTCTCCCATAATAGATTAGGCCACGTGTCCATCAGGTTAATCCTTTCTTCTATAAGCGATCTTTTCTGGTTGCTTTGTTGATTTTAGTTCTGACAGATCAACAAATTTTGGGACAGAGATGAAGGGGAGGGGGTGGGAGGGGGGAGGGTGTAATTCATAATCCAGAAAATAAATCAATGATGTTATTAAACTCTGATTATATATTTAGAATTTTAGATTTGGTGTATTTTCATTCTAAGTATTCAAGTGAATCAATCAGGTAATATTAGCAGCAGGTGTTGTCTATAATAGAAAACCACCCATGTGCTATTTATTACCTGTCCAGAAAAGAATGGGATTTCATACCAGAGCCTGACAAAACTCCATGTCCCCTCCCCTTGCCATTTTTCTCTCCCTCCTGTTGAAACATCAGTATTTTCTGGGGCGGTGGCTGGCAACATTTTCCCTTTCTGAAGGTTTCTGCACACAAGAATGCCAAGCAAAAACCATTGTGTCCTCTACAGTTTGGTGACCTCTACTGTATGTTTGCAGCCAGCCTCCCGGGAAAGATTAGGTGCCTTTGGCAATGTTTCTGACATTTACCTTCTCACTCTAGCCCCAGGCATGGCTCTCCGAGAGGTGTTTTCATGAACCATGTTCTTCTGGAGTGGTACTGAAATGTATGTACCTAACTGTAGGAGGATGTGTATGAAGGAGACAGAAGAATTATTAATAAAACATCAGAAATGTGCCATGCACAGTGGAAAGCAGCTAGCAGGTGGAACTTGCAGCCATGGATCTGCACATCATAAACCTTGGAGCATTCACACCAGCTTTTTACTGTAGTGCAACGCAATGCAGGCTGGTGTGGTAGTTCTTTGTCTCCCATCACACCTCCCAGAGAGGGCAGTATCAGAACTTGCCATGTTACATCATAAGTAGGAAAGAAAAGCTGCGGTCAGGACTTGTTGTCAGATGACACAGTGAAGCACACTGGCCTCGCCTCCTCAGCAAAGAAACATCCCATTCTCTCTGAAATACAGCATGCATTGTCAGAACTTTCCAGGAAAGAACCCCAGTGGGTTCAAAATGCTCAGCAATATGCACGTATGAACTTTGTCTGTAGGGAATTGATATTTCAATTTCCAGCCCATGTGGGGAGGAGTGTTCCTTTGTGATGTCCTGAAAGATTTGGTGGAGGAGTTTAAGAGTTGTCAGGATGGGCCTCTTTGCTTCTGACTTCTTCAATAATGCATGCTGACATTGAGTTCCTCACTCCAAGAAGACACTAGCATCCATCTTGAATAAAGCCCCTTTTTACCTTCAAATCAGGGTTGTTTCTCAAACAACATTGCCAGCAAAAGAGAGAGGGGGAGACAGAGAATGAATGTGGTGGTGGTGACAGGTTAGAGTGATCAGAGATACCTCAGGGATCTTTATAGGCAAGTCTTTGCTTTAGAGCTTTCTATCAAATGTGGCATATCCTCCCACCTCCATTGCTTATCAACAGATGGAAGCAAGCCTGGGAATGCAGCCAATGATCAGACTTAGGCCTTTCACACATCCTTCGCTCCAGTCAAGCAACCTTTGATGAGCCCTTCCCATGGAGAAGGGTGGGAGGTTGCACTTCCCCACATATTTTTGGTTACCAAAAAGAAAAGAAACAGGGGAGAGGATAAAGATGAGGAATGTTGATGAAGAGACTTTGTGCTGACTCTCTGAACCATTATTCTAAGGAATTACACTTCATCCCTGCTCAATCCAAACTGGCAAAGGGTAGAGCCCAATTATGCTGCCTCTCTGTGGCATATGCCTAGCTCACCACAGGAGCCCCAGGGAGCCATGTGTGAGAAAGGAACTGGATTGCTGGCAAAAATGGGGATGGACTCCAAGCCACGATCCCCATCTGCACGCACTCTTTCCCATAAGTGCTTCCCTGCTGCTGAACACACCTGGCGTGTCCACCTGGAACACACCTACCATGCTGCTGGATGCTGCAGGGCACATTGAGATAGTAACTAGTGGGACCCGACTGTTGTCCCCACAAGGGCTTATTTTCAATTTGCAGCCAAATAGATTTCCAAGCCATAGACCCTTGCTGCATTCACCCACCTTCACTTCCCTGTGGCTCCCTCCCTCCTCCCTCGTCAAAGGCAAATTGGGGCACTGACTGTCTCACTGGCAATATGAATACTATTGCTTCATCTTCATCACGGGCTCTCTGGACCTCCCTGGGGCTGACTGCAGACAGACCTGGGTGTCTGCCATTAGAACGGCAACAACAGCAGCAGCAAAAACCACTTTGCAATTGGCTTTGAGCTTTTTCTTCATCTCTTGAGCTTCCCCAAACTCCTCTCCTAGCCATGCCATTTGAGTGAATTCTGGCACCCTTCTGTCATCGCTGACAACAAAAATGACACAGCATGAATCTACTTGCATATAGAAGAAGGCAGTGAAACTGTATCACAGAGAGCAGGACTCATGTCCACTGACACCAAGGGTACAGTTCCTTGGATGCTGAGGTAAAGGAGGATCTCTGTGGTGTGTTAGTAGTTACAGATCTCTTAACCTGCTGGCCTCCTGCTACTAAAGGTTCATAGCAAGCACCGGTATGCGATCCAACAGGTCAGAAAGAAAATTCCACACAGTGGGATACAGGTTCCTCTGGGCAAGTGCACATATATGAGACATACTGGGGAAGTGAAACACACGTGAACAAACCTGCCACAGCGGGAAGCTGTGAGGCTTGCGTGCCTGTACGTGAGCACACACACACGCACACACACACACAAGGTACATTGCAGTATGCTTAATGATCCTGTCCCACGATGCATTTTTTGCCAAGTAGGAACAACGTGATCTTTCCTAATGTTCTGCTGGTAGTTATTTAATTTATGTATTCACTTTGTGACTTTTACATCATCTGCTTTCTTGACTGCAGCATTACTGTGTAAATATGTGTGTATATATGTACAGGAACTAACTCAAGCAATTATATTCAGGTTGGGAAAAGGGTGGGTTTTATATCTGTACAGTATTTCCTTATTAAATAATGGCATGGGGGGGGGTTGGGAAAGTTAACTTCTAAATTGTGGTTTTATTGGTCTGTGGTGTTTGAAGTTGTTTCAGTGGTTGCTTTTGCTGGTTCGGAAAGTTTATCTGGATGTTATATGTGTGTGCCAAGAAAGGGTCCCCAGACAGGGGAGGTTTGGGATTGGTGAGGGGTGGTGGGTAGTAGAGGGTGTTAATAATTTCCTGTAATAAAAGCCGTGTTGATTGCTAGGGACTGTTTGTGTGAGGCACAGGGCTGTTTCCTTCTCTATGTGCTTTGCTTTTTGATTTCTTTCTCTTCCCTGGTCCCCACTGTCTTCTCCTTGGGACATCAGCAGAGTACACTTGTTATTGTGAATTAGAGGAATCTCTCTGTGGACCTTCATTTCCTGACCAGTTCTTCCACCTCCCTCTTTTTGTGGCCTTCGCAATACCAGTAGAGAGGGGAGAGGGTTTGGTCTCGGACCCTCTGTGCCATTCTTGTCCACTTTGCTTCCTTTCCTTTAGACCCTCTCTGTCCTTTCTCTGAGCAGAACCTAATTTTCAGGTGTTTTGATCTCTCCAGCAGTTTATTGCCTCATCTCCCTCGCCTCTTATCTACTTATTTCCCATCTTACTCACACTGATTCTTCAATTTCATCTCTACGCCTCTTCCCTCAGAATGACTTGTGCTGGCTGTTTGCCCGCTCTGCTCCTCTTATTACTGTCTTGTTGCTCTGTTGTCTTCATCAGACTGTGCAATGCTTTGCAGAAGATGAGTGAAGGGCAGGCCTCTACTTTTCCTGTCCTGGAAGATTCTAGTCCTGACCAGATTTTTAGAAGGTTATTCTTGGTAGCTATTTTTGTCTTCCCTGTCACTTTCTCTGAGGTGGTGTTCTACTCTTGTCCACTCAAAAAATACGAAATGATCAGTCTGGCAAATTAGCCAGTGCAAGGAAGCAGCAAAATTGTCTTTTCTGAGAAAGCCAGGAGAAAAAACATTTATGTCCTTGATGGCTGACTGGTAAATTTGGAGCAGGGGCAGTAAAGTTTTTATCCACTCCAAGTTGACCCACATCAGAGTCAGCAGAGTGTCTTTGCTTTTAGTCTGTGTGAATAATGCTAGGCTGCTGGAGAGAAGTATGCTATCTTTTAGAAGCACAGGTCTACCTCCCTTTATTGACTAGAGGCCATTGGCTTGTAAACACCGACATGATGTTCTGCTGTGTTTCAAACCTGGGAGTGAATATCTGGCAGTATTTGGTCCCTTTCTGTGTGACAAATCAATATAAGCTGATGCTTGGCACAAGCTGCCTAGGGTTTGTGGTCTAGTGTCTCATCAGTAAGGGAGGAGAGTGACAGGGCGTGACATGGTGAATAAGAGGAGACAGAGCCAATGTGAAACTTGTAGGGGGTCTGTGTAGAAACCAAGACACCTCCTTCCCTTTTGGACAAGTTGCATTGCTCCTTAATGAATGTCCATCAACCCACCATCCTCCACAGCCATGGCACTGGCTGCACGTCTCTGAAGACTCCTGGGGTGTGTTGGTCACAGTCTTAAAAAGGGCCAGTCAGCCTCTCCGTGTGTGCATGTGTGTTGCCATGTGCCATGGTCTCTGAGGGTTTGAGTTGTAGTGTATGAAAGCATACTGGCAATGCAAGGAGCAATAGAAAGGACCAGCATGACCAGAGGTTATGCAGAGCAGCAGTCTTCTCCCAGCTGCAGCTAACTGTGGCTCAACCTGCCATTGCAGGCATGCATCTCTGAACCCACTACAGCCATATGGGAATGGAGCTCTGCTCAAAGGCATGAGCAGGGTAGACATCCCTCTCACATACCCTTGCTACAATCTTGGCATGGCTGTTCCAGCATGGTCCACAGTGGCCTGTGTGCTTGTGAATACAGCAAATCCCTGTCAGTCTGGCAGGAGGTGTATGTTTGTGCATTTGAGTACTCCTGGCAGAACTCTAAACGTAACTGAAATTGGAAAATGCTGGCCCATTTGGTGCTACCCAATGATATGGGCAGGCATCTCCTTGGGAGTACATCCCAGAGATTAGCTTTTGGCCAAAATAGTGAATTAACTTTCTGAGTGTTACCCTTGCTGTGTTTCCTTTTCTTATTCAATGTGCCATAACCATGACACACCTGCAACATTTGTGGGGTGTCCAGAGCTCATGGGCACTGGCTGATAAGTCTCATGCCAGCTGGAGAAAGATTACACCTGCCCCTGAACAGACAAAAATCAGCCAAGGGGATAAGATGAAAGTTTTGTTCTTTCTTCCTCCACATTTCTTCCAGGCTGTGGAACCAGCTCCATTGACACAGGCAGCTAAACCCCCATGAAATTCAAGGAGCTTTTGGAACAGCTACTTAGGGGTTTATATGCCTTAAATGCCTTTTGTGGATTCTCTTGCTTGTGTGGGCCTCTTCCTGAAATGCATTTTGCCAGTATTCATCTCCCAGGAACTCACCATGCTTGAACACAGCTTAGAGAGGTTCCCTCTGCTTGGGGATCACCATGTGTATGCTGCATGCCCGTTGCTGCTTGTTTGTATTCCTAGCACGTGTCTATTCATGGGGGGCAGGGGTGTGGGGGGGGTCACATTGTTCTGTGTATTTATGCAGCCTGCACACATCCGTATGTGTGGTTCCATTTTTACGTATGGTCACACAGTCTGTGCGTGCCTAGACGTCTGTATGCATGTGTTTGAGCTGAGAGAAAAGTGTTTGAATCTTTACGTTGCTAAAGCCAGATGATGAGTACCTGTAGGTACTTTGGCAACGCTGTTGTTGCTCTTGCTTACTTGGTAGGCCCTGGCACAGCTGCTTTGTTTGGACTCTGGGAGACCAGCTCTGAATCGGTGGCAAGGCTGAGACACAGACTCCTCCTGGAGATGGTTTGAATACAGCATCAGAAACCCATTCCATACATCCATTCACTTCTGTGCTGAATCTGCTGTGCCACGCTCCTTACCTACTTCAGCCTTAACTGGTAGGTGGAGCAGGAGAGGTCTTTTGGGAGAGATCTGATCAGTCTGTCCTGTGACAGGGGAATGCAAGCACTGAAATCCCACTTGCAAGCAAGCACTAACCTGTTTCTTTCTTGCTCTTGTGTCAGACACAGTCAAAAGCTGAGCTATGGAGGATCGATCTCCCATTTGTGCTATTTGGAAGAACCTCACCATTGCTATGTAGAGCTTGGTAGGGAGCTTGCAAATCCCTACCTCTGGAGGGGTTAACTTTCTTCAGAGGGGACAGTAAATAGGGAGAGTGGGAGGGAGTAAACTTTCTGCAGCCATTCTCCATCCCACTCACTTCCAGGAGAGATCACTACACTAATAACACCAGAGAGGATGACCTGCTGGGAGGGCCCTACAGTGCCAACCAATGCAGCACTTTAACTGTCCAAACTGCTGAACAAGTCACTGCTGTCCTCTGCAAGCAGACAGAAAAGACAATCAGGATCTGAGGAAAAGTTGCCATGACGAGTCAGATAAGGAAGCATCAACACTTGGGGTCTAGGGTCCTCATCATCTACGCTATCTTAAGTCTGCTTAACCAGGTCTTTAAGGCTGGTGTCACTGGGCCTCTTTGATGTTTTCTTTTTATTTATATATAAAAAAATGTAACAGAATAATCTGTGGCCTCCAGTGACTCCTTCTACCAGACAACACCCACCCACCTCCTCTGCTTTCTTCCATGTTCAACCTCTCTTTCCTCTCCATCAAATTGTATCCTGTGCTTTGCCAAGCTTGTCTTTTATGGAAGAGAAGATATATGTGTGTGAGTGCGTGTACACATGTGCGTGTGTATTTTAAGTATTATTAGTATTATCAACATGCTATACACCTAAAAGCTCCTAGCAAGCTGGAGCCTTCAAGAGGTGCTGTAGGAAATGACCTTCGCACTAGACAGCGGTTGGTGTGGAGGTTATCACAGAAAGCTGCTAGCTTTGGAGGCCTCTTTGCCTGTGTGGTTGTTTTTCTTATCTTTGGAGCAGGGTCTCTCACATGTGGTCAGAAATAGAGCAAACTGCTCTTTTTAGCTTTGCATTTTCAAAATTTCTAACATGGGGGGGAAAAAAAAAAAAGTGTTGATTAGCCGTTTCTTTCTTCTGTTTGTTTGGTTGGTTGGTTACACAGTCCTTTCAGTGGGAGCAGGGAGGTGTTTTCAGCAATACAACTTTCCGAGACCTCAGTTCTGTGCAGTTATTGTTTGTATGGTTCAGCTGTGTTTGGGGTCTTTCCTTTGTACGTGTTTTTCCTGAATGGCAAGGCTTTCTTGAAATGTCTCTTTGCCAGTGACCAAAGCACCATCTGTAACCGGAGGTGAGGGCTGGTGTATAGAGGAGGCAGCAGCCTTTCAGGACGTAGCTTTTCACCGACTTCCCTGTGGAGTCACAGAAGGCAAACTATTTAACTGTTGCACAGGTGGGTTTGGGGGTTGTTGGCTTTTTTTTTGTTGTTTGTTTGGTTTGTTTTGGGGTTTTTTTTTTTGTACTCGCTCTCTTTTCCTTTCTTGTTTTTTCCTTTTTCTTTCTTTTTCTCTTAAAAAAAAAAAAAAATAGAAACAGCTTCTCCAGTGAGCTTTGGCCATTGCCCAAAGGCTGCTGCAAGGCAGGTAGCAAGCAGGGAGGGTGTCTGATCCCTTGGTTCTGCCCTTCTGAAGCCATGCAGGATTGCCTGGGTGAGGAGGGAGAAATGCCCTTTTTGGTGGTTTCCACAGCCACGCCTGGGACAAGGAACCTGTGGCTGCTGAGGGACCTGACCCAAAGGCAAAAAGCAGCCACAGGAGATCATCCTCCAGCTTGTGTGGGTCAGGCTGGAGGGCAGGCAGGGGAAGGTGGCTTATGGATCCCTGCTCAGTCCTGCCAGAGAAGGAGTAGGGCATGTAAGTCTGCAACAGGGACAAATAAATGACCCTAAGTGGGTCAGAGGTGTTCAGCCTTGCCTCTCATGAGCTACTTGCAAGTGAGTAGGGCTGACCCTTGACTCAGACAATGTCATTGAAGGATGAGCACAGTCTCACAGACCATGAAGTAGGGGTTAAAGGAGGTGCATGGGTATCTGGCCAGCTCTCGATGTTGTGACACCCAAGGGAAAGCCCAGCACCTTCATCCTTTGGCACTTGGAAGTGGCTGAGAGCAGTAGTGGAGGAGTGTCATGTCTACTACGGTTGGGGCAGGTAGCGTATCTAGAGCTGGCACAGGTCAGCTTCAGCTGTATTTGCTTTCTAACTAATGTAAATTTACTTTGGAGAGCACGTTTAATGAGCTCAGTCTTTCAACCAAAAGAAAAAGAAATACTCGCCTCTAGTGTAAGTCTTCTACTGCCCAACACTGCTACCTCCTCTTCTCTCGAGCTGTTGGTATCTTTAGGTGACCTGGCCACCCATCAGGCTGTTGCATACAGCAGATATATCCTATCTGCTTCTGAGACCATCTTTGCCTAAATTTTGTCTCCTCCTCATCCCCTTTATGCACACACGTGCGTGCGCGCACACACACACACACGTCCACCTCCAGCCACTCCACTGGTGAAAATCAGAGCCACAGAGACATGAGTGCCAAATGACTTTTCATTTTTCAAGTAAATGGTAAAAAATGTTTTTTTCTTGTTTTTTTTTCCTTGTTTTTTTTTTTTTGTTTTTTTTTTTTACATATGCAAATGTAAAAGGGAACCGACAGCGAATTGGTG
Source organism: Todiramphus chloris collaris (assembly GCA_025345505.1). Taxonomy (NCBI): domain Eukaryota; kingdom Metazoa; phylum Chordata; class Aves; order Coraciiformes; family Alcedinidae; genus Todiramphus; species Todiramphus chloris. The sequence goes on along the minus strand of JANVCC010000068.1, from coordinate 6,196,014 downwards.
GTGGCGAGAGGAAATGGGATGTTTTGTAACCCTAGCTGCAGTAAAAAAAAAAAAAGAAATAAAAATACATTAAAAATATTTAAAAAAAAAAGAAAAAGAAAAAAAAACTTGAACTATTTTGGAAATATTGTGAATAATTTTTTGATATAAAAAATAATTTTTATGTAGCATGAAAACCACCAAAATAAAATGATCAAGAATAAAAGCTGTGCAGAGGGTGTTTTTCTTTAGTTGTTGAGGGAAAAGAAGGAAGAGAAGCAGTGGTGTATGAGAAAGGGATTCTAATGCCATGGCTTTTACTGTGAGATTCACAATACATGATGGTTTTCTTCAATCTTGGTAACTGGAGTCTTATGATTATGTAGAAAAGAAAAAAAACAAAAGGAAAAAACCACAACTCATATTCTATTTGAAAAGAGGTTTTTATCTCTGATTGCTGTGGAGAATAGCTTGAAAATAAGAACAGAATGAATCCCAAAGACTCAAAAAACAAAAATCAAATTGAAAATTGCCATGATTTTCTTTTGAATGTTAACAGTGATCATGAATTTTTTTCTGCTTGATTTATTATTTTTGAGCAGTTGTGGTTGCAGTACTGGCGAGGCAGATCTGAAGGAGGTAAGACATTAATGAAAGGCTGACAAAGTTTGGCTTTTGTTATATGAGGCACAGGAGCTAAACCAGGGTCTCTTTGCATTTCTTCCTGACTAAGGGAATAACGTAGTGTCCTTTTGCAGGATATATTGGCACCACTCTTCATTCTTACAAAAAAGAAAAGGAGAAGACAATTACAGGTTTCTTAAAGGAAGCAGACTGCCTCTTCCAATTCTAGATTAAACACTATATCATCTCAGCACTCCAGTCCCTCTTAGAAATGATGGTGGCAATTCTGTGCTCCCCGAAGGAAGAGGGGTGTCAATGCTCTTTGCCTTCTTTGGAGGGTCAGGAGCTAAGTGCTAGAGCACTACATTGCCTTTGAGGAGGTGGTAGCATGCATCCTATCCTACTGTGGATCAGGGTGTTAACTCCTTTGAATTATCAGAAGACAGAAGATACTGGTTTCTGGACTATCCCAGGGAAATTGGTAGGTTGCTCTGCCCATTCTGTCTTGAAAATATTCCTTGTACCTGAGTGATCTCCTGCATATGAATTTAATCTTCCCTCTCTCATAGTCTCATCTCTCATGCAATCATTAAAACACTGCTCCATCAGCTAGCAGGGGACCTTCTATGTTGCTCCAGTCCTTGATGATGAGTGTCTTCTACATCACAGCCTGAAAGAGAGGAGGCAGATAGCACACCATGTAGCTTAAAATATGGGTTCAGCGTTGACTGAGAAGAAATAAAATCACTAAAGACTCAGTATCAGCCTAGACTACTCCTCTGTCAGTGTGCAGAAAGAGAACTCTGGGTCAAAATCTTGTCTTCTGCTCAAGTTGAGAGACACTTGAGTGGAGTGAAAAGGGAAACCTGGAGGCAGTGGTAGTATAGACCAGCTTGACTGGTGGTTTCTTGAATTCTGAGCCCCAGATACAGATGTGAAAGAGGATCCATGGAACATTAACTCTTGATAGAGGAATGAAGGGGAGAGTCCTTTTGGAATAAGAGAAAACAAATCCTGAACAGCTTCTTGGCTTGTCTAGGTCTGTGTTAGCTTGTCTGTTTCTACCTGTTGCCAATCCCTATCCCATGCACTTTGTGGTTTTGCTTTTTGACTCCTTGTCCTGGTTTGAGTGAGAACAGAACTAATTCTGTTCAGTTCTGTTCAGAACTAATTCTGTTCTGAGCTACTTTTAAGCTCAGTTCTTTTAATTAACTGCACTTTCTGAAGGTAGCAGCCTGTTCTCACAGACAGTGTCTGCTCCTAGCAGTGATAACACCCCATGTTTAGAGTTACTACCAAGGATTGGTGTGCAGACCAAGGCCACTGATGAATCTTGTGTGCCACATTGGGGGGTGCAGAAAGTGAAAGGCTGCACCTGCAGGGAGGAGCGGACAGGACGGGTGACTCTGAACTGACCAACAAGGATTCCAGCCCATAGACGTCATATTCGGTTTAGAGCTAAGGGATCTGAAGGGGTCTCTGGGCTCTTCTCCACTCTTGGACTGCTTTGCCAGCTTTGCTTGGCTTGGCTCGGGTCCTCTTTTGATTCCTTCCTCGGAGCATCCAAGGAGAATTCTGTCCGTTCTGCCTTCGATCCTGGTCTGTGTGTTCCTGAACTCGGTACCAGAATCCAGCTCCTGAACACAGCTCCTGTCTGCTGCAGGGCCCAGTCTGGGACTCCCCCGGTGCCTGCTCATCAGTGGTGACGGTGATGGAATTACCATCAGGGGGTTGAGTTCAATACTGGTTTTGTATATATTTGTATATATTCCATTATTATTATTATTAATTTCCTTTTCATTAAAGCTGTTCTAGTTTCCTTTTCTAATTGTTAAGTCTCTCTCCCTTATTCCCTTTCTCTTCCCCTTTGGGGAGGGAAGGGGGTTAACAGAGAGCATCTGTTATAGGTCTAAGGGGACCGCCCTGACCCTAAACCATGACAATCCTACAAGGAAGAAGAGAGTGACTTTCCTCTGTCTTGTTAAGCTTTCATCATTATTAGTTATAAATCTAGATTGTCCCTCCAGTGAGTATCTGTCTATTTGCCCTTCTTACCACTTGTTCTGTCTCCTAGACATATCCTCTTGCCATCAAATCTTGCTAGCAAGAGTGTCTTGCTGTAAGGAACACTATGTCTCTGTGACTTCCTGTCCTTACATGTTAAGAAAAGGGGTGCTTGCTCCTTATGGGACAAAGCTAGCACTTTTCTATGTCCTTCAGTGAACTGCGAGGGCTGAGAAGTCATTACACACAGCTTAGGGGTATTGCTTATCTTACTTTCCTCCAGTGACTTGGGTATTCCAGCTGCCTTTGTTACAAAGAACACAGTACCTTACATCTGTGACTATTGTGGGCTAGCAATATGTGTTATTGGCTGGCATTTGCTCCCTCAAAGACAATATGGAGAATCACAAGGAGCCTCTTACCTGTAGCCTGGACAATCACTGTGATTGGTGCTCTACCAGCAGCCTCCTACTTATATGCATCCCCTTATCAGGATCAAGGCAGTAGCAGCAGGGAAGGGGCGGAAAAGGGAAACTGGGAAGACAGTAGTATGCAGGTGACCATGTAATGCTGTGCTAGTGTGTGATGTGTGCTCACCAGCTAGGCTGTGGCATGGAGCAAGAGAAGCACTGTGACTTTATGTTCCCCAGTCTTCTTGTCTCCATCATCTGAGAGGTGGTCTATCTTTCTCTTCCCTGGGCAGCAGGATGCCCCATGGAGGATGCAAGGCAGGGGGCAGGGCAAGGAACAGAGCACTGCAGGTACCTCAGCTTTAGTGCTGAAAATGCATAGTGCACATCAAAGCCCAGGCTGCTGACTTGATAGCACAAGTGCTGCAGGCAAGGAATGAACGGCACAATGAAAAGGCACAATGAAAACCTCAGCTCTGAAGGCTTTGCCTCTCTTCAGGAAGTATCTGCAGAGGAATGAGCGTAGCAGAGGTGAAAAACAGTTAAAGAAGAAGCTTGGCAAATGTTTTGAAAATTCAGATTCACAAGCATAATGTCTCAGAGCCTGAACCATGGCTTTGGCCATGCATTATGCTAGCTGGAAGTTCAGCCAGGTGCCGTTCTTCTGCTCCAACTTCCATTCTTACCTTTCTTCCTTGCAGTAAAGCAGCAGGCTCATCTCTGCCCTCAGATCCAGAAAGCCTAATGATGAAGTGGAACAGCTTGCACATTGCCCACCTTGTCTCTGAACTTCACTGCTCTGATCTCAGGTCTTACAAAGTAGACATTCAACCAGGCCCAGCAGGAGAGCAGAAGTCCTTCTAGTGCACGTATACAGCAAAGGCAGGAGTCTGAAGTTTTTGAGCACACAAGCCCTAGACGCTCTCCTTGAAATAACTCTGTGTCTGTTAATGTGAGCGCTCCTGGGTTTGTTTGCCCTCACGGATGATTTAGGTGGTCCATCAGAAAGCCAAGATTCTGTTAGTGAGGAAGAGCTATTCATTATGGCTTTCCAACATTTGAACAAGGGACTAGGATTGTAGTTACAGAAAAGGCATCTGCAAAGATGCATATCCCATACCTGGGGGATATTAGCTGATGTTCTTCACTTCTCTGAGTAAATGATTTCAAGGCTTCTCTTTGGCCTACTACATGTAGGGACTTTTCTCAGTGATAAATGCACTTACGCTGGCTCAGGTGGCCCTTTTCTGCACATAGATTCTCTTTTTTCAACTCTGAGAGTCAAATCTTGCTGTGAACACATCCCATTTGGGACCAAAGAGAGCTAGTTATAATGAACCAGCCGCTTCTATCTTTGTAGATTCATATTGCTTAGGACTAACTGTTCAGATGTTCTTGATCCTCCCCAAGACACTTCAGGGGTCTCTCTGTGCTTCGGTGACAGTTCAGTTTTCTGTCCCTGCTGACCTTCCCCTTCTTTGCATGCAGAGAGTAAGGGCTTCATGGCCACTTTCTCATCTGAGGTGTTAGATTAAAACTGGAGAAACATGACAGCTCGGGGTGCCTGGAGCCAGCAGCACTAAGTGGTGGGAAGCAATGATTAGTTAAGGCTCGTGCCATGTTTGCATGAAGTAGGGAAGGATTTTTAGAAGCTCCTGGGAGATGTATTAAAACAAACCCCATCTCATCGAAAGCCAATACTGCTTAGTTGCTTAAGTGCTTTTAGAAATGTCCAGCACAAAAGCTAAGAACGTTTATTCTTGTTTTGGTTTTTTTTTTTTCAAATCTCCTTATGAAGGGACTGGAGTATTTAATAGTGAGGTAAAAGTGGTTGAGCTCTCCTGAGCCTAAAATATTGTGACAGTAATCTCAACTAACAACTACTCCTGCAGGATGCCCTGGGTTGAGCTGGGGATATGAAGCTGCCTTCAGAGGGTGCAGGAGCACCTGCCACAGAGGGAGAAGGAGGTAGTAGTACACTGTGAAGAATCTCATCAGAAAGGTACACTTGAGGATGCACATTGAATGGAAGCAATGATTGGTAGCTTCAGGGGTGATTTTTTTTGCTGGTCAAAATGACTCCCATCTCTCCTAACAACAACACTGATGCTGTGGAGTTGGATAGTGTCAGTATCAGACATTTATCTGGGAAGCAGTGAGTAAAGTGAAATGCTTTGCCAGCAGAGTGAAACCCTGACATAAAATTGATCAAAAACATTTAGGTCCTGTTTTCAAACAAGACTTGTCCATTCAATGCTTTACACTGCCACAGTCCTTACTTCAAAGAGTGCAATTTTGATGCTAAACTGAAATACATTAATATTAGCATTTACATTAACAAGTAAATTGACAGATGCCATAGTTTACATATATTATGCAAATATCCTGAAATCTTGCATGAATTTGCATTTAATTTTCTTGAGATTAAATGAGTCGTACTCTATATAGGGGAAATAATTGAAGCATCCAGTCATATGATAAGCTAGGTGATGATGTGGCTTGTTGTAGGAACTGTGGTAAAGACAAGGGACAGAGGAAAATGACATCTGACATTCTCACATGCAAATGCATTGTGTTCATGGTTGCTGTTTGGAGAAAGCAGTACAGGAATCTCTCTGGGATGTCGTCAGAAGTAGTGCAGGAATCCTGTGCTGGGAGATGTATTTTAGGATGTTGGTAACTCAACCTGAAGGGCCAGTCAGGGTCTGTTATTGGTTTTTTTTTTTTTTTTCTTGAGAAATGCTCCCCTCTTTGCAGAATTGTGCAAACATCACCCAGTTGATCTCCCTCTACCCAGTAAAGTGACAAGAATTTCTTACACTGGCAAGGGAACAATGAGGAGGTAAGTCTGTGATCCACACAGAGCAGGCCACCAGACCCCAGACAAGCCTTCACCATTTCAGTACCTGGCAGGATGTCTTCTTCTTCCCCCTCTGGAGGTCATGAAGGGAGATCAGGTATTTGCAAAGCTATGACCAGGGCAATTTGCTTCTGCCTCAGGTTAGTTTGGTGAGAGATCCTGCTATTCCAACAATGCTCTGGTTTTCCAGCATTATTTCACCTTTTCCATTGGGCAGAGCCTTGAGGATGGTGTAACTCACCCCAGCCTTGGACAAAGGGAACCTGAACCACAAATTGTGGTAGTTTTTGCTGTGTATTTTTAATTAGCTCTACTTTTACAGGTAACATAATGGAGTACATGTATGGGCCTTATCCAGAGAGATGCTGGGCTGTACAGGGACAGGCTCTCTTGGGATATGTGCAGTGCATGGGGCTCAGCCTCTGCTGCCACCCTGATCTGACTTCTCTGAGCTGATTTAAAATGCAACTAATTTCCCTTCCTTGGAAACTTGCACATCAAGGTCTTTGAGTACTCCTCACAACTAGTTTTGAGCATCCTTCTGCTGCTTTTGTCAGGCTGCTGCAAACTTTCAGCTTTTACAGGGACGCTGTCAAAACATTGTCTGGAAAAGAATTTCCTTTTTCCACCAGCGTGCAGTAACACTTTAGGCTGTCACATCAGAAAGGCTTCACTGAGAACCTCTTTGTACCATGCAAAGTGTTCATCCAGCTTGGTATCTCTTGAAGTTTGTCCAAGGCATCCTGGTCTATTTGAATAGTGACTGAATTTCCTGACCAGCTCTTCCTGGGCTTTGCTTCCAAACCTTGCAGGATGCTTTGAAGGGCAAACAACCACACAACTGGACGGAAGCTGATCTAGCTGCCTTTTGATGACAAAAGGCTAGGATGATAAAACCAGTTTTTCTAGGGTTACAGTTCAGCTTACTCCAAGTTCCAGCCTCATAATTACTCCAAAATTTTAGCTCTCTCACCAGTACCCCTTCAAATTATGCACACTTCTGCTCACAGAGGCACTGCTACTCTTCAAATATTCAAGGGTTCCTCACATTTAATTTTGGATAGTTACTCTCCAGGGAGGAGACAGTGTTTCAAAAAGAAATTACTAATGGAAAAAGTTGAGCTTACATGACTCGCAGCAAATAGCAACTTGAGTTCTCAAGAACACACATGTCTTGAACATGTCAGTCTTACTCATTTGCATTTCAAGGGCACAAGTGACATACAACACTGCTTTCTCATCCAGTAACATATAAATTTAATGGTTAACGTCAAGTTTTTATTAACATTTACAAGTGCATTGGAGGATTAATTTGTTTACCTGCATTATGCAAAATTGATTTAAGATCATGCTTTGCATTTACACACATTTACATAGTGTTTCCTGATTAATACATTATAATACACACAAATCATGTGTAAATTGCAGGCTTCCATCTGCAACATAAGCTTCATTTTGTGCAGTCGAAGATTTGACTTGTCTGGCAGAACTTTTCCAGCAGGTTGCAGTTGAAGTCAGGATATGTCAGGGCGGGAAGGAGGAATGGGCATCAGAGGTGGATTTTCTGTGAAGTCTTTCCTTAGCAGTTGTTACTTGCTGATACCCTCCAGTTATGAAACAGAAGAAGAGGATGCTAGGGATAGCTGGCAACAGGATGAGTTTCATGCTCTGACCCTGGGGTCAGGCTCTCCTGGACATGCAATTCAATTGCATGCCCAGTGACTTTAGTCTTGGAGTGAAAAGGAGTCAGTAGGACGGAAAGGGCCAGCAACCATTAATGCCCATCATAGCCTGGTTACATTGGCACTGATCCTCATGAAGCGGCTCAGCTGGGTGCAATGGAGACATTCGAGGTGCTCCGCTCTTCTCCCTGTAGTACCTTTGGCTGGGGTTGTTCAGGGCTGGCTTGCTGGCGTGGGGAAGACCAGTGGTGGGTGAGGGGAGAAGGGCAGAGATGACCACCGAGCACCTAGTGTGGGGCTGAGACGAGGACCCAGAAAGGCAGCACCCTTGCACTGAACACAAGGGCAAAAGGATGCTGTGGATAATGCCCCAGTGTAGTGTCTTCCTAAGGGAAAGTGCAGTCAAACTCAGGCTTGCCTCATCTCTCCGAGGCCCAAAATCCTGCTATCTTTCCTCCACCAGTCATAACCTCATCCTCTTCTTCCCTACAACCTCACTCCCCTCCGATTCTTCTTTCTGTAAATAGCTCTTTCTGATTTTGGACAAGCAGGGATCAACAGATTCTGGAGGGGAGTGGGGAAAGACACTTGTTTTGTTTTGGTTTTTTCCTTTCTCTCTTGAATTTTGGTGTTTGAACTTGAAAAAAAAAAAAAAGAATATATATAAATATATAAATATATATATTTAAGCAAATGGATTTCCTGGAGAACTATGAAAGGAGTTGTTTTTTTCCCCTTTGATTTCTGCTGTTTCTCATTGGGGTTTGTTTTCTGGGGAAGAGGGTTTTTGTGAACTGTTGAAATTTCCAGTTCAGCATTGTTTAAAGGATGTGGAGGGTGGAAAAAAAAAAAAAAAAAGAGAATAAAAAAAAGAAAAATCAACAAATACATGAAAACCTTTGTGATGTACAAAACCTGTAAATAGTTAAAATACTTTCTCTTTTCTAACAACAAATTATTTCTGTCACTTTATATTCAAAAATAAAGAAATCTACCACAGAATATCAGGGTTAAAAAAAAAAAAATCAGAACCCATAATCAGAACATTTTCTTGCTTGTCTTGGTTGTCATTTTTGTTCTGAATTTGGAGAATGCTTGGGAAGTTTGCTGCATGTGTGGTATTTTAAAAGCCTGAAAAGGAGATGAGTTGAAATTAGGAGTATGATGTTACTTGAGAGTGGTACTTGCCCTGGTGTTCACTAGTAGTTGTGTCTACTGTGAGTCTACTGTCCTGGGATTACATGGTGTGAGTGGATGAAGGAATAGCTTCCAGAACCTTTCACATTCAAGAAATACAAGCACATACTGAGGCAGAGGCATGGATTTGAGACTATCTCCATGAGTTGAATCAACCCTTACACTTCTAGGGAACTGTCTGGGGGATGCATGCTGAAGGCCACCATGGAGCTGCTGATAACATCACTAAACAGCCTGTAGGATTTTGGAGCTGTCTGGAACCCCTCCTGTCAGTCCAGAAAGTGCCAAGGCATTGGCACATTGTCTTCAGAGAACAAAGTCCACATTAGGGCTGTAAAGGAAGACAAAGATGGTAGAGAAGTCCCCAATTATGTCAGTTCATCTTGGCACCAGCTGTTTGTCATGACCCCCCAAGAATACAGGGAAGTTGAGGGAATAAACTGATCTTTGCAGAGGTTACCCTGGTCCAACCAGCAGAAAAGGACAGAGGTTATTATAAAGAAGTGCTAAGAAGTGGCAGGTTTTGAAAACATGGAGCAGTGGGTCACCTTTAATGGTGAGAGGGCAGCCAGCTATTTTTAGGGGAGCTAAAAATAAAGAAAATGGACTAGCTGAGCTAGCATCATAGGATGCTAGACTACCTGTGGGGTGCAATTAAAAGGGTGGAACACAGCAGAAACACTCAGATGCAGCAAGCCAGATTCAGAACAGGAAAAGCAGTGCTTGGCCAAGGAACCTCGTAACAGCTGACAGGAATTAAACATTAGTAAATGAAGATAATTGATAAGGTGAGCAAAACTGTGAGCTAGGGAAAGAAAATCCCTGTCTAGTAGATGTAAAGGTAAAGGCAATTTTATATACATAAATACGTAAATACGTGCTTATTGAGACTCCTAAAAATAGATGTTAAGTACTAACAATGAAAGGTGAGTCAATAATAGCACAGGAGAGACTGAAAGGCTCAGTACTCAGTTTTGATATGAAGCTAGAGAGACAGTGGGTAATGTCAGCACTGCCGTTCATCACCAAAAGGAAGTGGGACATTATCTAAAACCCAACTGGGTGCCTTTCTGAGGGGTGCAGCATGGGGTCTCCTCTCTAGGCCTTGTGGTACATGCCCCATTCTCTTATCAGCTGTAAGCCACTGGGCTTGATGCAGTGAAATGACTCAGCTGCTCATGTGGATGGTCTTGTGACAATGGTTCTTCCCAGCCTCACAATCCATCAGTGCAATAGTGACCTTAGTTAAACCAGAAGGCAAAACCCAAAGGTGAATATCAGGGTTTTGCTTTTCTGTCTCAACCCATGCGTGAGGATGAGCTATTAAGGCAGAGGTGCTCATCCATGTATTTCTGCATTCAAAACAGCACCATTTTGATGGGTTTTTTTTGTTTTTGTTTTTTTTTTTGACAGTAGCTTAGGGCAAAAATGAAATGTGATTGTTTTGGGCCAAGTCTGACAGCACCTGATATTTTTTGTTCTAAGAAAACAAAAAAACTGTTTAGCAGGTCTGAGACAGAGTTGCATTCATTCCCACCCAAACGCAGGACACTATCACCAAAACTGCCTAACTTCCATCACAGAGATGAAATAATCACAGAATCATAGAATTGTAGGGGTTGGAAGAGACCAACTGGAGATCGAGTCAAACTTTAGGTTCATCTAACAAAGGAAGAAGGGTGTCTTACTAGATTTCACTTGCTAGTTCCAATTAAGTCTTGGCAGGAGGTGCAGGGGAAACATGAACAGTTTGAAAGCTTCAGAGAGTTTTATGCTTCTACCTTTTCAAATCAGGAAGATTTTCTTCAATATGGTTTGCAGCATTTTTTTTTTTTTTTTTTTTAATTACTGAAATTGTTAATTGACAATTTCTGTTTTAAAAAAAAAAAGAGAGAAGTCAGCCAAGTAAGTTTCAGGATTGAAAATATTCACTTTTTGCTCAAGCTGCACTCTCAAAAGCTGCCAATAGGGTAAAAACTATCCAAACAGGAAACTAAATGGAATGTGTGAGTGAAAAGCAAAGTTAACCATTAAGAGACTGAAAAAATATTTGAACAGTGGAAAAATACTTCTCACGAGGCTTTTATTTCTGCAAATTTCACTGAAATAAAATCCAACCAGAACTTTTCAAATGACTCAACTGACAACACTTTAGCTGAAGCGAATTATTTTTAAGAAGTCTGGAGATAACTATCAGTGAATGAGATAGTGATCAAAATATCAGGTTCTCTCTGAATCTCTCAGATGCACAGGAATAATAACTGGAAAGATACTGATAAGTTTTCCTCTGTAGAATATTTTTTAGCACTTTCACCTGAGACACAATTTGGTGGCCCAGGACTGGCTATAAAAAAAAAAGGTAAAAATACAGGGGCAAATAATCACATTATCACTAGCCTTATGATACTCAAGTTTGACAAGTAGAGGTTTATTCTGATAATATCTTCACTCACTGACCCCTTTTGGTTTTTTGAAGAGCCAAGGTTTACAGAAAAGCTTTTAAACACAGAGTAGGAAGACAAGGATAGAAAAGAGCTATTCACCACTGCATCCAGAGTCTGCTACCCTTGCCATGTAGGTGGGGCTGCGTTTCCCTAATATTAGTTATCAAACAGGGGTCATCTCCAAGACTCCTTTCAGAAATGCACGAGGCATTTCTCAAACAAAAGCTATGCTGGCCTAAAGCCAATGTCTGGGGCACAGCTGCCCTTCGATGAGCATTGATCTTGATAATTGTCTGGATGATTGGCACCCATGTGTGTATATACGTGTGTGAGTGTGAGGATGCACATCCGTGTGTGTGTAGGGGCTCAACTAAGCTTTAGGGGTTTAAATCACATCTAGATGCTTAGGTTTTCACTGGCATCTAGACTCAATCCAGTCAAGGGACTCTAGAGAAGGATTTACATCATCTCCAAAAAGGTACCTCTTTGGCTCAAACAAATCTCACATCAAACTCATTGCCTGGGCGGGTCTCTGATGGGAATCTGAACCCATGGACATCTTCACTGAAAGATGGCTAAGGGTAGGCCAACCAAAGCCCCCTGCTTGTGTTTACATTAAGATGGCAAGGATGATTGAGGGATAAATGCCTCCCTTACAGGTGAGTTGCACTGAGTGCCAGGCTCTGAGGACACTTGTAGGATTGGGATACCCTTCTGGGCCAAGTTGTCTGCTGTGGGGTAGCCAAAAATGTCAGGCACAGAGAAGGGGAGGGCTGAGTGATGTAAAATGTGAGCAAAATGAAGTGTGATGAGCTGTACTGTCTGAGGCATCTCTTGGCAGCCTGTACTCAATGGTAGATAAGTAAGCAGCAAAAGGAGTCAGAAAGTAATGTGTGTATTTGAGAATAAACACACTTGGAATCAAAGGTACTTATGAGTGCAGTGGCTGACATTGTCTTTGATACAGTAAGGAGATCCCTGCACATCTGTCCCAAAACACAACCACTCTGCCATCCTTCAGGAACCTAATTCCTGACACTCCCTGTAGCACTGCCAGTGCAGCTGTAGCTGAGAAGGAGCTTGCCTGCCTTGGGGATCCACTCTCCTTTGCTGGGTGCACTACCTCTTAGGGGTGTCCCTCAAAAAACACTGGCAAATGGACTCAACCCACCAGGAGTGGCCAGGTTACCTGACTCCTTCCCTCAGTGCGACTGGGTACACTGCCTTCCATCTCCATAAGTGCTATTGGATCTTTTCAACATTAATTTCAAGGTATGCAGAAATCTGGTTGCTCCATTAGAAGTCCTGTGACAGATTCCAGGTTCTCCTGTGTGGGGTGTGAGGGATGAAACTGCTCTGTCATGTGCCATCAGTGAAATTCAAGGAGCAAGAGAGCTTCTTTTTCTCCCAGGAGGACAAGCAAAGATTTAGCAAGCAATTAAAACGTACTAGTGTCCTCCCCAGCCTCCTTCCTTGACTGGCCTATGGGATGGGAACCCTTCTGTTTTCATGATTCTCAAGTTAGGAAGGCTTATTGAGGACCCTAAAGCAAAAATCATCGCTGTTGTACAAAGAACAAAGCCTCAACGAGAGAGGGAAACTACAATTCTGCAGGAAGACCATTTGGTATAAGAAGTACTCACTACTTCGAGTCAGGACTGAAAAAGCTAAATGAGGCTTGGCAGACAGCTGCAATGTTGTGCTTCCCCTCCTCTTTTCCACATGAAATGTCAATAAAGCACTGTCCAAGTGGAGGGCTTAGAGGTCCCCATGCATTGCTCAGCAGTGTTAGCTGCACAGGCGGGGGTTCCATATCTAAACTGGTGAGCTGTCTTCTCAGCTGGTGTGACATTAACACAAAGGTCTGTAAAAACATGAAAGACAGTGGTGCCTTGTGCTTCAAGATGGTTATGTTCAGAGATTGGATCTTGACTGATTTAGTGGTCACTGGGGCCCTAGAAAAAAATGGTGTTTAAAAGCATGTCCCATGACAATAAGATCAGAGTGACATGGAGGGGGTTCTGCTGGCTTGCTCCTGCTCTCAGAGGAAAGATGCTCAGCATTGCATCTTCTGACTAAATTTGCTACAAGCATGTTCAAACATGATAACATTGTGTAGTGTAGAAAAGGACAGCGTGCTGGCCCAGTTCCAAATTGTATAATTAATTTCTCCTTATCAAAAAAAAATTCTACCTGTAATTTTGAATGAGTATGACTTGATTTTTTAATCTTTTCCCTACTATGGCTTCAAACCACCAACTTTTTTTTGTTCTCCTGTGACTTCTTAAATATCTTGTGGCTCCTTTATATACATGCATGCCTGCATATTTATATTCCTCGTTTTATCTATTGTGCTGTGCCAGCAACAAAAACTGTAATTGACTTTGCTGAAATTATTGTGAGATGTACTATATAGGGCTATATGCAATAATATCCTGCTAAGAAAATATAAAAGAAAGATTTCACATCCTTATATTGAAAACATCCTGAACTATCCAAACCTCCCAAAGACTGCTTATTACTGCATAGTGTGTCTTGCACCAGCTATCTGAATGCTGCTCTTTATTCAGCAATCAGCCATGTAGTCAGCACTGCATATGCATTCTGATATGTCTGAGCTCTGAAGATGCAATCAGCAAAATATTTTTTCTGTGGGACAATACCTGTTCTTCACAGCTATATTCCCTAATGAACAAGGTGAAGGAAAATGTCTGTCCAAAAATTATCAAAAAAGTCCTTGTTACAGTGCCTGACTGGAGGGCTGCTGTGCAGATTTTCTTATTTGCACCCTGCCCAGGAGAACCACCTGCTGAAGCCCATTCACAAGCCTGGATGAACCGAGCAGCCCAGACATGCCAAAGGTGCTCTACTTAGTGCAGCAATGTGCTGTGTAGTTAATCCAGCCAACACTGAAACTGTTTACATTAGCACATTGCTTTGTGATAGTGTTAAACATTTCCTAGTAAAGGGAAGCCTTGTTTCACTGCAAGATGATACACGCCCAGAAAGCAGCATTTGCTTGAGCTGTGAGGCTGCTCTCCCAGAACAATTAGATGTGTCCTTCTGTACATCCTTTTTCCACCTTGATAGCAGGCTGTGATTACCTGAGTATGACTGATTGTGGGAGGTTAGTCCTTTTTAGTGATGAGTTGTGCAGCCTCTGCATCTATGTCCTGTCACAGAGGACTTGAGTTTGAGGCAGCAGAATTACCACCGACCCTTTTGCAAGCACAGTAGGTGCTTAGGGTTGATGCTCAGCTGGCAGAGGGTATGTCCAATGGCACAGCATCTTCTGCCACCAGGCAGCTGTGGGGAGGACAGCTGTTCAGTACGGCTGTGGAGCACAGAAAGAGCCTTCATGCCCAGTTTCCTTAGCATGTGGATAGCATTGAGATCACAGCCTCATGGTGATGTCATTGCTGGTGCTGGGAACAAACAGCTTGAAGCATTTCTTCCAAGCCCTGTCTCCTCCTCTGTGTGCATCACATTAGGAAGCAGGCTGTAGCTTTTCTCTTCGCCTCCCCAGTGTTTCCACTGCTCTGCCCATGCCCACACCCACACAGATGGGAGGTAGTGGTGCTCGTGGCCAGGGAGGTCTCCCCACTCCCTCAGCTCAGTAATATGGCAATCTGAATGTGTGTTGTTCTACGTGACTGGGTGTCTGAGCCAATTCCTCAGTCGGCAGCACCTGTGTAACTAACATGGCATTTTGACAGCTATCCAGCCCTTACCAGCTAAGCTGTTTCAACACCCTGTCATCATGTGTTGCCAGGTGCTTGTAAAACAAGCAGAGGTGTGCCGATACAAACAGAAGGATAAACATGAGGAGGAAAAGAAGAAAGGGTGTAATTAATGAGGATTGCAGAAATCATAGAGGTCTGGTGAAGAGCAATTCGACTTATCCAAAGCAAGAGGGGCTAGGGTGCTCTCAGGGAGCAAGCAAGGATCTGATGCATGGAGAGACTAAGGATGCTGGAGACCAAAGTGACAGTTATAAACAGGTACACGATGAATGATCAAGAACAGGCCAAAAGAAACTCCAAGTCAGCCTGGTACAAGAGAGGAAGTCTTAAAGGCTACATGCTTTACCTTTTTATAGATTAAAGGCACTTACATTTCTCATTCTACAATTAATCAGTCCCTGGGATTTGATCTTGTTGCATACATCGAATATATATATAATGCAACAGATTTTGCAGTAAGTCAGGCAGGTATTTATTCACATCAAGGCTCCTGGGTAATGCCCTTAGAGAGACTTATGGCTCTTCTCCCCATCTCTCCAGCTGGCTGGAATTCTCATTACTCAAAACACACCTCAGAGAGGAACAAATTCATCAATTCCCACCTGTCCAGACCAAACCCCCTGTCATAGACCAGCAAAAGGGCTGGTAAATTAACGGATTAGACATTTATATAGGAGTGCTGTGACCCAACAAGTAGTTTGAACTTGGTTGAAATTTACCAAGAGCATGATTAAAAGCATAAATTAATCTCTGGCAGGGACAGGAAGACATTAAAAGATTATGCAATTATTGATAGAGTAGGGCTCTGCTAGGGGAGAAAAACTATTACATCGCCTATTGGTGCTTTTTAGGCCATGGCAGGAGAAGGAGGATCTCTGCTCTGAGAGATTGCTCGGGTGTGTTGAGATGAGATGGATGAGCCTAAAGCAGCTGCCTAAAGCAGGATGACTGCTGGTAGCTACACACTACAGGAACAACAGCATCTCTGTTACTGCTTTTTCACCACAAAGTCACGGAGTGGAGACTGTGTCTGTGATGAGATTTGACACTGTTGACATTAGCAAGAGGATGCTGTGGGTACCCTTGGGTGCTGGTTCAGCCAGCAAGGACCCTCCATAGTTATGACAGCCACGAAGAGGAAGGAAAGACAGCTAGAGCAGGGGAATGTGTCTGCTCCTTCTCCCCTCTGTGTCCCTGTAGGAGTCTCTGTAGGCTCAGACTTCTCTTTATTGTGATAGTTAAATAAGTCCTTGGCAGGGACTAGGGAGTGGGTATGCCATGACCATAGATTATCCTGCTGCAGAGTGGTCAGGAAGGTAGAGCAGCTGCCAGGGAAAAGGTGCAAGGATTGAGAAGAAGATCTCCACTCTGGGCCCCTAAATTGCCTCTCCTGCCTCTTCTCCAGCTGGTGAGTTGTGCTTCCTCTGGAAGTCTTGCTGTGCCAGCAGCTTTTCACCATGTTTGCTGTCTGATGTACAGACTTCATAGGGCAGGGACTAGCTCTCACCTGTGTTTGTGTAGGTTCTAGCAGGTGGGGACTTTGGCCTGTAGTGAGGTTGTCTCTGAAGGTGTGCTACAGTACAAACACAACGTGAGCCTCTCGAAAAAAGCCCAAAGGGTTTTAGCCACCTTTGTGGCTTTAGTCACATTTGTAAGTACTTGAGTGGGGACTCAGTCCCTAGTGAGGTTTCTATCTTCCAGTGGAAGAAAAGCAGAACTCAGAAGGCTAGGCTAAATGCTTTTAGGAACAAATAACAACGGAAAACCACATGGGCACTCTTCAAAATTAATCCCAAATCTAAAGCAAACTCACGGAGTGGATTAGCAACTAGAGGCAGCTCTGCATGGGAATTCCCTGCTCTTGGGAGGAACATGGGATCCATCCTGATGGCAGCATATAAATATCATAATCTGCTGAGTGCCAGATCTGGTTTTCTGCTTTGGATGGATTTAAATATTTTGCTGGGGCTCCCATACTTTTCTTGCACCTGGAATTCAGCTGCTTTGCTTTGTGAAACACTGAGGTGTCCTGAATGGAAACACTGGAAGTAAAGAATATTCCACGGGGAGCTGTCAGCTGGCATCATATCCCACGGCCCAACTTTTCTTGTGACAGGCACAGAGGGAAGAGGAGCCATTTCCACAGTCCCCTGTGTCCTTGCGGATGCAGGGATGGGAAAGCAGGGTTGTGTTTCTGCTCAAGGACTCAGCCTGGTGACTGGTTTTGTCTGCCACATGCACAGGTGATCTAGACAGTGCCTCAGTTATAGAAGTGAGAGGTCTATGGATGCTCATTGATGGGGGAGAGGTCTTACCTCTTCTTAATGCTGAAGAGGGGGCACAGGGAGGCCTTGAGACATGCAAGCTTTCAGCATTGCTGCTTTCAAACACAAAGAAGCACCTACGTGCCTGAAAAATCTGGTTTTGCCAGAGAAGCTATCACTCTAAAGGGGAGTACGGACACATATTCCAGTTCCTCTTTGTTAATGTGACATTCTGTTAATTTATTAAAAGACTTAAGAGCTTATTGAGACTGTAAACAAAAATACCACTAGGCATAAAGTCAGGCCATCAAACACAAGTGAGACAGTGGGAAAAAGGGTTATCCTGATCAGAAAGCTATTCCTGGTTCACCAAACTTGTCCTTTCTGAGCACTTTGACCACTGGGCTCTTTCATAGGTGGAGAATTTTGTTTCATGCTGTGAGAAACAGAGTTCCTGCTGCAGAAACAGAGAACCTTAAGCAAAATTGCATGTGTACTGGAAAAAGGTACAATCTTCCATTTCTCTTTGGTGGGTACCTCTGAGGGGCATCGGAGACATGTAACTTGGATGTGGGTGGCAGAGGTGTTTTTACCAGTCAGCCTTTCTAGTTTCTTTACAAATCTATTTGCACTGCCCTCGGACCCTTGGTCATGCTGTGATTTCACCACTGGCAGGCTGTGTTTTAAGCCAGACTCATGCTTAGCCTTCTATTTCAAACTCCGTTGATGTCATTTGTCTTTATACAAACATGTCATGGTCACTTTTCCCACATGGTCTCATTTAGTGGTTATGACATGTGTAATTCTTTCTCATTTCTCTAGCAAGTAACAGTTTGACCCTCTTTTTAAAGAGCTCTGCTGTGTCCCCTGGCACATTGTGAGGTTTTTTTTTTTTTTTAATAGCATCTTTATGTACACTTCAGTATTAATTAACCTTGGATCCAGAAACTTTTTAAATGATGGTAGAGTTCCTGCTCAAGAATCTCTGAAATGGTGATTCTCATAAAATGCTGCCAGATATTTTGGTCTATGCTAAGACAGATCACTTGAAACAGGTGGGCTTTATCTATCCAGTACTCTGCCATTTGTTATAGATTTCTTGTTTACCCTATTTGACTCTGCATTGATGGTCATGCTAGAAATGACACATCAAAGAGAAACACACAGATGAATCACTACTTACTAGGAATACGCCCAAAAATTCTTTGTACAAAACTCCTGTGATTTTTTTACTTTTGTTATGTGCCCTCCTTGCTGTGCAACAGCTCACTTCATAGCAATGAAAGTAATTTTCTCCATTTCTTTCAATCAGAACAGTGTCTGCACTATGAACAAACAGTAATCTCTAGGAACTCCATGGAACCTTGGTCAATTTGTCTTTAGACCTTTTTGTAGATTGATAGCCTTTTCAACAGCCCCCTTCGTTGTAATCCCACACTAGCTAAAATCTTGAAAAAGCAGTCTTTGGCAACTTATTTTACTTCTCCAAGGCTTTTCTTCTTGCCAGTTAAGCTAACAGAAACACAGAATCGATGAGTTAGGAAGGAGCCTCTTATCCAACCTCATTGCCAAAGCAGGGCTACCTAGACTCAGTTGTCCAGGACCATACCCAGATGGCTGTTGAGTATCTTCAAGTATGGAGACTCTGCTACTGCTCTGGACCACCTATGCCAGTGCGCAGTCAACCTCGCAGTAAAAAAGTGTTACCTGATGTTCACGGGGAAGCTCCTGTGTTTCAGCACATGCACACTGTCCCTGGTCCAGTCTCTGGGCACCAGAAGAGCCTGGTTCCATCTCCTTTGCACCCTCCCTTCAGGCACTTATACACATTGATGAGATGTCTCTGAGCCTTCTTTCCTTCACACTAAGCAGGTCCCAGCACTCTCAGCCTTTCTTCATATACAAAACTGAGTTGCAGCAACAAAGCAAAAGTACTTTAAGTTATTACTGTACCTGTTACTTTAAGTCCTGCATTTTTAGCAGGCTTTTTCCCATTAGTAAAAATTTTCTTTGATTTTAATCAACTGCCTTTTTCACAGTGGTTCAGGAAGTGTGGGTTAGAAGAGCAGACAGTGAGATGGGTTGAGAACTGGCTGAACAATATAGCTCAGGGGGTTGTGATCAGTGGTGCAGAGTCCAGCTGGTGACCTGTAAGTAGTGGTGTTCCCCAGGGGTCAGTTCTGGGTCCAGTCTTATTCAACATCTTCATCAATCACCTGGATGAAGGGATAAAGTGCATCTTCAGTAAGTTTGCTGATGATACTAAACTGGGAGGAGTGGCTGATACACTGGAGGGCTGTGCTGACATCCAGTGAGATCTGGATAGACTGGAGAGCTGGGCAAAGGAAAACCTAATGAAGTTCAACAAGGATAAGTGTAGAGTCCTACACCTGGGGAGGAACAACACCATGTACTAGTATGGGTTAGGGGTAGACTCACTGGAAAGCAGCCCCATGGAGAGTGACCTTGTCATCCTCGTGGACAATGTTATCCATGGAACAGCAATGTGCCCTTGTGGCCAGGAAGGTCAGTGGTATCCTGGGGTGCACAGCAGGTCTAGGGAGGTTCTCCTCTACTCTGCATTAGTGAGATCATATCTGGAGTACTGTTTTCAGTTCTGGTCTCCCCAGTTCAAGAGGGACAGGGAAATAATAGAGAGAGTCCAATGGAGAGGTACAAAGATGATTAAGGGACTGGAACATCTCTCCTATGAGGAAAGGCTGAGAGCCTTGGGGCTGTTTAGTCTGCAAAAGAGAAGACTGAGAGGGGATCTTAATAATGTTTACAAATATCTGAAGGGTGGGTGTCAAGTAGAAGGGACCAGTCCCTTTCCAGTGCCCTGTGATAGGATGAGAGGTAATGGTAGCAAGGCACAACACAGGAAGTTCCACCTCAACGTGGGGAAAAAAATTCTTTCCCTTGAGAGTGACAGAGCACTGGAACAGGCTGTCCAGAGAGGTTGTAGGGTCTCCTTCTCTAGAGACTTTCATGACAAACCTGGATGTGATCCTGTGTGACCTGCCCTAGGTGTTCCTGTATTGGCAGGGGGGTTGGACTCAATGATCTCTAGGGATCCCTTCCAACCTGTACCATTCTATGATTAAATTTCTATGATTAATTTTCTATGATTAAATTTCTATGATATTTAACTTACCTCATTCAATTGTTTGTTTATGCTTTATTAAACAGTCTTTTCTTGGCACAGAGCAGAGGAAAGTGCATAAAGTTCTGCTGATTGAAAACAAAGGAAAAATGGAGTTTTAAGGAAAAAAAAGGTAATAATCTTTTTGATGGGTGTCAAAGGGAGCTCTGTTTCTGTGTGTAATATCCCAGGTGAACCAGTAACGTCTTCACTGGCATGTCATTGTGTAGACTACACCCAGGTGAGGTTTCCTACTACAAACTCTACGTCTGTATTTGGTCTTGGTAACATGAAGACATCAGACTTATTTTTGCTAGATGGACCCCCTTAGAGGCTATTTCAGAAAATAATTTCTATCAGAAGAGGTGCTTGCTGTGATGGAGCTGTGTTTGGCTTGATCTCTATCATGGTTTTTTTGCCTTATTATTTATTTCGTTCTGTCAATCGCAAACCAGTCTGTGGTAAATTTTGGTTTCAAAACGGTTATTAAATTGTCAGCAGAGCTTTATTCTTCAGAGACATGTTGTTAATTCATTCTGCATTTTTTTTTTTCTGCTGAGAACAACATTTCTCTCCAATGCATGCATGGCACAGAGTCATTGTGCCTGGGTGCTGTTCTGCTGTGCTGGGATTGTTTCTGCTTTAGTGCAAGTCAGTCTACTCACCGCTGTTTCCCTGCCCTATATACCACAGCTTTTTTAATTAGATGTATATTTGTTCCCACAGTGTTTGCTTGTGATTCAGCCTAGGCAATAAGCAACTGCGAGCAGGTGTCAGCTAGAGCATTATGAACATTTATTTCTCACAAGTGCTGTTGTGGCCACTGCTACAAGCACATCTCAGTTGAGAGAGGTGATGTTAAAAACCAAGCCAGCACAGGCCTGGCAGTCATCTTACCCTGCACATAGAAACTGCAGCTCTCACTGCCAATACGAGTACTCACGGTCATGCCAAGGTCAAGTCCCCCTTTTGAAATAACTGCTATTTGTGAGAATTAATTATATCATAAATAGCCCACTTTTAAAAACACTTCAGGTTTGTATAATGTTGCTTTATTTCCCTGCTGCACTCTCTAATAGGATGATCAATGTTATAGTCTGCCAGCTAGTTTCTGGTAGAAACAAGGCATCTTTCCCAAGTGGAATTCTCATTCAGAACAGAAAATCTTCAAGTTTTGCCTCTGTGTTTGCAGCCACTGGTGAATGGCAATCCTGCTGACATGCACATGCTTACACTGATCTCTGGGACAACTTTGCTATCACAACTAACAGTGTGAGGATCAAACGCAAGCCCTCCAGAACTTCTTTCATGTGCTGGAGAGTTGCAGGAGGCTGTAACGTGCGATGCCTTCTTCATAATGATACACAGAGGCTGATGATCCCTAATTTGCAGTGGTTTACACCATCTCCCTGATCTGTTCTCTCTTCCAGGAAGAGAGATTGAGGTGACCTGTCCTCCATGTGGCACTGTAAGGATGAAATCTCTGCATCGGTCTGAATAGCTTGAAATGGTGCCTCTCATGTTATGTGAATTAGGAATGCAAATGTGTAAACTCCATTTAAAAGATCAGTTTTCTCTCTCAGCAGCCTTACACATCCCTCGTTGAATGCTGATTTCTTCCTATTGTGTGCCACTCATAGGCCAGGGTCTCATGCTGCACACTCCAGTTGCCAGAAACAGAATTGCAAATTTTGAAGGGGCAGGAGCGTTACAAATTCTGTGTCCACCGTTCCCCAAGAAAATGAATCTTTGTGACAGAAGCAGAAGACAGTGACCTCTCTCTCCCAAATGCTGCCTGGGTATGAGGATTACTCACCACTCTCTTCCTAGGTCAGGGGGGAAAGGTCTAATGTGTAACTTTTGGAGTATAGTGACCGACTAGTTATACTGAAATTGAACCCATCCCTCCACATGCGGTCTCTACACCATCTTTCTTCCCATCTCACAAACATCTGGAGCTCCTCAGACACACACAAAAATTCTTTCTCTTTTCATTTTACTGCTGCAGGCCACTATAACCCCCCAGGCTCTGACCTGCCTCTGCACCCAGATGACACACAGCTACCATTGCTGCCAAACCAGCACACACACAAAGTTCAAACCATCTAAAAGCCTGTTCTGATTTAATCTCTGCTGGCAACTAAGCACCACACAGCCACTCACCCTCTACTTACCCCCTCATCCTCCACATCCCCTCCTATGAGATGGGAAGGAGAATCAGGAGGAAGAAAAAGGTGAGACTGAGATAAGGATAGTTTAATAAAGCAAAACAAAGAGAGAAGGAAGCAGCAGTAAAAATGATAATACTAATGAAATAATATACAAAGCAAGTGATAGAAGCTGCAAGGCTGTAGCAGTACCAGAGATGCCACTTTCCCTGCTCCAGCCATAAGCTGAAGCCACACACTAGAACAAGCTGAAAACAGATGCCCTTGCCTTGGGCCAGCCCTCCCATTATAGTGCAGACAAGACATCAGTAGGGTACCAAATAAACCATTGCCTGGTTCAGTTGTTTATCCTGTCTGTGGCCCCTCCCAATTGCTTGGGCCAGCAGCTGCTTGTGATAATTAACTCTAACAGAACCTAAGAAAAAGCCCAACTCTTTCCTGGCCTTGCTTATTATGCAACCTTGCTAGCTTCCAGGCTCTTCAGCATCCTTATGGACCTAGATTCCCCCTCATGGTGAGTATCTCTCCTCTCTTTGAAACTCTTCGGGGTGGTTTGTGGGCTGTAGCCTCTGCAGTGGGTTGCAGGACTTAGAAATGGAGAAGGCAGAATCTAATTATCTGCTTGCACAAAAAGCTGTTGTAGTTGTGACATGACATAGATCTCCTCTGCTGGTAGATTTTAAAGGCATAAAGCATTAAGTAAGGGCAGCTCTGCTGTCTGCAGGTTTGTGTGGACAGGTTTGGGATGTGGCTGCTGTGCTCAGTGCTATCAGCAGCAGTGTAAGCAGTGCCAGAGGCTCAGAGCACCAGGGTGGGTAATCCTAAGTAAGGTGAAGGGCATGAAAACAAATGCAGCCTCTGAAGGACCAAGTCCCTAGGCAACCTTGCCTCCTTAATATTGCTGCACGCTCTGGCACGTGGGAGAACTGGTTCAGTGCTGGTGGAGGTGGTGCAGGGCTGCAGATGCAGGAACATAAACCTGCTTAGGTTTGAGGTACTCCCCATACCAGTGTTGCCCCATCACTGTATGGAAGCCTGGTCCTGTTGAGCACGTCAGTGGTGTTTACAGGGAGGAGCTCCTGCTGTGCTGAAGACAGCAAAAAAGGGACCAACTCAAAAAAAAAAAACCCCAAGCTCACAACCAACCAACCAAAAAAAAGCCTCAGCCAACAAATAGGGAGCTCAAAGGTTAAAAAGCAGAAGAAATTTATGGTCTCTTGGCAGGATGAGGAATGCTGGCAGGGTGGGGGGTGAAAATGCCAGGCAGTATGAGCCATCTGTGGAGGGGCTGGACAGGGAAATGGATACAGTGGACAGACAGGCGGGCTTCTGGAGCTCTTCTTCAGACACTACGATGCTGGGGCTTCCCTAACCACTCCACTGTGGTGCCACCCATGCTTTGCTTATGCAGAACTTGTTCTGTCTTGCTCTATTGATAGTCTTCTCTGAACAAAGGGCTTTTGAGGATGGACGTCCTCTTGGTCACTGGTAACCACTCTTTTACAGGCAAGACCCAGTGGCTTTTGCAGCCTTCTATTACTCGTGCATCTGTAGACCTGGCCTTTACTTCACCTGTTGTACTTGATCTGTGGTGCTGCTATAGACTGACTCCACACCAGTAGGTATGGGGCAAATCATCTGGGGTCTAAGCTGCAGGGAAGCCATGAAAAGCAGGGCCTTAGCCTCCTGCCTTCTGCAGCACCTGAAGTTTTCTGTATGGTCTCCTCCCTGAGCCTCAAGACAATGCAGAGGCCTTTATCTTGAGGGATCTTGCCAATCGTGTTGGGCAGGCAGCTCATATACATGGACACTGCTCTGGAAGAGGGATTTTGGCTCCCACTAAGAGTGTGGCTTACTTTTGAGTCTAAAAACGCGTAACTAAACATGAATAAATAGTATTCCCTTCCCCACTCTGCTTATTAGCATCTAGGTGCCTTCAGGAGCAGCCAGTTAAAGTCTTTGCAAGACACTGGCAACAGAACAAATAGGTTGACTGTAGAGAAGCAGCCCACACCCTTTTGTGCTACCTCAGAGCTCCCTCTTCCCTCTACTCCTTCATTTATCTTCATGAGTTACAACTGAGAGCTCTGAAAACAAAGGCATACAGCTGTACCAGGGACAGGAAAGTTAATTCCTTATGTAGAAAGAGTAGGGTCCAAGTCATGGATTTAAAACCATGAGATGGTCTCCACTCCTGAGATTCTGCTTACATTGCAAGGTCTCCCAGGGTGTGCAGGGCTTTGGGGCTTGGTGAAGAATTTTTTTGAGAGTGTGTTTCTATTAGAAAACACTGATTCATGAGCCTCTTATTCAGCAGGAGTGTAGTCACTTGGATGAAACCATGGATGGGACTTGGGCATGTTAAATATTTGCTTGGATGGACAGGGAAACAGTAGCTGCTGCATTGCCCCTCACCTTGGCTCCCAGCCTCCTGCCTTGGTGCCAAGTAGTAGTAGTCAGGCCAGGAAACTTGTGTTGTTTTGTTTTTTAATCCAAAGCGTAGGTACCCCTTAGGCATTTTAAAAATGAAATATTCTGAATGTTTCATTTGGCAGAGCCAGAGGGTCTCCAGGTGGTGAAACTGAGGGGATTTCAAAGCTTTCCACAGACTCTGGTGCCTCTTAGATGAATGCCTGTAAGTAGCCATGGTCAGGCTCCTCATCTGATGTGATAGAGAGTAGGAAGGGTTCACTCACACCTCTGTCAGTGGTCCCTGTCTACATGCTTTGTATTCATGGTTACACATAGGAATGTAGCTAATACTGATGGTATCTTGCAGCAGAGAGAAAGACAAAGGAGGAAAAGATTCCTTAGCTTGACTGAAAGCATGGAAATGGCAACAATTTAGGAATAAGGCAGTACCTGGGCTCTGACTGTACTGAAATGGCTCTGCTTGGGTATGGAAACAAAGCATCTCTGGGCTTGTCCAGAGCTCCACACATGGGAGAGGACCTCTGAAGACATGGGAGAGAGCTGTTGCTGGAAACACTTGATGGTTGTTTGGCTACAAAATCTGTATGAGTTGGGCCCCATCAGAGCCAGTGAGCTGATGGGTAAGAGGTGAGGAGGAAGCCAGCAGTGGACAGGATGCAGAATAGGTGCAAACAGCTGCACCCAAAGCAATTCTCCTTCAGAGTCCAGAGCCTGTGGCTGGCTACGGGTGAATCTAGAGAGAAAGGTCCATGTCATGGCAGCTCTGACACGTCAGGGCAGTGTGAAGAGCTGTGCAGTGTGATGGACAAGAGCAGTTGTGTGGCAACTCACGAAACAGCTCAGCCATTCCCAGCAGTTCTGGGGCAGTATCTATAATTGAAGAGCTCCGGGAGGTTTGCAGGCTTGTGGTTCTCCACCAATTAGGACTAAAAGGCTCCATTTATTAACAACTGGCTTGTTTGAATAGCAGCTCCCATCAAGTCCTTTGACTGTGCCCTTGTCTGAGTACTGGGAAACTTGAGTGCTGTCTGCACTGTTGTGCAGTGCCTTGTGGGTGCCTCTCTCTGCAGCCTCTGTGCCAACCCCCCTGGCCCTCACCCCTCTCCACTGCACTGCTGGGGGACAGCAATTCCTGCCCACTGCCTCCTGCCCCCATTCCCACAGGACTGCCTTCCTGTGCACACACAGACCCATAGCACTCCCCTGCTCCTGGTAATGTGCTCACACTTCCGTGCATCAATTAGGCTGCTTTTTTGGAGGAAAAGTGGATTTTGCATTGAGTGCTGACACTGGAGGGACTGTGTGTTGGGTCTTGATGGAAGAGATGATGTGTCAGGTTTTGCTTCTCCCCTAGTACTCCTGGGAGGCACTCATATGGTGCTTGTACTGTTCCTGCTGAACATATTTTCTCACTCTTGGGCTTCACAGAAGCTTTGCAGTTTTCTTCTATTTCCTTTAATTTTGCAGCTTCCCCCCTATTAAAAAAGAAAAAAAAATCTAGAAAAGGAACATGAAGTCATAACTTTTAGAGTAAAACTTCTACCAGAGCACGTTGTGGTCTTACCATGGCCCATACAGAAGGAGTTCTGTATGTTTCTCAGGCCAGATCAATAGTACCTCACAGGTATGGGAGACTTCACATCTTCCTTCACCTTCCCAAGACTGGGCTTTGTTGCAGGTTCATTGCCAAGGCTTTTGTTAAGCTTCTGCAGAGCACTTTGCCAGCCAGCCGAGGAGCTATTTCTCATCCAGCACCTGGAATCACCACCACGTCCTGGACTTGTGGAGGCAATAGCTGGCACTTGAAAGAAGAGGCATTTAGCAGACACAGACAGGGAAGCTGAGTCAGGGTAGGGGGCCCTTTGCCACAGCACAGCCTTGGAGCCCTGTTTTTGCTTTGTGGGCCCCCACGACAGGTCCCAAACCATGCAATCAGCTGTGTCAGGCACAGGAGATCCCAGGGTGGGGGGACATGTGAGGTGAATCTATGACAGAGCGAAGAAGCTGTGTCTCGGTCGGGTTTGCTGCAAGAAAGTTGCCAGACCCTTGTGAGACCTTGAAAGGAGCAATGTAGTTTGTGGCTGGCCATCAACACAGTCCTTGGGTCCCCTTGCTTTTCATTCCTACAACAGGCTCCTCCTTTCATTGTGTACACCCCCTTCTCTTGGGTTTCTTTTGTTTGTCTGGTCCTACTAGGGATTGATGGGGGAACCTCTTCAAATGGGACTTCCTATGCTCAGGAAATAACAAGTCTCCATGGTGCTCTGGTTTCCCTGCTCTTCTGGATGGATGCAGCCCTCAGTGCTGCTTCCTGCAGCACGTTTGTGGTACATCTTCAATGCTGGAAGCCTCTCGGCATGAGAGAAGCTGCTTGAATATGAGGACCCCTGGCTCCCAGGCCTATTGTACAACCCCCTGTCTGATCTTTCCATGCACAGGATCTTCACTGAGCACAGCAGTCCCATTGGTATCTCCTGGGTATCCCACACCCTGATCCAGCAAAATCCCTTTCTTATTGTGAGCTCCAGTAGGCTCAACCCCCTGTCAGCTTTGCTCCTCCACCTCTCTCTCTGCTGCATCCTGAGCTTCTCCTGTGTGCAAGGGGCATCCTGGTATGTCTTACACTCTCAGGCCCTGGGGCAAAAAATGGGAACTGAAGTTTATTGATAGAACTAGTGAAGGATTTCTTTTTCTCTTTGAGCTACAGGAAGGGAGAGCAATAGACAGACAGGTCAAATTACCCTCTCTGGCTCTACTGATAACATTTCCTTCATTTGTGGACAAGATGAATGTGCTTAACATCCTTCAGGCTGTCTGATGCTAAGTCTTCTGCCTTTTGCTTCCAAACTAAATTCCCTAATTCCTCAGCTCTGAATACCAGCCCCTGGGACTTTGTGAAGTGATGCATCTGGGGTTTAACATCAGCCATGACTTGTAACTCTACTGCCATCTTCTGCAGTCCCTTTGGGGGATGAAACTGGTTTGTGGAGCCAGTTTGAGTTGCTTTGTGTTGTGTTTGTGCTCTTAGTCCAGGTGCTGTAGGTGAGGTGACTCCAAAGATAGCTTGTGCTTACAGAAACAAACAGCTGAAAGATGACAGAAAAGAGAAATTAAGTAGTGTGAGAAGCATAGGTGGTAAACAGCCTCATTTAATCTGTGTTTATTTTGCAGGATGCTTGCTTTTATAATTTATTTGAAGTTAGATACTGCAACTAGGACCTTACAGCTAGCAGTAACCCCAGAGACTGATGAAAGTTGTTAAAATGAGTTTCCTAGCTTTGTGTAGGATTTTATTAAGTGCCAGACTTGGACTCTGGTGATTTATGAAATCTCTGGGGGCCTTTAGAAAGTAAGCATCAAGATCTAGTAATTGCAAAACAAGGAAAACTTCCTTAAGCATATCCTGAATGAACAGCCTCAACCAGCCTTGGTTCAGTAGATGCCTGTTGTGATTATAGCACAAACACAGGACTCAGTCTTTTTTTTTTTTCTGAATTCTCTAGGAGCAGAAATAGAGCATCTACAATCTACCCCATATGTGTGTATGTCCCTGCACAAGTGAGAATATGTGAAATGAAAGGGGTGTTGAGATGCAATAAGTCAGTCTGGAATGTGGCCAGATCTTGACCTGTGCATGCCATTTGTGGAGAATCCCCATGGATGCCTTTATGCAAGGAAAACTGGCTTATATCTCTCCTCGTGAAAGGCAGCTATCTCCCTGCACCTTTGCCTAGCAGTAAAATATCCCTTCAACCCAATGGACCTCCATCAAGCTCTCCAGGATCTGACCAGATTCTCAACTGACTGCCATGGCCTTCCTGGACCAAGGCTATATATATATATATATCACAGGAACTGACAAATGAGAAAATGGGGCTGGGCAGAGTAGAGCAGTAGCTCCTGCTTGGTACTGAGGCTGCCTTAACTGATGGGAAAGTCAAGCTCATTTGTCTAATAAGACAACTGCTTATTTCTTCCCTCTTCCATGGGAGGTTGTGGTGGACTTGAGTCTCCAGGGCTCTGTTTGTAGGGTTGGAAGGAAGGGGGATGAGCTTTGGCTTTCCACAGCTGCCCATTCACCAGAGCAATGTTGGAGCTTTGGAGGAAAGCACTTGGGCTCTTGAGCAAAGGCCAAGGCAGCCCCATGGGCTCCCCCTGGGGTGGAAGTGGTCCTGCACCTGCAGCAAGCACAGCATGCAGACCTATCACAGGATCTTCACAAATACATCAGTTCTAGCACCGGGTGCATGCTCCTAGTGGCCTCTCTGGAGAAAGCTGTTTATCATTGCCAGATTAGTTGTGCCTTGGCCTGGGTAACTGGAGCCTTTCAAAGCTATTTAGGTGCTGGTGGTGGGTTTCTCTCTCTAAGGATAGATGCCTATCACAGTGACAGTATCCCCTTAAATCATGCTCTTCCTCTCCCATGGATATATCTCATTTAGATCTTAAATAGATCAAAGAATCACAACGTGAAGTACCTGTCTCTCCTTTGACTGAAAGCAGGTTCCAGCACCATTTCTTATGCCATGCTTTTAATCTGTGCTTAGACATCAAAAAATACAGGGCATTAATCACACGTGGGTATCTAGCTCCTTCCTGACACTGGAAGTGCATTTCCAACCACCTCTGTTACTTTCGTCTCCAAATCAGAGTATGGCCTTTGCCTTCTAGGAAAGCTTTGTGTGCAGAATATCCCAGCTGTTCCATATGCACCATGACTAGCCAACTGCTGCTGGTGGTAGAGACCATGGAGCTGATGACAACAAGTGGACACCTGGACAGAAAAAAAAAATACATTAAAAAAAAAATCAACTTCTCCTTGCTCAAGTTGTGAGCTTTTTCTGAAGACCAGGCCAGCCTGGGCGTTGTAGGGTATTTTGCCTGTCTCTGCTGAGATCTCATGGCAATCCAAGTTGTAGTTGCCTTTAGGGTTTCACCATAGCACTTGAAATCTTGTGTTTTAAAGTCTCTGTGGTGTGAGGGGTTACCCTGCTGCTGCACAGCCTCTGTCTCTTTTGGTGTTAAATACAGCTTCTCTTCATTACTTCCTTACTTGTTGGACAGACCTCTCTTGAGCTCCCTTCTTCTTTTGGCCTCCTGCAACCTTGTTTTGGGTATGAAAATACAGGGCCTGAATTCATAGGCATATTCAGAATGTTTTCTGTTTCTTTCTTTGCTCCTGGAGGGTGTTGGGGTTTTTTGTGTGTGTGCCTGGTCCCTCTTACCTGCCTGGGAGTTACCATCAGCTGCATCAACCTATCTGCTGCTTCCTCCACACACTCTGCCCTCCAAGTCTTCCTGCTTCTTATGCACTCTTGCAGCTTTTTAATTCTTTGCCAAAGACAGTGTGGGTTCAAACTGAAAGGAATAGCTGAATATTCCTTGTCTCTTAGGCCTGCAATGATACTGCCTCTTATAAATTTCCTGGACATGTCCTGAACAGCTCTGAGTTGCTCTTCTGAAGGACTTGGCAGTCTCCTCCAATTCTTGATAGTGCTGGCTGAATTTCTCATATTACATTATGCCTTCCAATAAACTGAGCATCAAAGGCTTTTTTTCACATTCTTATACTATCTTTTTTTGCTTCCTGGGAATGTCAGCAGTGTTTCAGTCTCTAAGTTGGGCCAAGAGCTTACTTGGAGCAATGTGCCTCCTAGATGAGATCTACTGTTTCCTGAAGTGCCCATGCCTTACCAGCCAGCTAATCCAGCTTTCTGAGACTCTGCCATTAAATGTCCCAAGGCCTGAACTTGTTATAAGAAGTGTGGCTATTGTCACTTATTAAGAGAACACATTATTATGCATAAGCAGGAACTTTTCTAAGATCAGTATCTAGAACTATGGGCTCCTCTTATTGGCAAGGCTGCCTAACACTTCCCATCTCAGGTTAAAACCTGCTGCCTATAGCCACAAAGCCCACATTGCCTACCACAACAGTGATGGGGAAAGGACCACTGTGAACAACACATGCATCTTTCCACTCGGGTCTTGGCCAATGCTGCTGCTTAGGTTGGTACATGAAATTCAGGCACAGGGGAACAAACGTTCATATGTGGCTGTGTGAAATGGAGATAGAGGATCCTTCTCCTCTGGGGCAATCCACACCTGCCCTTTAAGAGGAGCTATAGGTTTCCCAATGAAAGGGTGAGCACTCTCCCTGTTGCCTTTGAGCCTCTGCTGGCAATAAACAGCACAAAGCTGGTCGCCCACCACTCCCCCACCCCCTCCTGTGAGATGAGAGAAAAAGGGTGAAACCCTGTGGATTGAGATAAGGACAGTTTAATAGAACAGCACAAAGAGAGAGGTAAAAAAATCCAACAGACCAGTAATAGCAATAATACATAAAGCAAGCAATAATAAATGGTGAGGCTCTACTGGAACCTGAGAGGTGCTTTCCCTCCTTGCAGCTTTTCCCTTATACAGTATGCATGATGTCAGTGAGGTATGGAACATCCCATTGCCTGGGTCGGTTGTCTATCCCACCTGTGCCTCCATCCTAGCCAAACCCAGGGCACTCCCAGACCAATTTCTCTCACTCCCCTCCGGGATCTACTCCTGTCTTCCCTCTAGTCTCTTGAGCTTTTTCATACTTTGGCTACATTTAATTAATTTTAGTGGCGGATGCTTGGTGCATATTTCCTTGGGCCTTTTCTTCCTCACTGCTTTAGTACAGTTTCTGGGCTGAGTTCTGCATCATCCTTCCATTCACTCCTTTGCTTTGTGTGCTGTGACCTCTGTATTTTTTTTTTCTCTTCATGTGGGATATTTCATTTTTCCACTCAACATGTAAAGCAAAGTTGCATTTTCTCTTTAGCCCTGAATGCTTCCTGCTCCCTTCACTGACTCAGGCCTTTTGCAGTCAGGTTGCTGCTGCCTTGTGAGCACTGAAGATCACAAACTCCTAAGGCAAAACATATGCTGCCAGGATGATCTGCCAGAAAAAAAGCATTGCTATGTCCTATTGCATCTCTTGGACCTGCCTTCCCACCAAACGCTGGGTGCACTGCAAACATCAGTTCCTGTCCACATGCCCTGTGGGAATCAGATGCACATAGGACAGATAAATGTGGTTCTTTCCGATCAAGAATAAGTGCATTTTCTCTGGCCTAAAAGGGCCTCTGCTCCTGTGTGAGCTAATCTTAGGAGAAGCTCATCCTAAACAAAAAGTCTGCAAATAGAGAAACCATCTATATCCTCTGAAGAGCATCCCTGAGTGATGCTTTCTGGGTGGATGGTGCTTGCATGTGCAGGTCAGGAGGAGCCTTGATGCTTCTCTCCCATGTTCAAATCCTGTTCCCCCCCATCAGACAGGCTAAGACAGGAACTCTGACTAATCTTTGCTAAAAAATTTTCTGTCTCCAGACACTATGTTCTGTATTTACCTAATGACAAAGTCCCCTGTCAGGTTTCTTTATCACAGGCCTGTTCCGAGGGAATTAATTTGTTGGAAATGGGAAGGGGGTAAAAGAAATCCTTGAAAAGCAGGTAAGAAGGGCAAGTCTTTTTCTGTATTGTTAGGTTAGTGCAGAGCTGGAAATCTAGGCAAAGTGCTTCTGCTTACTTTCTATAGGAGACACTGGAGAAAACCAAGACTTGAGGTTAGTTACAGCATCTACATCTCCTCCCAAAGACCTCAGCACCACATCTGCAATGACCCTGGCCTTTTCTCTGCCCATAGAAGAGCATGGTCCCCTGCTTTCCTGGTGAGGCAGGGAGTCATCAAGTGTGCTGCTTTCCTCTTCTTCCCTGAGGCAGGGAAGTGGACAGAGAGCAAGACAAGGTGGGGATCACGCCATGCTTATTCTTGGCCTGGCAGCCTCTTCATCTGCCATGCCAGCATGCTTGGACTGTCTCCTTAAATGACAGGACAGACTTAGCAGAGATTGAAGACACTTCACCTCCATCCCTGACCTTGAGCCAAGAGGCTCCACAGAAGTTAAAACTCACTCTACACACACACCTCACTCCAGAGAGCCCAAACCAACCATCTCTATCAGTCTTTTCTCAATTTGTCCTGTCTGATGGATTTATCCTTTAGAGAATCCCAGCTTTCCTGATGCACTTTGAAATATTTCATCAAGTTTCAGAGAGGCTTTATAGAGGATTTGTGTTATCTTCAACTATACTTTCATTTCCTCTTCATTTTTCAACTTCTTAATGCAGCAGGCAAAAAGCCTCCTCTCTCTTTCACAGCCTTATCACTTTACTGACCAAAGAGCAGCAGGACAAGAGTTGGCTATTTCCTTCCCTTCATCTATTCTTTTCCCCCCTACTTGTCTTATGGTGAATTTAAACAACCAGCATGTGCAGAGAAATCAACACCAACTTGGTCAAGCCAAAGGAAAGTTGCTGTGAGTGCACATAGCCCTTCTGTTAGCTTTGTCACAGGGACTTCAAGGACATTGGAGGGTGCTGTCACTGTGTCAGCCTCTGCTTGTGCAGGGTATGGTTCAGAGGTGGAACAAGGAGACAAGCTGCCTGAGGTAATCCCTGGGTACTGCAGAAAAAAGGGGCTGGGGTCAAAGGTTGGCTCTTTTTCCTTGTAGTTCACGGTGATTCATGTTGACTCTGGTGTTGGATTGATGGATGAAGGCCCTGTGCTCAAAGTTCCCTCTCCTCCACCACATCCCTTTCTGCTTTAATGTTCTAGGAATCCTCCTGCTGATCGGGCAAGGAGTCACTTTGGTCCCCAGTGGGTGGCTTTGCTATGGGTTGCTTTGTTCCCAAGGGCCTTATGCTGCTTACTATAGAAGATTATTTTTCACACGCAGTTGTTCAAAGCAATGCCAGGGCTGGCAACCAGTTGGAGCAGCTTAGGTGAAGGAATAAAGAAGGTGGAAAGACAGGAGCAGTTCTCCAGCATTATCTAATTACTCCTGTTAGAATTAGATGAGAATGCCAGATAGATGCTCCATGGGATGCATACTTAACACCCTCCAGATCATAAAGGGCTATTCTCCTTTTGATCATGGAAAAAAAAAAAAACCTGAGAAAGTCCATGGGTGGTAATGTGTTTACTGTCTACACAGGATGAGGAGCTCCCTCCCTCCTTCCCTGCATCACCAAAACACCCTGTTTCCCCCCAGGAGACTCACCCCCCCCTTGCTGACCAGCCCCTGCTGCTGTGAGATCTGACAAGATCAGAGTCGAGGTGGTTTGGCTGCAGGCAGAATAATTCTTCCTTTTATGGAAATTCTTCTGCTTCTCCCCCAACAACGGCCCTCATATCCCTGCTTAGTAACAGAGGAGGTTTTTCTCCTTCTCTAAAGCCCTCACAACAACAATCTCACCCACGTAGAAACCATCTTGCTTTCTGCAAAGAGCCACCACTCCCAGGTGTCTTGCTGCAAGGAGGTTCCAGCTGTCAGAGAGGTGGAAAGGAGGGAGATATCTTTCCAGTCCTCTTTACCTGTGGCTGCTGAAGTCACTGGTGTAAAGTCAGAGGTGTGAATCTTGGATCTGCTGAGTGGGACAAGGAAAGAATTTTCCAAGCCCCTAGATCACTTGGGTACAAGATTTTGCTC
Organism: Todiramphus chloris collaris; assembly: GCA_025345505.1. NCBI lineage: Eukaryota > Metazoa > Chordata > Aves > Coraciiformes > Alcedinidae > Todiramphus > Todiramphus chloris. Next base: position 6,161,540 of record JANVCC010000068.1, on the reverse strand, counting down.
CTGCTTGTAGACCAGGGCATAATTTAGTGGTAGCTACAACTAAGATTAAAGTTTGTTTGCAGAATATGCCAGTGGCATGTACAACACACCAAGATCTATGCTCATTGAGCCAGGGTGGATTCAGTTTCGTATCTTCACCCTATTTGTTCTTTTGCACTATGGTGATGTTCTCCATCAATCTGCCAGCTTCTTCCTTCAGGCTGAGTGGAGATTTTATGCTACAGATTCAGACTTTTTCATTTAATCACCATCCCCTCCACCTCCACCCTGAAATAATATTCATTAAAAAAAATATAAAAGTCTAACTGTGAAGGAATCTGCCCTGCCTACGTAGGATTGGAAAAGCTGTCATGATTTCAGTTGAATGAAATCATAGTTGAGCTGGGGGAAACCAGGACAGAGAAGCAGATGTGATTCTGCAGAACTTCAGTCCTGCTGAGTCTCCCTGGCAGGCATTTGCCCTTGGAGTGGCAGCTCCAGCCGGGCTGTGCACCACAGAGACAAGAGGGGATTCTGGCATGGGAAGGCATGAGAGTGGAGGCTACAGACAGTATGGAGACTGCTGTGCCCTGCAAGGCTTGAATCAGGAGAGTGCTCAGTTCTGATTTGCTGCATCAGTGAAAATACAGGTTGGCTGCAAGACCCTGCCAAAGGTACAGGATGCCAGTCTGCTTGCTGGGAGCACTGGTCCAGGAATCAGTTCTGAGCTTCAGGGGATAAGAATGAGGTGAGGTTGCAGGTGTCAGGGTTTGGGGACAGAACGTAGCTCTCTAATCTGATGCAGACAGATTTAGCTTTAGTACCAAGAAAGAAGGCAGCACATACTAATTCATCAGCAACTGTGGGATATTCTTTCATGTCACTTCTACTTGAGCTCTGACAAGATCACAGCTTGAGGGGGAAGGGTGTACTGTGCTTATGTAGATCTGTTCCCTGTGGCTCAGGTGAGGAGTAGCTAGTCTGATCCATTCTGCTGGTTGACTTAGATCTCCAGAGTTTTCAGTTTTCCTGGAGGAGGAGTTACTATTTATTTGGCAGCAGCATTTGCTTTGCAAGTACCCTGACCACATATCACTGCTGGCATGGACGTCCTATCCTAGCTGTGGAACGACCCGCTGTTGGGATGCAAAGGCAGTTTGGCAACATGGTATCTCTGCTGAAGGCTCTATATCAAGTAATAACTCCAGGGTAGAATTTAATGCCTCTGAACACGTTTATGGAGCTGTGTATGAAGTAACATTTTGCTAAGTGTCTGCTCAGATATCTCTGTACAGCACTGAATAAGAGTTGCCCTTGGATTCACCAGGGATAGTGTTTCTGTACCCCTTTAAATGGAACTAGAAAGTCACTTTACACACAAGTCACCAAACAGGTACTCATCAACAAAAAGGATTGCTCTGTACGACAGTGTCCTAGGCTGGCTCCTAACAGCACCTGCGGAAGGCAGGCTCTCGATGCCAAGCACTGTAATGCTGTTGTTCCTATCTTCTGGAGCCTCCAGGGAGCTCACAAGTTTCATTACATGACACTGACCATAGCATCATCTTATATGTGTACGCTGTCCCTCCTAACTATAGCAGCTTAGAGAATCACTCAGATCCAAATTCGTGTTCTTAATTTTGCTGCACCGTGAGGATGACTGGCTTACATTGCTCCTTCCTCTTGAGCAGCACATGGCTTGAAACAATGACAAGCAGTGCCTGCCGGTTACTCATCCACTCATTACTCAACTGTTCATGATTCAGTAGACTGTTAAACAAACCTCTGTCATCTTTTTCCCGTTCTCCATATTGGCATCCCTTGTTGCCCTCGCTGAAATGCAGGGAAGCCCCACTTGCAGAACGTGGTTGACCCTGGGCACTCCAAATCTGAGCCAATTACTAAGTACCAGAAGAAGAGAGGTGGATTGAATTCGGATCTCAGTGTTGCATGCCTCCACACACGTGCTCTGTGTAGGCAGCAGTATCGAATTCTGGTGCATATCTGGACTGTGACATCCCTCAGAGGACATCATAGATGTTTCGCAATGGATTGCCACTCAAGTGTATGTTTTCAGTGCCAGTAGGGGGTTATATGGTGCTTATAAGGGCAGGTCTGTAAAATGAATGTGTTTCACATTCCAGGTTTTCCGGTTTGATCATAAAGGATAGATAGGGGAAATCTCAGAGATGAGAAAGCTTTTTTAATTCTATAGGCAAATTGACTCAAAACCTCTTATTCTTTTCCCAGTGTATAAAAACAAAAGGAATGGAGTATTAAAAATAGTATGAAATCTAAATGAGAAGAGAAGGAAGTGGAGTGTTGTAGAAAGAAAGGAACGATTATGTGGTAAACCTCAGAGATCCAAAGAAAGAGGTCAGTAAAGTTCAGGCAAGGAGGAAGCTGTGTTAGATTTGCTGTAATCCTTTCTGAAGCCTCAGGATTTATGGAAAAGTTTATCGGTACTTGCATTAAAAATAAATCTCTCCTATTCTGCCATGGCCCAGGATTACTCCTGAATGGTTTCATCCTGTACACAGCAAGCTTGGTGGAAACTATTTATTTGGTTTCTCATAAAGCTTAGGCTTGTCTCATCTAATGTTGGATACTTTAATATTATACTCAACTAATTACTGTAGGGCCATCTTATAATTATTGGGTAGAAGAAGTAGGTGAATTGCCTTCATTCTCTTTTTCTATTGACAGCAAAGGGAGGCACTGTGACCGCGTTTCTACCTCTGACAGATGAATTTGGGTTCAAATGCCTCCTCTGTACATGTGTGATTGTAAAAGGAGGGAGAGGGTTCCTGGTGGGAAGCAGTAAAGAGAATGAAAAGAGAGGGGGGATAGTAAGGTTTCTTTTTCTGAAACACTCAGAAATCGCTTGCTGCAGGGACAGGAAAGCCTGCCAGGTGGCCCATGCACTTGTGTCTGCAGCGGGCAGGTGGGTTTGATACTGGTTTTCTATATATTCCATTTTTATTATGTTTCAGTTTCATTCAAGCTGTTCTAGATTCCTTTTAGAATTGATAAGTCTCTCTCCCTTATTCCTTTTCTCTTCCCCTTTGGGGAGCATCTGTTATAGGTCTAGTGGACTGCTCTGACCCTAAACAGTGACAATACCCTTTGCTGTAAATGTGTGAGGTGAAAAGGGGGTGTCAGGAGCTCACAACTTCCTTGCTTTCTCTATGCCTCTCTTCCTTTCTCTCCCTGTCTCTTTCTTTTTGCTCTTTCTATACCCCTCTTCCTCTCTCTCCCTTTCTCTGTCTCCTTCTTTTTAACTTTCCTTCCCTTTTCCCTGTTGGCAGCAAAATAATGTCTTGTCTCTGAGCAACGTTCACGGTGTATAATTTACAGCCTATAAATAGATCACTGTTATTAACCAAAAAACCCCATAATATATGGCATCCACACATTTTATTCCCTTTCTAAGCATTAATCAAAACACTGCAGACAGAGGAGCCACTAGCAGCGTGAGGTGTGTGGCACCCAGCTGAATGGCCAGGTCTCTTTCTCCTGTGATTTCTCATTCAACTCGTTCCACCCCATCTCTTCATTCCTTGCTTCCCTCCAGCTTTTCCTTTCTCCTGGTCTTGCCCCCACCACAAAGTCCCCTCCCCACCATCTGCAGTGACCACCTGTCTCCACCGCTGTGCTATCTGCTCCTTTCTTCTGTGCTCCCAGCTGGTGCCCCAGCCCCAGCCAACCCAGAATGAAGCTCCTACTTGACCAGAAAAGCACAAAAGTGAGAGAGAGGGAGACAGCATAACTCAGACACAAATATGAGCAGGCAGAAGGGCTTGCAGCCAAGAGCCACATTGTAAAGCACCAAAGCCTGGAGGTTGAGCCCCAAATCCAGGTCTGCTGAGGTGTTATGCTTCAGATGCATATCTTGCTTTCTCTACAGCAATGCTCTCTCCTACACATGACCTCCTGTGCCATGGACCTGGCTTGGCTGTGTCAGATGGCTAGGCAAATGTGGTAGAGTATTACCACTTCTGCTTCAGGCTGTCCTCCACCTTGCTGGCACCACTGATCTGCCTTGAATCTGTGGAAGGGATTCCCTTCCTGCCCTTTAGTTCTTCTAGGAGCTTTGTTTTCTCTCACTGAGTTTCTTTTTCTCATCCCTTGCCCTCTGCAGCCACCAACGTCTGTGCTTCTTCCCCAAACTGGCCACTTCTCCCCAAGCCACTGGGAAAGCCCCGTTGAGGTCAGGCTATGGTGTCAGGGGTGAGCAGATGGAGGCAGAGTTGCTGGGGAAGAGAAGAGTGGCTTAATGTCATGGGCAGGGGTGGCTCCTGAGGACCCCTATGGATGTTGGTGGCATTTGGTGAGGGCAGCCAGAAGAGGAATGAGTAACTTGATGGGCTGGCCTGCGTCCCTGTGGTGCCACCCAGTGCCAGGTGGCAGGAACATGTGTGTCCTGGCATGCAGATGATGGGCACCCACTTGGAGTAGCTGTGTACACTGGGGTGGTGCTGGTGTGGGTGGTAGCTGCAAGGAAGCAACTTAAAAGTCCAGTCCAAGGCACCAGAGCAGCATGAGACTACATAGTCCTTGGAGATTTGGGTTACTGGGCTTTTTAAAAATAATTTCCTGGAGACTTGCAAGGTTTTCATGGCAAGAACGTTGAGGAAGGGTGGTCTTCCTATACATATATATACACATATATGTATATGTGTATATATATGCATATATATATGTTTATATATTTGTGTATTAGTTTGAGTTACAGGACTTAGCATCCTGGATTCTAGCCCTGAGCTGCTTTCCTGGGCTCTTGAATTTTAATGTAGAAAAAAAAAAAAAAAATCTTTTGGAGTAGCTGCCAGAAATAACACATTGAGTCACTGTTAACGTGGATGGCAGGGCTGCCTCTCCTCTCCACCCCCAAACACATTGGTACATGTTCCAGAAGAAGGGAAAAAGCCACAGTCCTGAGGAAAGGCCCTTCATCTTTTCAAGTGGTCATGGAGGGAGAGTGACCTGCTGCTGGGAGAGAGATGTGTCAGGAGACCTGGGGGTGGACTCCTACCTCCTCCTGAGATCCAGAGTGTTGGAGCTCTGAAATACATCTTTTTCAGCCTGTGAGTGGAGATTGGACTCTAAAATGTGTCAAGAGTTCTGGGGAGTTTCAGTGGAACCTGTTCACTGTGAAAAATTACACTAAGAGCAAATAAAAAAAAAAAAACCAAAAGGTCTGAAGTGTCAAACAGCTACAGTGGCAGCTCTACAGGGGTTGGTCTGGATTCCCATCTGGAGATTGGCCTAGAGATATCCTTTTCCTGCTATCCTAAGATCATTCTGGCCTTTTGACTTGGTATAGATTTATTGTCTTTTGCATTTAGACAACTGCCACGGCTTTCAAATGTCATCTCTGACTCCTGTATTGTACTCAGCGAAAAAGAGTTTCATTAAATCTTGTGAGAGGGTGAGATATTCAGAAGGCAGTAATGCCCGGGTTCACAGAAATGTCTCATCTGTGACAAGTTTAGACATGCCTTGAACAATTCAGTGATGTGTGTTCCTGTGCTGGGCTGCATGTGCGTGCTCTGCTTGCATTTCTGCCTTTCAGATGCCAGGGAACACTCAGCTGGCAGTGCTATATATTATACATCACTTTTACAGCAGAGGGGCTGCTTTATTTGACTAAGGGCAGATATTAATGTGCAGCAGAGATACTACAGCATCTTCTATTACTGCTGACTGCTGGGCTGGAGCAGCTAATTGTGTGGATGTTAATAGCGCATTGCAGATGGGAGATAAAACATCTCAGTTATCATCATCGTGAAGGTTCATCTGTATAGCTTCTCCACTGGCCAGAGAAGCTTGATACAGCCAGACTTGCTGTGCTATTGCTCCAGTGCCACCAGTTGTAACTGCATTTCTGTTAGGGATAGCAGATCAGCTAGCTTGCAGAAGAGCCTTTGTTAAAAAAAAAACAAAACAAGGGACTGTTCTACTGACTGCTGGACTTCTGCACAGAGATCTGCTGCAGTCACCTGGATCCACCATGGTATGTGCCTTAAATGGAATGAAAGCTATGCCGTTTGTTGAAATCCAATGGCTCCCACCACAGTCTGTCTAAAAGACTCCTAGCTGATATTTCTCAGTCTGCCAGTCTTCCCACCGGTGTGCAAGCCCATCTGGCTACACCCTTACCATCCCACGGACATATTACAGATAGGTAGATAAAATCCCTCTGAAAAATACGATTAGCTGGTCAAAACCAAGAGAACTTTACTGCTTGGAAGCACTAAAAGTAAATTGATGGAAGTTCTAATGTTCTGTATGAGCTGTTCTACCTCTGAAGGCTGTGGGCCATGCAAGGAGATCGTTAGCGTTCCAAGGTGACAAACTGACAAATTCAGAATTGACAGATTCCATCCTCAAGTTTTGGTTTTGCATCCAAAGACGTAACATTCAGGTAGGAGCAAGGAGGAGTGGGGTCTTTAATCTTTAGGATGTAACTCCCCAGTAGAAAGTCAGGGCTCCCAATGGCTCCTAGCTGTAAGATGCTCCCAGTGTGTGAGCATCTCTAGCCTGCACATGGGTCATCCATATGGGCTCAATTCTGGAGTTAGAAGTAACGAAGGACCACTCTGTGTCAGAGATTGAGAGAGGCAGCTCTTGGCAATCCTTTCTTAAAAGCATTACCCTTGGGTGTGATGTGACTCTGCAGTGAGGAGAGGACTGTCTCCTCTCTCTGTTCCAGGGCCAAGGAGAAAACATGGGGAAGAGGTAGGAAGGGATGGCGAGGGAAAGTAAGAGAGGGAGGAGAGAAGAGAACATGATAGAAACTGGGGGGGAAAGGAAAGGAATAGGGTTGAGAGAAGGAGACAAAGGGAGACAGAAGTTTGATTGGGCTTTGGGTTATTTCCCCCCTCCCCCCTTTTCTGGGCTTGATAAAACCTCTTTTTGAAGCTTCTTCTCTCCCAGCAGTGAGGTGTCAGAAAGGTGAGATTATGGGGAAGGTAGAAATGGCAGTGTGGGCTCTGGGCACCCACCACCAGTCTTTCTCTCCTTTTCCTCCTGCTCCAAGAAAAGTTCATGGCCAGTGCTGGAGTGGTTGTGTGGACCTTTTTACTCCCAGAAACACAGTTTGTTTGACTGACTCGCATACGTGTCATAACTCCTCCATCCTTCTCTCCGTTGGCTTCATGGTCACCTTTGCTGTGCATTTCTGAGAGTAGAGAGGATCTGAAACATGTGGCAGAGGGAGGCTGATGCAGACATCTTGTGAGATACACAGAGCCTGGACATATTTTTTGGACAAATCTTCCATCCCATCATGGGGCTGGAGGCTGCTGAGGTGGTGTTGAGGATGCAGGCTCCTCCTCGTTCTGGAGCTGGAATCCCATTTTGGTTTGTCTCATCAGCAGAAAATCTGAATGCCTCTCCAGAGCTCATGGGAACCCACTCAGTTCTCTTGCCTAACAAAATTTTTGTCTGAAATAAGTCTGATGAGAGTCCTTGACTGACACACTGACACAGTTTCCTTTCATCACTCATCCAGATAAAAGCTTCACCATGTGCACCTCTCCTCCTGGCTGACCATTTCTAGAGACAGGAAGGAAGTTCATTCTCTCTCCTAATGGGTTCTTAGCCATGGGCTAAGGTTGCCAGCAAAAAGGACAATTAGATCCTGGTTTTGGATGCCTAGGATAGGCAGTAGCACCAACAGGAACATAAGAAATGGCCAACCCATTTCTCACTGGGCACTGTAGGAAAAGCTTTATGAACTGCAGGTGAAAGGCTCCGAGCTGCATCACCCCAGACTGTTTAACACTTTGACCCAGGGAATAAATAGTTGAACTCCAGCTAAACAGAGATCTATTTCTGTACTGTGCCCATTTCTTACTGCAAACAGTCACACTGGTAGGTTTCCAGACAAAATACAGAGCTCATAAATTACTGAGACATCAATAAATGACTCAATGATTCGAGAGTGACTAAAATGAAACATATCTTATTTATGTTAATGAAAATGACTCACATCCCCAGTGCCTGTCATCTTGAAGAATCACTAACTGCTTTGCAGACTACATACACAACGATCATTCAGCCACAGCTAAAATGAACCTACCTCTGGGGTGGAGTGTGACAGATGCTTAATAATATCTGGAAACCCAGCAAAGATATGTACAGAAGGAAGTAAAAATAACACTTTGCATGGAAACTAGCAGGGAGAATTTGAGGTAGCCAGTGTGTAACAACAAACTGGAATCTGATGAGATGCTAAGCTTCTTTTTGAGCAGTGCCTGAGACTGAAATCCCAGGACTTTGAGGTCTGGAGAGTTGGAGAGTGCATTCCATCACCACTGGGGTAGTGTGTTTGCCTGTGAGGAATTGCATGATTATGTTATACATGTAATGATGGCAGCTTTGCCTTCAGGTGAGGCTGAATAAATATCAGTTTGCTCATTTAAAATGTTTGGTTTGTACAGGCAGCTCAGCAACTGCAAATGCTGATGCAGAATTGGACATGCAGAAATGCATATGCCTCTGGGCTCTGTTGCTGCAAACCTGAATAACCTGTCACTAGCAGGCACTTGGCTTTCCCTGTCATTCAAAGCCAGTATGTTGCATATCTTCCCTGTCTGCTGCTAATCAGAGCTATGAAGCAAAGTGATAGAAAACCAAAAGCTTTATCAAGTAATTTAAAAGAGATGTTTATTGGTTTGTTTTCAAGTCACCTCTATGAGCGCCACCTTAGTAAAGCTGTAGATTATTGCAAGGTTAAACAAAGGATGATGCTTGGTGCATGTGCATGAATGGCATTATAGGTGCCAGGCTGGAAAGCCTTCTCAGCTTCTCTGTCCTGCTGTGTAAGGCCATGCAGAGCTCTTCCTATGAGGCCAGTTACACCTCTAATTATGAAGGAGACAGAAGTCTGGGAGGTGCAAATGACTGCAGCACTGTCCAAGTCTGATTTGCCATTTTACACCAGCAGAGCATGGCTGAGGGAGGTAGGTGTTGAAGAGGTAGAACCAGGACAACAATCCAAGAACTTCAGGGATAAAGAGGAATACGTGAAGGGAGGTAAAAAGATCTCCACTGTGCCTGCTGTTGGAGACTCCAAGATGCAGGTCAGTGTAGAACGGGGGCTGAATTTGACTCCCTTAGCAGGTACAATTTGCTCTCCACATATACAGACTCATCTTCTCCAGCTATGACCCACAGCACCAGGACCAGAAAACACTCCCTCTAGAGTAAAGCAAGAAACTACCCTACCTTATTCTGTCCCATAAAAATGGATAAGGGAAGCAGCTGTGGGCATCTTACATCATTTATACTCTGTGTGCAAAGAAATGGCTGTTCCCCCAACACCATGCTGAGTTGACCGAGAGCACACCAGTCCTAAGACAGATGCCTTCCCAAGGAAAGACATGGAATCATTTCCCTTGAAATGACTCACTGACTGCTGAACACTCTTACATGCATACAGTTGCTTTAAAGCAAGCTCCCTCCTTCTTGTATGTTAATGCCTTTTGCTCAGCAGATGCTCTCTGGAGCATGCAGTATACTGAAGGGTGCAGATGACAATTCAAGTAACAGGGGTGTGCGTGTATATAGTATACCTAGCATGCATGCATCTCCTAGCTCCCTGTTGTGTGTGTGGCCAGCCCCTGACTCATTTCCCCCTCCTCAATGCACACACACGCATTGCTGCACAGTTAGAGACCCCCAGGCATGGCTGCACACCATTCATACCCTGCCTGCAGAGCAAGTTCAGAGGGGTCTGTGATGTAGAACTAGCAGAGCTGCAAGTTAGGAGAGGGAAAAGGAGAGAAAGGAAGGGGAGGGGAGGTGTGGGAGAGGCTGTGCCACTCCAGCTGCAGTCGTCAGTCAGTTCTTGATTTGCAGCCCAGGCAATGCACAGCTTTCACTTTCCGCATGTTTATCACCTTTATTTATTAGTTTACCCAAAATGATTTCAGGGGAGACAACTGGGCACTGATACTAATTAAGGCAGCCAAATGAATGTAAAGCTGAGTAGGAAGGGGAGAAGGGGGAGAAAGAGCAGGGTGCCTGGGTCTCTTAGACACACTATCTTGCCCCATTTTCCTTAAAACACTCATGAAGAATCGCCCTGCTCTCTTCTCTGACTCAAAGCTGAACAGCTTTATCTCTGCAGGTATGATGGTGGGAAAACAAGTGCTTGCAAATTTTTGGCTGTGGAAGTGTCCTGGAATCCCTCTCTCACCCTGGGTGAGGCCATAGTCATACTGCCAGCCAGAGATCTGGGGACAGCATCCTAGCTGCATCGTGTTGCCACACTTACAAGTTAGATGCCACTGAAATTTTTATGCACAGGAACCCTGACACCTGAAAAGCACCCTGAAACTCAGACTGTGCTGGGTCAAACACAACCACCTGGCACATCACATCCCAGCTTAAAGAGAAATGCAGTAAATGAGGTGGCCCAAGTGCTTTAGACCGTAAAGATCAAATTGCCTAATGAGGGGTGTGAATGAGATAAGAAGGAAGATGACAATTATGGGTCTATAAACTTCAGTGAATAAGAGCTTAAATGGTTCCAGTGCCAACAGTTCAGGAATTAATGAATTACTGCCTCACCCCTTCCGCATGCTTTCATTTTCTCCCATGCAAAGGTGGAGGGCTGCTCTGTTCACCGTTTCCTGAGGGCTGTAGTTTCTAGACAAGGCCTGGCTTGGGAAGGCTCAAGAAAGAATAGCAGAAGAGTCTTCTTGTGGCCAAAGGAGCAAGGATTGCTTTCAGTATCAGTGCTTTCATACTCATTTACTCTTGGACCTACACTACTGTTCAAGAAAGCAGACCTGAGATGCGAGCACTTGTTCGAGTGCCGCCTGCATTTGCAAGGGAATGACTGAGCATGGTCTGCTTGCTCTGCTCTCAGAAGCACTCTTCTCTCCTGCTTTCCCCTAAGTCAGCAGGGTGCTGTTGGTTGGCTTTTGAGGGAGCCATAGGAGCAATCCTCCTCAGCCAGAGACTGTTTAGCTGCTGCGTCTAGCTGTAACATCTCCTTCATATGAAAGCCAATGTTCCTATTGCTGCGTAGCTTGTAGGGGCCAAGTAAATATTGCTAGGCTGCCTTTGCTGGGCTGTGAGATCTGTGTTTTCTGCAACACGTGAAGGTGTCCAGCCAAGGGGGTGCCTTGCTTTGCATCACTTCCTCACACTTGGGATTTAGGTCTGCAAGCTTTTCCTGCTGTTCAGACATTAACTCACCAAAAAGCCTGGAAAAGGCAGCAAGGCAGGTGGTGAGTGGAAGGGATTTGTACTGGAGTCATAGGATAATATATATTTTAAGACTACAGGGAAACTGTAGGGTGTATGACCTTTAGTAATCTCCCTGCTTTCAGACTTCTTTCCTCCCCATTGAGAGTCTCTCTCAACTGTTCCCCAGGGGATTTCAAGAATTGGTATTATATATAACCGCACAAAAAAAAGGATAACGCTTTGGCCCATGAAAGGAATAAGAGGGATAAACTAATTAATTCCAGGCCACAGAAGTGGAAAAGAAAGCAAATACTCAGCAATTAATCAGGGGCAGCTGAGCCCTTCTCTCCTATCAGATATAGCAGGAAGTGCTAATTGCAGAAGATAAGCCACACAGTGGGATGCGTGGAGTTGCCTTCTGAACTGGGGGGAAAAAAATAAAGCATTGGGTACAGAGAGAAGGAAGGGGAGCAATGGATACCCTCTGTTATCCCAAGCCATGGTGTGGAAGCAGCACATCACAAGGGGTCTGGGCCACTCAGAGAGATTTGGGAAGCGCTGGAAGGCCAGGGTAGTAGGCATCTGGATGGGGATCTGAATGTCAAATCATTTGCCTCTCTGTGCTTCGCTCCTCTCATCTGTGAAAAGGGATTTCTGTTTTTTTCCCTGTGCTGTCGGTGGCCAGTGTGTAGAGATCATGGGAACCCTCGTAGCCCAGTGTGGCTGGCTCTGGTGAACGGCTGCAAGGCCAGCAGAGATTATGTGGCTTTTGAGACATGCAGCACAGCAGTGGCTTTGGTAGGGTCACTTGGTGCATGCAGCTGCACGTGGGCAAGCACCAGGTTGGCTGCTGTTGCTCGCATTTTGGTTTACTGGGCTTGACTTCTGTCCGAGTGACTTGTGTTGGGGGATTTTTGAAGGTCTTTAATCACTTAAAAATGGAGACAGTGCAGAGGACAGCTAGGTTTAAAGGTGCCAGTGCAGCACTAATTTCAAGGGGTTGATAGCATTAGAGCTTGGGAAATTCTTGTTATGCTCCTCTCTGAGTCTGGAGAAGACTTCATATCTGGACAAATCCAGGATGCTTTAGTGACTTAGAAGACTGGAAAAGCCTCCTAGCACCTGATCCCTTTTTACTTGTGGCTTTCCCCACTGTCACCTTGCCTGAGCCTGACCACTCTGTCCCTGATGGGCAGCATAGATCTCCTCCTTATATGTGGAGGTTGAGAGAACATGTACAAAGGGGACAGTGGCTCTTTTGGGCAAAGGCTGTGGTCTGGGACCTCTGCACGCAGGGATTCTAGAGACTTCCTAACTCCATCTTTTCCTACCTGAATGCCAAGTGATCAGTAACAGCAATAGCACTTCACTTGGAGGTCTGTGCATAATCCTCACCTCTTTGATGTTTCTCACTCAGTGCTCAGAGCCCAATTATGTACAGAGACCAACAGGCCTCGTCATTTTGTTCCTCAGGGAATGTAAAGAAAAGCGCAGCTCCCTAAATGTTATAGGTTGATGTTGGTTTTCTTCTTACAAATACTCAGATCCCCTGGGGATCTTTTTACATTAGACCAGAGGGGATTGATTACCGAGTTGTTACCGCATGCTTTATTCTTACCAAAGCCCATGAAAGCTGGACATGTGCAGTGGTGCCTGAGATGGCAGAAGACTCTGCCATCTGGGGTTACATACATGTAGTACATACATGTAGTTCTCCATCACTGTGGAGAACTACGTGTATAAACCCCCCTGATGGAGTGTAAATCTGGAATGACTCCCTTTTAGCTTCAGTAGCCACAGATCTGCATCTGTGCTAAGAGTAGCTTGTCTCCCTTATAATGCAAATAAGCTTCCTACTTGGGCAGCATGTTTCTGCATCTTGGTGGGCGAACTAGGAGGATCGGCACTGCTCAGGGCAGCTTTCCTGCCCTGCTACTGTCTGTGCCGGTGCGCAGAATCAAACGTGATCTGGCAGCTGCTGCAGCAGCCCTTGTCTTTCGCTGTCCCATCCCTCCTAGGATTTCAACACATTTGCATTCCTCCTGCTCTGAAGATGAACTGCGGGCTTCTTCTCCAACAAACCTTCATTTAGGGGAGCAGGATTCATCAATATTTCATGCTGAAGGGGGAGAGGAATATGTATATGTGCATATATATACTTAGAGAAGGAAAAGGTTAGCGCAGTGAAAAGAAGCAGATAAAGCTGAGGAAGGAAGGAGGAAGGGATAGAGAATCTGTTCCTTCATTTATTTGACCTCTCTTTGGTTATGCATAATCCTAGGGAAGGAAAAATCCATGTGGCATTGAAGAATCCTTGTTTAATCATTCTTTTATTTGTAGACATCAGTGCTGGCAGTAATTTCATGATAGTCAGGCAGAGACTGCAGATCTAGATGGGGAAAGGAGAAGGAGAGACAGAACAAATGACATGGAGAGAATAAGAGTCAGCATGAGCGAGTAAAACACGTGTGCACATGGACTGGGAGGATTTTCAGCAGCAAGATTCCTTTCGCTAAAGCCCCTGCAGCCCTTACTCAGCATAATGTAGCCAGTCGAGTGAATACGATGCTTTTAAAAGTCTCTGGCAGCTCTTTCATTAAAAGCTTGACCGCAAGGCTGGGTTATAAATAATTTGATATTAAACACACATGTCAAAGAAAAGGGTGGGGAGGGAGGGAGATTGTTTTCAAGCCACAGAATAATTATTCGGGTGTATAATTTTAGCTCCAAGCTTCTTGGGCATGAAGAGGCAGCAGTACAGGGCGAGGGACTGGTGAAGAGTAATGGTTTCAATATCAGGCAAGGCTGCGTTGGTGCTGGCTGCAGTACAAGGTGAGGCTGCCAGCTGGCTGAGGTGCTCCTCCATGCTTCACGGGTAGAGGCTCTGCTGCCCACATCTTACAGAATGGGCTCAGAAAGAAGTGTTTGGGTTTTCACTCAGTGCCACGGAACATCTGTGTGTGTTGTGTACAGGTACTTACCTTGAATGCACACACACAGACACAGGTTGCACACCTGGGTCTAGCTTGCACAAACACACATGGAACTACATGCTGCAGATGCTAAAGGAGACCAGAACAGGGTCCAAACCCCTTCCAGGCTGGGCAGGCTGTGGTTTGGGTGACCTCCCCTGGAGATGGGACCAAACTACGTTTGCCTTGTGCTTGGGCATAGCTGAGAACCAGGCTGTCTTTCTGCTCTTGGTGCTCATTGCCTTGTCCCTAACGCACATAAAACATGGGCACAGAATAGCCTGGCCCCCAGAACACCCTACACAGACCTGCACCTTGGTTCATGCCACTCATGAACCTCAGCTCCAACCAGGGGATTCCCCATCTTTAGGTACCTAAGCTCTCTCATCCTTGGAAGGTTGGAAACTCCTCCTACAACTAATGCTTATAAGTTGTACTGGGGACCGGCCACATCACCTGTTAGGAGGGGACAGCCCTTGTTTTGACCTGGAGATATCTTAGCCCTGTTGCCATGAGGCTCTGTCTCACCTCAGCCCTGGGATGGAACTGCTTAGTCTGTGCAGAATCCTCTTGTCTCTCACCACCATGGTAGCTAAGCCCTGGAGAAGGACAGACTGAAAGGGTTCAAAGGATCTCTTGGGAGTCAGATCTGTAACATGGGACTGTGGGGAAGGCAATGGGCAGCTGGGGCGATGGTCAGCCTTTTGAACCTGGGTGGAGAAGGGAGGAAACACTGCGGGATTTGCAGTGACATTCCACCCTGGTGCATTCCAAGAGGATTTCATTGCACCTGTGTGTGGGGAGTGGATTGCACAGCATCACCTCTGCAGGAAGCCCAGACATCTCACAGACCCACGCTCCAGTCCCTACAGGATGGGGTTGCTGGAGTAGAGCCCAATGCAGGGCTTTTCTTTCAGCTGGATTGGTGCAGCATCCATGGTGCTGTGTGGGGCTTCTTGCAGGGGACAGTGCTTACCTGTGTGCTGTCTGCTACCTTCCAGCTGTTCCCAGCAGCTGGCTGTCTCCTGCACAGCCTGAAGCCATGGGTGCGCTGTTACCTTAGAAACTGCTTTTTCTCTTCTTACTGTTGTGAACAAATTAAGTAACTGGTAGCAGGAGGCATGCAGGCTTCTGCCTCTGATGGAAGAAAAGGCCCAACACTCTCAAGAGTGGTCTTATCCTTCCCTGTGAAGGTTCTCCTAGCTCTGCTGACAGTGTGAAAAAAACCCCCAAGTTTTCTGCCATAGCTTGGCATAGGAGACAATGTGGAGGGGGAGAACGGGCTAAGATTCTTTGGGAGGATTGATACCATTGTGGATGATCTTGTTCCTAAGGCAAGTATTTCTTGTCTGTGGCAGGCATTTTTAGCTAAATTTAGATTAACTGAGTAAATAAATACACCACACTTAGGTTAAATAAACCTGACTCTCACACTTCCTGCAACATGGAAACACTTTCCTCCCATGGAAACACTGTGAAGGCTCCTAGGCTAGAAGAATGGGATTGGGATGGACTCAGATTTGCTCCCTAGATGGCACTTGGAAATCTGGGGCTGGGAATAGCCAGTTTCTTAAATCCTGTGGTAGTGGCAACAATAGCATCGGGTCTCTCAGTCTGAAGTGGGCTGGTGGTTCTCAGGCTGGTTTCCAGGCAGGAAGAATGGGATCATGTTAAACTGCCACCTATTACCTAGATGTAGTCTCCACTGGAGACGAGCGGATGAAAAACAGTGAGCACTTGATCAATATTCCTCGCTAGTTTTAAACAGCAGTCACCTTAGTCTTTTTAGAAAATGGATGAAAAAGCAAAAAGACCTCAAGTCCCTCTGTGCTGTACTGACATTCTTAATCCACACCCACCTAAACTCAAGTTTTAGCACAGATTTTTATTTACTATCAATTTTTCATTTTTTTTTCACTGGCTCATTCACCCATGGGATTGGGAATATGTGTCTATGGATTCTGGGAAGCTTCAGGAAGAGTGGGATGGTGTAATTTTGCAGGGTACCTCTTGATGTACATTGACAGACTGTGGTAGACAAAGTGGAGGGAGGGGAGCCCAGTGCTGGGGAATAGCTTTTTCTCAGATGCTTTGTGGATACCTCAGAGATGTTTGTTTGTTGCAGGTTGGGATTTTATGTTTGCTTTGTGGGTGTTGTTCTCCCCCCCCCAACTCCCTTGAGTAGATTTCAGCTTCTCCATTTTATCTGTGTGGCTTCAATTACACTGAGCATCTCAGTGTGTGTCAGTGTGCAGGGAAAGGCTCCGGATCATTACTGTGAAACGCGTTTGATCTCCCCTCGACTCCCCATTTGAAATGGAAATAGCTGCTCTTGTCAGCTCCTCAGGTCCCTAAGTAATAGTCCCACCAGTTCCTCTGGCAGCCTCCCTCCCCCTCAGCCACTCAGGAGAGCTAATGACCAGCGTACTCCACCTCTGCAAGAGGCTTTTTTCCCTTTCTCCCAGTGTCAAATCCGAGAATTTCTTGTTCTTCCCATTACCAGCAGGCTCCTCTTTTCAGTGATACCCTCTTTAGACCTCCTTCTGCCCCTCGAGACTTGCTTAGCTTTGGCACCCCTCAGAGCAGAAACACAATTTCCTTCCTTCAAGGTTGTGACTCCTCCTCAGGGCTGAGTGAAGAAATAGAGAGTTCACCTGGAATTTCACTCCACAGTCCTTTTACTCAGGTTTTTCCCTTCCCTGGCATAATTGATTGAAGGTGGTCCCCTTTGGTAGTGCTCGGTTGGCCATCCTCTTCACTACCTATTTGTGTCCCAACCAGATATTGGCACCTAGCAGTCCCAATTATTAGATTCTTCTAGCTCAGGAGACGGAGAAGATGTGTTTCTGTGTTAATCTCTCCCCCTCAGGCAACCTTTCAAAACCTTGTGGCCTCCTGCCACAACTGCAAGCCAGGGAAAAGGTAGAGAATGAGTTTGAGGGGGTGGGGAAGGAGAGCTCGATTTCTCCCAGTAACATTTTTTACTTATTTGTTTAATTGTCACAGCATTTGAAAACGCCTAATGCAAAAAGGACCATGAATTTCTCAGTTTAAGTAGGGCTCCCCATTCCTTTATCCCTCTAGTGTCATCTTCTTCCCACCCCATGATAATGCCCTTGCTTTTTCCTTCAGTCAATCCCTTCTTTGCTTCTTGTCCCAACACAGCCATCACCCATTAGGCTGCTGCACCTTCTTTCTGCAGCATCCATAGTTCCCATGGTATGGGAGACCAGCAGCTGGGGCACAGGCATCCCACAGCCTGCCCCCAGCTGCTCAGGTCTCTGTGCAAGGTTTCCTCGGGCTCCACATCAGCAGGAGGGAGCCGCAAAGCCTCTGCCTCGGGCACGGGAGCAAAGGGATGCAGGATGCGGCAGCCAGGCAGCCCTGTATTCACCTCCACAGAACATAATTAACGCTGCTCATGAACGCTCTCTTATCTGAAACACAGAAGAAAAATGAGCTGCAGGGAAGGGAGATGGGAGAGGGGAAAGCAAAAAAAATAGAAAAGGAAAAAAATGCCTCTCCCTGTTTTTTTTTTTGTTTGGCAGCGTAGCAAGGCAGCAGATGGGCAGCCAGCATCCCGTGGCCTTGGCAGGTGCAGCCTGACTGCCCCGTGCTGCATCTCCACCACTTGCTCACAGCCAGGCAGGGTCAGGCCCCCTGCACCCCCTTAGGGGCTCGGAGAGCACGCTGCTGCTCAGCGAAGCAGGTTGTGACTGATGCCTCCTTCCTGCTGGGAGGTCCTGCATGCATATAGCGTCCTCATCCATGTGGGGATACCATCCCTCCCTCCTTCTCTCCCTCTCTTCACAGGACAGCCCCCTCTCTCCCAGGAGAGAAGCTCTCCCTTTCTCCAGAAAGAGGTGTGTTCACCTGCCTGATGTAAGGATCCACACACTGCAGTGCACACAGTGCTGTTTCACGTGTAAGATGCTTTCCTACTCAGGATGCACTTTCCTGACTCTCTGGTGTAACTGGGTTGTTAAACACAGGGCCCCACTGACAATTTCTAGAAAAATTGTTTACTTTTTCAAAAAGTACCAGCATTTCCTATCCTATGTATTTTCATACTTCCTCCTGGTGGTTTCCTCCAAAGCGGGTGGTTCTTTCTCCAGCAGCGGCAGGGAGGTGCTGGTCCTTTCCTCTCCAGCATGCCCACTGCAGGATGGAGATGAGCACCTGGATGGCTGAGCCCCAGGATGTGGGCATGTGGCACTTCTGTGCCTCTCTGAGACCTCAGAAGCCAGCAAGTGCATTAGCTCCTCAAACAGTGTGTCACACTTCTCAGCTGAAGTCATAGGAGCCTGCTATGGGCTGCCCCTCCAGTCCAAACCAAACTTGATAATTGATGCAGCAATCCTCTGGATTCCATCATTAACAGCCACTAATGGTCAGCGTGTTAGTGATGAGCACTGCGAGCAAGACCAATTCAATTAAACCTCTAATAAACCCATTGTAAATGGCAATAACCACTGAGTTCAAAGGCAGGATTACAAAAATTCATTGCGATGGCTTGTGACAGCAGACAGAGTGTAATAACTTGCTCTGATTAATTGACTGCAATGGACTGAATGACTTTCTTGGAAACCCTTTGCACTGGCCGGATGGTGGGAAGCCTGGGTACACCACCCAAGGAAGGAGGCAGGTGAGGCTGTGATTCCTGCACAAGCTCCACATGCTTCCAGCCTGCCCCCAAGCGAGGCAGCAGCACAGGGTTGGGCTCTAATGTACCAATGCCCCAGATTTTCAGGCATGGGCCCAAACGCATTAGCCCAAGTCCAGTGCCCTTATCTTCCCATCTCAACATCCACACAGTACATCCATGGTGACCTCCATCAGTCCCGTCCCCTCCTTCCCAAGGCTTCACCTCCCTTTGCCAGCGCAGTGAGGCTCAGTGCTAGCTGGCAGCTCCCTTGTTACAGCTGGGCAGGCACAGAGAGCAGATAGCAGAGGTGACTCTGTGAATTATTCAAGAGCAAATCATGGTTTCCTTGCACACTTAATTTGAAATGATTTGGCAGGTGATTTCTATAGATAATTTGTGACCTGTCACTCATCCAGAAAGACTTTGCAGTGAGCAAGGCTAGGCAGAAATGTTTCATTGAAAATTTCATCATCTCAATGGTTGTGAGTTTTGTTTGTTGGGTTTTTTTTTTTTTTGCTGGTTTTTGGTTTGGTTTTTTTTTTGGTAATTCATTTTGAGAGGATGTTGGAAAAGAAAACTTCAGTATGAAAAAGATTTAATTTCAGAAAAATTTTGAAAACACTATTTTTGATTAGATAGTCTTCTTCACATCTTTTTTCACATCATTTTATAATGTGAAGATTACATGTCCTGCCATCATGAAAGCATACTTGAAAGCTGTAAAATGTAATATAAAACTGGAAAATTAAATCAAAATGAAAAATGAGAAATGAAAACATAAATTTGAAATGTTTAAATAATTGAAACATTACTAAGTTCTATCTCTTAAGAAACACTGGCGTATTAATTTCAATTTCTAATTGTTGTAATTAATTTCATTCAGCATTTGAGCTGATTAGACTGGACAGGTAGGTCACATAATAGGTCTTTGTTCTCGTGTTGGACGTGTGTAATTTCTGGAATCAAGTTTCTCATGCAAATCCTGACTACAGAGAGTCTGAAATCTCTCTTCTCACATCTCCTGTAGGACTCATTTAAATGGTGCTGCTTCTGCAAATACACTCATGAGTGAACTCATTTCCTAGAAACCTGGTGAAAATGACCATAGATGGGGTACTAACACGCAAAATTATTTTGTAATTGAAATTAATGTTTCCAGCTGATTATTTCTTGCCTTTAATTGCTTTTTTAATGCTTTGTTTGGTTCTACAACCTCATGATTCTACAGCCTCCAGACTGTAACACCTTGCAGATACATCCTGCATGAACCAAGAGCCAGAGCTCAGCCGAACACAGAGGGAGCCCAGGGCCACATGCATCACAGAGCTCCCAGCTTGTGCCCAGGCAATCCACTGGCTCAAAGACATGTTGGCTGAAGCAGAAGGTCACATCTGAAGAGGCAAGGCTTTAACGGTAGGGTTTGCCCAGGCATGCCCAAGGGTGAGTCAGGCAGGAGCTGTTAGCAATAAAGAAGAATAGACGGGTTTGCTTTGCAGTCAATCTCAAATGCTTCTGAATCAACATTCTCCAGTGCCAGCCCAGGAGTTGCAATACCTACGATGGGCATGGGATGCGAATGCATCATCATTCAGTTCTCCTTCTAGGCATGATCATATAGTGGCATTTTGTGGACACTTACCAGTAACCAGAGTAAGAGCTGTTAGCTGTTAATGGCTTTCTGACACCACCTTTGTGTCTCTAGGAGAAGCAGCTCTCTAACACTCCATCTGACTCAGCCCAGGAGTAACAGCAGCCTTTTATTCTCTGCTGGTACTGCACCAAACACTGCTTTTACCCTTCTTCTTAATGCATATAGATCTAAAAAGACTCCACAGAAAGCAATGTAGGTTTTACGTAAAATTATGGAGCCTGCACATAGCAAAAGAGAAAGAGAGAAGGCAAAGAGAGGAAGACTGGGAGGAAAGCAAGCTGGTCCAAACGCAGCAGCAGGAACTTTGGCAGGTATAATTCTCCTCTCGTCACTCATGAGAAAGTGAAGCTCTCTCTCACATGATCTCACGTTCTTTCTATTTTCCTAACAGTCCTGTCTTTACTCAGTCATTCTGACTGCATGTTTCCTTAAATTATAATTGTATAGTCTTCCAGATTCTGGGGAACCCCTCTGTTAGAAGAATTACTGGTGATATAGCACCTATTTGATGAAATTGAGAGTTCAGCAATTTGATGATATTGTGTACATTAAAAAAAAAAGACTAACTAAAGATAGGATTCTCTTTTACCAGTAACTACTTTATGGAACTCTGTAACCAAGTATGTGCACTTGCACATCCATGTTATTTTTGTTTTCTGTCAAATAAGATTCTGATTTTATGGATATTGTGATCTGTGTACGTCTCAGTAAGAATTTGGACCTTAGCCTGAGGGATTGCTACCCATGACCTTGGAAATTCCAAGTGTGTAGTCACCATTTGAACTAATTTCTCCAAATCTGTTTAATTTTTGCACTCTGAGTGTACGTGTGGCTGTTAGTCACGTGCAGAAGCCCAACATGTAACACACAGGAGGGAGAGCTGCAGTGCTGAGAGAAGTTCTCCTTGGGTTGGAAAAGTTCATCCTGCTGTGTCCACCCCAGAAGGATGGCCTGGATACTGCCCAAGTGTACCAGAAATCAGGGCAGAACTGGATCAGAGGACCAGGCAGGATGTGGGCAAAGCATGAGGAGGCAACTCTTTCTTAAATTACACCCTTGGAGTGCATGTCAGCAGGGACAACGCTGAATAGCTCTGAGTGGTAACCTTGCCTGTGGCTTCCTGTCACCACCTCCACTTTCTGTCTTGTCTTTTTTCCCCTTTACTTTCCCCTCACTTCCTGCACCTTTTTGTTCTCTTAATTCTTGCTTATGAGGAACACTGCAGCATTCATATGTAAATTGCACCAAGCACTGCAAAAGGAGCCTGTCTGAAGAAGAAGTAGATGCCATCCTACTCCAGTTATGGTTTCCACTCCCTGATGGGCTCCTCTCCCCATCTAGGAAAGGAGACAGGGAGAGCAGGTGAGAGGGAGGGGGAGATCTCACGTGTGGCCTCCTCCTGCAGCTCCCTTGCACCTCTGCCTCTGTTGGCCTTATTTCTACGGTCATCAATTAAAGCTGTCGTGTCTTGTAGTGCCCACAGTGTGCTGGGTATTGGGTACTGCAGGTACTGCCCTGCACCAGCATCACCCCAGCATCACTAATCTGTCACAGCCCTGAGCTGCAGGGCTGTCCCATGCCTTTGATATAAATGTGATGACTGTCAGAGTGCTGTTGTTTCTATAGGTCTAAGTCAAGTGGAAAAGTCACATATGGACACACATACAGACTGGGGTTTTTAAATTTTTTCTGTAGGAAAGGGTTTTTCAGGAGAAGTCTCCCCCGGGGGACTGGAAACAGAATTTCTTCATGTGTAGGCAGTGTGATGGCAGGTTTTTGTCACTTTCATTCACTCCCTAGATAAGTTACTGGGGGCTGAGAGCTACTGCTCCTCTCTTCCTTGTCATCTCTTAGCTGGATAATCAGCTCCCAAAACCAAAGGGTTTTGTCCTTGCAAATCAATGGAGCAAAGCCACGTAGTCCAGCCTGAAAAAAAGGAGAAGAGATCTACCTGGACAGCTTTCCTATTCCACTGGGTACTGACACATTTATTCTCAGCACACTCCACAGTCCACATTTAGCTTATTCAGCCATGGCAGCCCAGCTGTCTGGGACCCGCGCTGCATTTTCTCCCAGGCTGTGTATGACGTCTCCCCTCTGCTCTGTTCCACACACCCCCCCCCCCCTCCCAACTCCTGTTGAGGAGCGGGTTCTCAATTCGGCACAGGTTCAGGAAGGTTTCACACCAGCTACTCATCCTTTCAGCCAGTGCTGCCAAGGTTTCTGGGCTGAAATATCAGAACAGCTGGTTGGAGACACTCACCCTTCCGAGTGCGAGGGATGGCTGTGCGGTATGGAAGGTGTATTGCTCCATGAGGATGTCGTGGCTCCTCCAACAAGCACTATCCCATGCTGGAGTACTGCAGGGGAGGGAAGTGTGGCAGCAGATGCAAGCCCTTGGCAGACCCAAGGTGCCAGGAGAGGAAATGCTGTGGATACTCCCTGGGCTCAGAGCTTGCCAGGGTCAGAGAAGGAGGGTGAAGACACAGTGGACTGAAGTGGGATGTGGATAGCCCCCTGTTAGACTGCAGACTGGTGTCAAAGACTTTACATACTCTGATACTGAGTCCAACCCCATGTCCCCCAAAGGTCAGTGTCATTTATGCCCCATGCAGTTTAACTTGACTTCTTTGACAAAACCATGCTATTCCACGGCACCCCAGTAATTGGGGCTGCAACAGGAAAAGACCTGGGTACTGCTTGCCTAGGATGTGTAATACTGACCTCCATTTGTCTCCTGTTGTCATCTTGCCTTTTTAATGTCAGTTCGTTGCACCAGCCAGAGACCCTGGAGGAAAAGTTTTGTGGCTGGAAAAAGGTTAAAGGGTAAGGAGTGCTATCAGCACCAGAAATGTTTTGGAAAGCAGCTTGAGTTGATGGCACAAACATGTTCCTTGGGAAGTGGAAAGACTAGCGATGGAACACTTCAGGCAATGCCTTTTGATGGGTGTACCCTTCACCTGTGAACAGAGGGGAGCAGCTCACATGGATGGATAAGAAGCAAAAAACCCTACATCTTTACCTGTTGCTGTCACCCACTCAGTCACCCTGGTACTGTAACCTTAGGAGGTCTGATGTTCACTGTTGCCAATGGTTTTGACTTCTGTCACTGCAGTTGCTGATCATTAACATATCTGATGGTGGGCCCTGGTCCAGAGGGCCTTTAAGTCAAGAGAGGTTTTCCCATTGTGTTTAGTTGGTTCTGGTTCAGAGGCATACTGCTGGGAAGACAGCGATGCTGGCCCCTGGGTCATCTGTGCGTTGGTTTACAAGGTGGCTAATCTTAGCTTATCTTTCTCCCTGACCACGCAGACAGAGCCTGAGAAGCTACCATCTTATGACAAGCCTGGGATGGGATCAGAGGAGCTCCTGGCTTTGCAGGCAATAAAGTCTTTGCTTCAGGATATTGGACTGATGCAAGGTGGGTGGCCAGGAGAGCAACAGAAACAGGGGAGGGACAGGAGCAAAGGATTTAATTCTTCAGTGCAGCTGAGATCAGCTTATGGATGAGTGAATGGGTGGGTGCAATGCAGAAACCCCTTTTTGTCTGTGGTGCATCTGAGATGGGTGACCAGGAAGGAACAGCTTTTGAAAGAATATTTCCCTTCAGCAGGGCTGAGCACGGCTTGCATGGCTGGATGCAGGGATAGGGGAGCACTGCACAGTTACACTGAGAGCAAGGGATGGGAACAGGTTTGCAGGGAGATGTGATTCTCAGCACTGTCAGGTGTATCAAATGCCCATCCATTAGGAAAGAAGCAGCAGCTTTATGCTTTTGATGTCAGCTACTGATTTACAGTGATTTATATCAACAGCTACAACCTGTATTTACATAATATTCCTCACAGGACTGTCAAGGCTCTGTACAGGAGAGAAAAAAAATGGTCTTAGGCTAAAATTATAAGCCCTGCAACCTGAAAGACCAGGTTCTTTCCAGGATTCTGCCAAAGCCTCCCTGTATCCATTTAGAAAGGCTGTTTTAAGCATAACCCTTCATGCCTGAGTTTCCCTAGCTCTGAAATGGGGACAATGATGCTTTTCATCTTCACACAGAGGGGTGGGTGATGGAAACTTAATGAGATGTGCTCAAAAAACCAAGGAAAAAAAGAAAAGTGCTTTAGGATCTTGCAATAGAAAATGCATGTCTCCAAGCAGTAACATCCCTGGGGTGAAAGAGCACATTAAAATCTGTAGTAATCCTGGCTTGCTCTGGGCCTGTTTCCAATAAAGAGACATGCTGTCTCAGGCTGGATTAGATGGAATTGCCCAGGCTGGGATGCACACCTTCAGTCACTGCTGAACAACCCCAACAACAAAGACAGTGCTATCAGGGACCCTGTATAGCTCTGATTTCTGCCCAATAAATTGATGTGCATTCCTAACAGCCCCCTTCTGTCCACAGCATATGAATTCATGTATTTCTGTCAGAGCCCAGCACCTAAGAGGCACTGCTGCTTCATGAGGAACTGCTCACCCACAAACCCAGTCCCTCTGCAAGATGCTGAAGGACAGGAAAGGGGCTGGGTGGGTCACAGGGAGTGAAGGTTGTTGTTGCCTGGCCAGGTGGTATGTGGAAAGAGAGGGCTCAGTCCATAATTCATCTGTGTGACTTGCTGCTGGGATTGTTTTCCATCTAAATAATTAATTTGGTTTTGGGTTTAGATCAGAATCTTTTTCACTTTTTAGTGCATTTGGACTGTCATTACATTTTCTCTCTTGTGGCTTCAGGAGTTCTGGACCAGTCTAGGTGTTATTTTTGTGGGCATTTTTTTGTTTGTTTTTTTTAAGTCTCACTGAATAAACTAACCAGGTAGGAACATTAAACAAGATCTAGTGAAGCAGAACCAGGAGAAGACATTGTTTATTGCTCAAGATGGCCACAGTTGGACTCTCCCTATATGAGCAGGAAAAATGAGCTAGTTTTGTCTACTGTGCCAGGTCTAGAGAAGAATCACTCTTCTAATTTCCAGATGACAGAGAAAAACCACCGTCAGTAAGAACAGATTTTTCCAGCTCAGCAGATCCCCCTTTATCTTTATGTCCAGATACTGCCAGCTCAGAAGAAATTACTTGTCTAAACTAGGCCTCTTAATTATTCCCTTTGTTCAGTTCTGGGAGAAGCATCCCAAGTTTAAGCTACTTGATGGTATTCCAGCCCCACTCTTAAACTACATAGTTAATGTCTCTAGAGGCTGCTGGCTGCAGTGGGCAAGGGGATGCACGTGTCTGGGCCCACAATGGACTGTGGTGAAGATACAAGTATGTTATGTGAGGCTGCTTTATAATGACGTTAGATAATAGTATTCTGGATAGCAGCTGTCTGCCAGGAACAGGGTTATGTGGCTCAGAGCACCATACTGACTCTGCATCACCAGAGATGCTAAACAGATGAAAGGCCTTTAGTACATCTATCTTGAAGTTGGCCACAAGTAGGAAAATATTGATTTGTGGTGACAAATGTAATTTCTAAATTAATTGCAGAAAGATACCATTCTGCCTCAAGCTGTTCCATTTGCATAAGAATGAGGAGAGCACCTTAAACAAGAACAAAGAGACCCTTATACATAGTGAACTGTGAAAAAAACAAATTAGCTGGAGGTGGAAGATCTGAACAGCCAGTGGCAGAACAAAATTAGCTAGTCTGTATCATAGCTTTTATAGAAACAGCAGAGAAATGAAACCAGACCTTTTAAGAAAATAAGGATTTTTCTGAGGAAAATACACTCACAAAGCACATCTTGCTGCATTTCACTTACTTGATAAATGACCTCATAAAACATACAGCAGTGTCTCCCATTAGCTAACTCTGTCCAGTTCTTGGTGTGGCCATAAAGTGCACATAGTAATTTGCAGAACACTTTAGCATCATCTGGCAAAGATGTTCACATCTGTGGTTTCTTCCATAGGTCTCTTTATGCACATCGAAATGTTTATGTCCATTCAAGATGCAAGTTTGAAAGTATCCTCTCTGGCGTGTTGAAGCAGAACTTGGCATCTGATTTGGCAAATCTTACTACGTCGTGTTGAACATATACCCCTCTAGGCCATAGCTTTGCTTTAGTAATTCCCAGCTGACGGCACCAGATGAGGTGCTGCAAGCATCCCTGGTGCACACACACCCTGTAGCCAGGCCTGAGTGGGCAAAGCTCCCCTTCCCCCTAGTAAATCCACAACTAGCATCATTTGGAAGCAAATTTTTCTACCTGGGTCCATATGCTGCAGCCTCCCTCAGCAGCACTTTCCCTGAACACGTGCTTGGCATGATTAGTGGATGCACTTGTCTCATGTATGATCTCACAGCAGGTCTGTGGCAGATCTAGGAATTGGATCCAGGTGTCTGGGAATCGACCTGAATTCAGGGCACCAGCTGGGTGGTGCATCACTTAAACAGACCAGGGTGTAGCAGAGCTTAAGAGCTACTGCTTTCTAGCTCTGCACACAGCTCTTCCTCCAGCTTCCGTTCTCCATGCGTGCACACACACAGCCTCTCACTTCATGTTTAAATTCTGCTGAAACCATTCCTGTCTGCCAAACAGGCAAATTTCGCAGAGATGGTGAAGGAAAAAAACCCAAACCAACTTTATATTTTTTTCATGGCATATGTTTGCTCAGCTCTTCTTCTGACTATGACTAAGAATATTTCGTACTCAAGTAATCCACCACACTTACTGCTGTTAACTTTTCAATACCAAATGTACAACCTGTGGAGTATACAAAAACCCATTCTGGGATTCTTTATCATCACAGCAACAACTACAGAAGATATTTGTCCTCCTGGTGAAAGGCATTTAAACCATGTCATCATCTAAAGTCCTTCCAGCCCTTTTCAGGCCACGAAAGATAAAACTGGTTCACAGGTGAGACAAATGCTCATTGTTTCTCCTTTTATGTGGTTCTTGGGAGTTTTGTTGCAGAAATAGGGTGTGTGGGGCTACTAACCACCTCAGAATGGTGGCAGGTATACGGGGAAGCAGTAGGTGATCCTGCAGCTAATGTCCTGAAACCATCTTGCTCTGGGCTTTGTTCACTGCTGCAGTCTCTTGCAGTCCCATGTCCTGACCTGGGGGTAACTGCTGCCTCTGGAGCTGTGCTTGGCACTGGGAGGCTGCTCGAGGCTTGGGAAGCTGGGAAGAGAAAAAGGCTGCCATGGGGCATGTGGTGTCTAGAGAAATTGTTGCTGGTGACTACTTGCTGCTCTTCTCAGGCTCTCTGATCTGCTGTAACCTCATGCATACTTACTGCCTAACCTGCTCCTGGGCTGGGGAAAAAATAATTAGGTTACAGGAATTATTTGGTTAGGTTGGTTTATTTTAGCAGAGCTCTGCTAGTGAGTGTCAATGATGCTGCTCTGCTGGGACGTCTGGAGTGTGGTGATTTCTTAGACTCCACAAGCTGTACCCAGAAAAGTGTGTCCAAGGGCTACTTGTGATTTCACTCCACTCCTGGGCACACAGATTTGCCTGGGTGAGGCTGGTACTGCTATATGTCAGTGCCCAGGCCATGTTAATGAGCGACAAAACTTGCACACGAGAAACTAGGGGAGCATGTGAGTAGTTAGTAGGTGGACACACCATGCTGGTACCAAAAGCCAAGCTTACCCAGTTTAAAGACCTAAAGAGGGAAAATGTTAAGCCAAAAGAGTTTCTGGATTTTAAGTGCAAACATTCCTGGGATATGCAGCTGATGTATGGCTCATCTCTGCCAACTGCAGCAACTCATCCAACAGATCCTGTACGCAGGAAATCCAGACACTTCTTGAACGCCAAAAGCCTGCTGTGTCTGTACTACAAATCTGAATGCAAATCCAGAATCCATGGCCTTACCACAAAAAAGGACATTTCACTAGCACAATCTCTCCCAAGTGCTGACTTCTAGGTTTAAATAAATATTTGGGATTAAAACAGTCCTGGGGAAGGCTGGCTGCTTGACAGAGCAAGCATGAGCCCAACTCTTGTCTTGCCCCAGTGTCTACTGCCATGGTCCACCACTGCTGTTTTCCTTCTGAATGGAGCCTGACAAAGCAATGCTGTTACACTCACGGCTGAGGCAGGGGCAAGCAGAGGAGCATGGGACCAAACCGCACAGGGAGACAGTCCTTCATCCAGGCACTGCCTCTTTGCTATAAGGTCACTCTGTCATCTACAGGAAGCTCTTGGCTGCTTTAAATGCTGCTCTCCTGAGCAGAGAGGATTGTGATCAGACCTGTGAAACTTGCTCAGGAAGGATTCGCACTAAGCTGACTCTCCTGTCCTTTGAGAATGTTATGGTCCCTGATTTAAAAGTGTTCTGCCACTCTTTCATATATAAATCTGTCTGTGGTGCCCATGGGTAAAATTTATCCATAGGGTACAGTTTGATTCTTGCTGTGAGAAGGCACTTCAGACCTGACTTACCAGCAGATGCTCAGCTGAAGGTGAGGTGGGTCACTCTGGCCATTGAGGCTGTGTGAGCTTCAGCCAGACCCTAAAAGGAAGACATTTCTGGCTGGGTCCTGGCTGGTAACTCAGCACAACAGATGTAGCAATTCCTTTAATCATAGTCTGAATCTATATGTACTCCTTTAATCTCCTGGAAATCATGTTCACTTGGCGTAACCAAACCTTCAAGATCTCTTTGAGTTGCTGAATTCCTAGAGTTAACCCGGAATTTCAGATTGCAGGCTCTGTGTTTACTGCAAGAACTGGGAGCAGCAGGACTTAAAACTATCCAAATTGTTAAGTGCAGACTATTAGGTAAATGGTATGAAGAAGGGTGTAGGCCACACAAGCAAGTATGGTTTTAGGGCACTGACAATTGCATTGTTGCAAGTTAAAAATGTTGTCTCAGTGCTAGAATAAAAAGGGAGGTATACTCAAGTAGCCCTTTCTGTAGAAGGTGTGTTAAGGTCTGGCTTTTTTACATTGGTAACGGTAAAGGACTAAGTAAAGATGTTTTCAGGATCCTGTTGTGTTAAACATTTTTGTCATCCTGCATAAAAGATGACCCTTTTCACTCTCATGCTTCCTCAGAGCAAGTATAAAAGCTGCCAGCTCAGGTGCCCGCTGCAGGGGAGGGGGAAAGCTTCACAGAACAGGAATCAGAACAGCTGATACAAATTACCTTTCAAATTGCAGCAAATGCTCCCAGAAATGTCACCTATTAAAAGATCAACTAATAAGTTCCTGATGCAGCCTGAATAATAGAATCATCCAGGTTGGAAAAGACCTTTAAGATCATCGAGTCCAACCATTAACCCTGTTCTACCAAGTCCACCACTAAGCCATGTCCCCAGCTTTTAAACACATCCAGGGATGGTGACTCAACCACATCCCCAGGCATCCTCTTCCAAAGCCTGATAACACTTTCAGTGAATTTTTTTTTTCTAATGTTCTGTTTAAACCGCCCCTGGTGCATCTTGAGGCCATTCCCTCTTGTTCTGTCACTAGTTACTTGTGAGAAGAGACAAACGCCTACCTCTCTACAACGTCCTTCCCTTGGCCTTCTTTTCCTCAGACTAAATAGCCCCAGTTCCCTCAGCTGCTCCTCCTAAGACTTGTTCTCTAAGCCCTTCACCAGTTTAGTTTCTCTTCTTTGGACCTGCTCCAGCGCCTTGTATTGAGGTGTCTTTCTTGTACTGAGGTGTCCAAAGCTGAACACAGCACTCAAGGTGTGGCCTCACCAGTACTGAGTACAGAGGGACAATCACCTCCCTGGTCCTGCCTGCCACACTATTTCTGATACAAGCCAGGATGCCATTGGCCTTCTTGGACACCTGGGCACACTGCTGGCTCACAGTCAGCTGTTTGTCCATCAGCACCCTCAAGTCCTTTTCCACCAGGCAGCTTTCCAGTCACTCCTCCCTGAGCCTGTAGCATTGTATGGGGTTGTTGTGGCCCAAGTGCAGGACCCAGCACTTGGCCTTGTTGAAGCTCATGCAATTGACCTCAGCCCAGAGATCCAGTTTCTATACAGAGCCTCCCTGACCTCAAGCAGATCAACACTTCCACTCAACTTGGTGCCATCTTCCAACTTACTGAGGGGGCATTCTATCTCCTTATCAAGATCATTGATAAAGATGTTAAACAGAAGTGGTCCCATATAATAGCTCAACTTAAAAAAAAATGTTAAAAAATGCTGGTAGTCTTCAGGCCCAATTTTTGTCAACTTTGCAATCTGAGGTTTGTCGGTTTTGTACTTAGCACAATTGGTGAGGCTCTGTGTAGTATTTATTACAAAAACCTGCTGGATCCCTTTGAAAACCTGGACCTTTAAGAGCTGAGAATGGACATGTAACTCCTTCCCCTTGCCAAATCAAAGATGAAGAACATAGCAGACAGACAGAGATTTGTGGATGCCAGGGATGGGGGGTGCTTTGCTGATTCTTCACTGTCTGATTTAGTATATGTTTATTTGAAAAATGCAGTAAGCCTCCCAATGCACTGGAGCCTGAAAGAGCAGTACGGTTCTAATGAGGTCATGCTTAGCACTGCGTATGTTATTCCTACAGCTTTCAAGATGAACACCCCTTGGCTGAAAGAGCTCTAAAACAAGTATGGTTTGACTGCATTCTAATGGGTAAATTTCATTTTCTTTGAGTGACTCTTGATCACTTTTCAAAGTCATGTGTGTAATCACTGTGAAACCTACAATTTTCATAATTATAAATATTGGCTATTTTAAGGTTTATGGAGTCTTCCTGTCACATATTTCTTGCTTTCCCAGTTAACTCCTAATGCTACCAGCTGTGAACTTGAAAGGTCTGTACCCTCCTGGTATGGGTAAGGATCCTATTGGTGAAAAGATGTTTTAGCTATGGAAAAAGCCTATCAAAGAAGGACTAACCAGTAAAACAAACCTCTGTAATCAGTAGGTTCTTAGAGATAATGATAGTGAGACAAAGCCCTCAATTGGAGGCTGTAGAGTCCAAAGGCCACTTCAGTCCAGCTGGTTGACAGGATTATGTCCATTTGTGCTACTCCTGATGGTAGCTATAATTGAGTCTCATAAACTTCTGGTCATCTGCTTCCTGACTCAGGGCAGCTGCCGCTGTGGCTAATGCTGAATCAGATATGGCTAAATGAGATCTAGCTATAATAGCCTGCCACAAGCAAATCAGGTTCTCCTCGTCAAGACCTCAAAGAGTCCTTGTAATCTAGAACAGTTAGTGGCAGGGCCTATAAATAAGACGCTAAGCAAAGGGTGATGTGTTAATGCCAATCACATCGTAACAGGAGGTAGCAAATCCAGGTGGGCACGCGATGAAATGCCACATCTCTACGTAAAGGGTTTGCAGTTTGGCTGGGGAGAGCACCCCAGCTGGGATCTGATAGCAATGAGTATCACTCATCTGGTAAGGAAGACAATTTTCTGCCTGCCTGTAAGGTACTTGGCACACGTCCCAGCTGCGGTGGGCTGGTGCCCTTTGTCTCGTGACGGAGGAGGGCTTGCTGTTGGGCTTAGGCTGTCACCAATGGAGCCTGGTTTAAAATTAGTAAGGATGTTTCTGCATGGGTGGCGGTTGCACCTGTATGTTGCAGTGCAGATGTGTCTGTAATCGCAAAAGGGTTGGAGTGAGACGTGTTTTTTTTTTTTTTTTTTCTCCTGTGGAGTAGGAGGATAAGATGAATGGTCGTTTGAACACAGTTACAGCTTTCTGTGTGGGTGAATTGCTGACTGTGTGTATTGTAAGACATTCCTCCTGGGGGAGGAGTAGGACAGCAGAGACTACTCTGTCTCCCTCCAAGCACCAAGAGAAACACTGCCAGCAGACGAATGCTTCTGTACCTCTGGCTTGCTACCCTCTTTGCCACATACTCTGTATAGGAGCAGTTCTCGGACAGATATTCTGTATAGGAGTAGCACTGATGCAGACAGACTCTTAGAGATACTCACGAGACCTTCTGCCACCACAGTTCCATGTGAACTGAGAGCTATATTTCAGGTGAATTGCAAGGGGCTCTGATTTTGTCTGACACCAGATGCACCAAGTCACCTAAACAAGATGAGTTAAGACCTAAATCCACCTGTGGCATGAAAAAAAAAAAAAAAAAAGCTTTCTTCACCCCTGTGTGCAGAACACACATCTTGACACTCTGCTGTTTGAACTTTAATGGCTGGATAAAACTGGGCTTCCCCCACAGGATGGTAACCGCTTGCCTTACTGATGTGGTATGGACAGCAGGTGGCCGTTGGCACTCCATTGACCTCTAAAATTTTTGTCCTAGCTTTTTGACAAACTGTTGCAAGGGTAGATGACTTTGTTGGGCTGCTTCCTGGGACCATGACCAGACTAACTCACCTGCAATGCTCGAGTTGGGTTATTCTCAAGCTGCCACTCAAGGATGGCTTGGTTGCCCTGTGGCCAGACTGCCAGTCCTGTAAGTGTTCCTTGGTTGTCTCAGACTGGCACATCCTGGAGGGCAGCATGCAGCAGCAGGGGACATCCCATACCATCCTGGGGACAAGAAGAAGGTTTGTACTCCTGGCCAGGGAAAATAATTTTGACTTGTCATCTGGGGAGAAGCAAATGTTTGCCACCACTTTTCCCTCCAGATCCTCTCCAATACAGGAACAAATAATTTGTTCTCCCTCTCCGTGGCAATGTTTCTGCCAGGGGCAGCATAAGAGTGAAATAACAGGGTGTGTGGAGCCAAGAGGCAACAGAGTGTCTGTGCTGTGCCAGACAAAGCAACCCAGCGCAATATATTAGGGGAGGGCTAAAGCCAAGAGCTCTAATTCCAGTGTCTGTGATGCATCATGTTTCCAAAGGCTTGTACAAAGCCTCCCCTTCCCCATAGCAGCCCTCTTCTGTGAACAAAGCAAAACTCACAAGGCTCTCAATATTGCCTCTGCACATTTCTTGAGGACCATAGTTCTTGTTGTGAACATTATGCCTCAAAGTTGTCTGAATGCAAGGTAGAGAACAAGGTCATGGCACTTCTGCTCCCCCTCCCCTGACTTTCTTGCTTGACTGAAACTGTGGCGCTAGATGCTAATAAATCAGCAATCAGCCATGCCCTTCTGAATAATCTTTTGTTCCCCTAAATTATCTCTTCTACCTAATATTGGTGATTTCATGTAATTAATGCTAGACAAGAGAAGGCTTGGGACTCACGGCCTATAGGAACAGAGGCTCTTGCTATGCAAGTGTCTCCTGCATCTGAAAGAACTCAGCCTTAAGTAACTGTTGCCCTGATTTTAGGAATACTGATGGAATAAGTTAAACCAGACAAATCGAGTTGCCTGATGCGTGGCAGAGAGGGCTGGAGTCATGAGGTCTTTACTTTCACCTCACTGCGCTGATAACATCTTACACAGGCAAACTGTGCGCTAATCCCAGAGCGGCTGGAAATCTCTCTGGGAAGGACACTGCCTGCCAGTCCTGTATAATGGAGATGGAGTGTTTAGACACATGCAGGCTTACATAATTTTCCTGACTAAGTGACTTCTTTGATAATGTATAAATCAGATGTACCTTAAACTGCTGTCCTGTTTTCCTGAAAGCCTGAGTAAATCTGTGAAAGCTGGGAATAACGATCCCTTGATAAATGATGAAACTTAACTTCCCAGGCAGGGGGGAAATGGTGCAGGCAATATTCTCATGAAAGGCACAGAAAAAGCCTTTGCAAAGGCTTAACCAATTTCTGTGATACTGGTTTTGGTTAAAGTGCAATGTTCAGGTGGAGAAAGAGGATGTTTTGGAGGGGATGATTTCTGCCCTGCTGTCTTGGAGAAGATAAGACTATGTGTGTCTAGGGAGTGGGAAGCAGCCATACTTGCTGAGGCATGGCATGGTGACAGTCTCTCTGGCCCCTTCAGTGAATATCTGTTGGTTTCTGTTAAAATGCTCGTTACTCTAAAAGGATGGATTTGAAATCAGTTGGTGTACGGGTTTAGGGAAACATTAACTGGTGCGATGAACATCTGGCCAAATGACACACAGGCAGAGATGCTGCAGTTTCCTACACAATATCCACGCAGAAGTGGTCATACATTATCCAAAGGGAGCTGTGTTCAAGAGCCAGGAAAGAGTCCGTATATCTCATGAGTTTCATTTGTAAAATGTATTACCAGAGGTTATAAAGAGGCTCCAAACTGAAGCCATGCTGCTGCGTTTGCTGAGCTTTTTAAAGAAAAGGGCAGCTGTCACCAACTTCCAGAACTCATCTCCAGCATGGAAACAATGACTGCTGAGAAAGGTGGTGGCTGTTCTCTCTCTTCTGTCTCCTCTGTTTTGCCTCTTCCTGTGGTGTTAACCGACAGTGAGAAAGGTGAAGAGATCTTTTGGCCTGGGTTTTCTCTGCCTTATTTTGGAAGGCTCATTGCATCTGTTTCGGATCTCGTTCAGACATAAACTGTTTGTTTTTCTCTTCACAGATGTAAAATACGAGGCTTTATGGATGTAGAATCAGTACTTTACAACTCCTTGGGTAGAAGGTTTAATCCTCTCTTAAGGGTGAGCAAAGGCACACAGATAGAGCTTCAATGACTGACTGGAGGCCTAATTATGTGTAGGGAGTAAGCTTGAAATTAAAAATAAAGTTTGAATTCAGCCCCTTATTGAACACTGCTAGATCTCGTTGCCTCATTTTATGCAGATGTACAAGCAGCGTATGTTTTACACAACAGACTCATCATGTTGACTCATTGGAAGCAACAGAAAAGGGAGAGTTTCTGTATTACCCAGTATATGCCTTTTGTGATGCACTTTCCCTGTCTCTGTACCTTAAACGCCCTCCTCACTGTGGTCTCAAAGTGTGCGTGCATTCGTGAAGAACAGGCTTCCTTGCCAGATGGAAGTCGATGCAATTGCACTTCAAAGGAAGGGGGCAAAGGTGGAGAGGGAAGGAGGGGATTTTGGCAGGATGGAGCTGGTTGTGGAATCTGCCCCTGTGCCCTAGGAATGGCGCAGATGGGGAGGACTGTCTGCCAGTGCCTGGACTGCATGTTCTGGAGGGGGGGAGAAGGAAGCCTATAAATTAGTCTCTCTGTTTCTTTTTCTTTGTAGTTTAACATTTATTTATTTGTTCTTTCCTCTCTTACCCTTTGTCCCTCCTTGCCATGAGCTGCAAAACTAATGTCATCATGTCAAAATCTGTTAATGCATCTGCTGTGCAGGTTCAGGTTATCAAAAGTATTAGCTATGCAACTCTACAAACACCTGGGGAACATCTGTCTGCCGTCGCACAAAAGACTCTGGGTGGCATGGAAAGTTAATAAATCTAATCGGTTATGAAGCAGTATTAGGCATTGAATTATACCACCTTGGAGTTCTTACAGTGCCCCCAGAGCTGTTGCATGGACTCTCTCTGTGCACAGACCATGCCCATAAGGGAGCCTAGGAAAGATTTGCTTTGGATTTTCCAAGTCTCAGGTAGCGATGGCTGGTGCATTAGGATGAAGTTCTTGCTCTGCTATTGCACCCTCTTCTCCCTAATGACTTTAGTGGTGATGGCACTGAGTGACTCCCCCCAGGCCATGGCTGTTTAGAAATTGGCAGTGGGCATGCTTTTAGTTTCTCTCAGTAAGAGTATATACTGCCTTTGAGACTTTTGCTATCAGTGTCAGAACCCTTGTTGTTTCTCTGGGTAGCAGATGCTAACTGTGTCTCCAGTGGAAGCCCTTTTGTCCCTCCTCCCCTAAGAAACAGATTATAATTACCCAGGCTGAAGGTAGGAGAAGGATTCATGAGGTAGAAATCAAAGATGGAGGTGTTTTTAGCAAATCAATAGATTTCTGAAGAGTTGAGTAGCCCAGTGAGTGCTGTTGAAGGACTGGCAGAGAGGATCAATGGCATGAATCCATCCAGCATGAGGCACAGACACTTGCATTGACTCAGCCTCCTGGCTCCTGCTAGAAAATCTGAGCAGGAGGAGTTAAAAAAGCAAAGCTATCTCCCCTGTAGAGAGTCAGATATGGTGGCTGAAAATCTGGTCTCCACTAGACTCTTCTGTAGACCAGGTTTTTATTGTTTT
The DNA here is from genome assembly GCA_025345505.1 of Todiramphus chloris collaris. NCBI lineage: Eukaryota > Metazoa > Chordata > Aves > Coraciiformes > Alcedinidae > Todiramphus > Todiramphus chloris. Next base: position 6,125,135 of record JANVCC010000068.1, on the reverse strand, counting down.
CTGACCTCAGTGAATCATGGTTGCCTTAGGGAAAAGGGGAATGTAAGCAGCATGAGGAAGAAGCACTCCCAGGGAAATTGTGAAGAAGCAGTCAGGAAGAAGCAGCTCTCCTGTGTTGCTTTAACTCATCTGCTTCTGGATCAATCACCTGACTGAGCCCACTTTCCCAGTCTGCAGCAAGCTGGGACTTCTTTGCTAGGTCCTCCTACCTGTTCTGGGTGGTTGCGTCACAGGTTAGTGGCTGGTTCCTCTTTGTGGTCCCAAGAAACTTGTCTCATTCTAATGATCTAGGGGGAGATGCTGAAGAATCTTTGCTTTTTCCATAGGCTGGAGAGAGTTGGCAACAGTTCCATCCTTGGCATTGGCTCTCCAGCAAGCCTGGTATCAGAGGGACTGACCCCAGCAAGCTCAGCCCCATACCTGGCTGCCCTAGCAACAATGAACAAGGGTGGCAGTGTTGTCTGACATCTGTGCATGGGTTACCGTGATGCATTGCTTACCATGATGAGATGCCTGAAGATCTAGTTGACCTCATTGGACATCCAGTTCCAGGAAAGACATGGTTTTTTCTCTCTTCCTCTTGTAGGATGTAAGCACTGCTGACAGAAGTCTCCCAAGGTCCTCCCATGTCTGACTGTTCTAAAAGACAAAAATGGGGCAAGTGGGAAGGTCACAGGCCTTGAATCTGAGTGAAAAGAGGTGGAAGACCCCAGGGTGCTTGTCAAGCCAGCTCCAGCGAGTAGGAGGCTGATCTTGACTGTGAAGACTCCACTGAGGAGGTTCCTGCTGTGCCACTCCCTGCTTTTGTGGGTGGGCTAAAATCATTCCTCCTGAATCCAAACTAGTTTTAAGGCTTGCTGTCATCATCCCTTCGGTGGCTGCAGCATCAACATGTCTGTCTGTCAGGCCATTCCCCACCGGAGGGGTGCTTAGTCCTCAAGAGACAGCACTTTATGTCGTGCTCCACAGTCAACACTCTCTTGCTTCTACTCTTGCCAGAGCTTATCAGTGCCCGGCAACCACAACTGCTCCTACAGTCTCCCCTCAGTTCTGAATTGAATGCTGGGGACATCTCTGTGCCACCTGCCATCCCCTCCCGCAATCCCAGTGCTCCCAGTCTCTTTGTCAGGCTGGGCACATCAGGCTCTGCTCCCCTGGGTAGTTTTGTTCCTTGCCTAACTGAGTGCTGATGCTACGGTAAAAATAACTCTGCACGGAAATGAGAGCACTGATTGGGATTTAAATAAAATTTACATAAAACTCTGCCTTGAGTACTAATTAATTACATATTAAAAGCCCCTAAAAAAGTAGAAGGCGGGGGTTTGTCTGCCTTGACAAACAGGGGGAAGTTATTAGGAATCACAGAATCATAGAATCATTTATGTTGGAAAGGACTTTTAAGATCAAGTCCAACTATTAACCTAGCACTGACAAGTCCACCAATAAACCATGGCCCTAAGCACCTCATCTACACATCTTTTAAATACCTCCAGGGTTGGTGACTCAACCACTTCCCTGGGCAGCCTGTTCTAATGCTTGACAACCCTTTTGGTGGAGAAATCTTTCCTAATATCCAATCAAAACCTCCCCTGGCACAACCTGAGGCCTTACAAATTATCACTTTCTACTTGGGAGAAGAGACCAAGCCCCCACCTCACTACAACCTCCTTTCATGTAGCTGTAGAGAATGATAAGGTCTCCCCTGAGTCTCCTTTTCTCCAGGCTAAACAACCCCTTCCCTCAGTCACTCCTCATAGGACTCGTGCTCTAGACCCTTCACCAGCTTCGTTGCTCTTTGGACACGCTCCAGCACCTTGATGTCCTTCTTGTAGTGAGGGGCCCAAAACTGAATATGTTGTTTAAGGTGCAGCCTCACCAGTGCTGAGTACAGGGGGATGATCACTTTCCTAGTCCTGCTGGCCACACTATCTCTGATACAACGAGGAAGAGGTGAAGACTTTCAGTGGCTTAACTGAAGTACCATGCTTCAGTCAACTGGTGTGATGTGAGACTTGCTGTTGGCAGGAAGGAGAGGGGTTTTTTTTGCTGTGATGGGGCAGTGCTTCCATCCTCACTCTGTGTTGTCTCTAGGCCTCCTTCTTGCCCAGGTAGTGCTTAACTAATGCAGAAGAAGAGGCATTTAGCTCCTGATCTTGTCCACTACCCAGGGCAGTAGAAGACAAGTGCAACATCAAGAGGAAGAGGGACTATGTTAGTACTTACATGTGCTCTCTGGTAGCCCCTCAAGGCAACTTTTCCCCATCTATTACAAATATCACAAGGGACAGCTCTGCTGCTTGTGGTGCCTTATTGGTTAATGACGTAATGAGATGTACCAATCTGGGTGACACCATCACTTAACTTCTTCCTTACACTGTCTATCGAATTTAATATATCTAGGATTTTATAGAATGCTCGTGGCCATGGAGAGGCTGAGGATAGGGAAGCCTTTAAATTTTACTGCAGCTTTTAGTGCTGTCTGAATCCCTTGGCCACTGGGTCATGTAAATGGACAAGCAGGGATGTCCAGTTGCTTGAGCCATTTGAAACAGGATTGAACCAGCTTGATGTGTCAGCATTTGGCTTTCTCTGGATGTGGACTGGACTCCTCACACCCCAACAGGTCCTCAGTGGATTTCAGTGGGCTGGATTATAAGGCTTCTCCACTCAGTAGCACCTTGCTGCACAAAGCAAAAGATGTCCCACTGTGTACTTAGAGCCTGACAGGATAGTGGTAACAGTTGGTGAGAGCTTCCAATCTGGACATAGCTGGAAGAATTCAAAGACTGTTTTTTCTGCTTTCAGGACCTTGCAATTTAGAGAATCATGTAACAGTTTTGATCTCAATGTGCATCCTGATGGAGACTGCCTGCTAGGTCAGACTTGTGGTCTGTCTGGTTCCTGGCCACCCTGGGAAATGTCCCTGTCTTCCCCTCAGCCCACCTGAGAGTAAAATCACTTTTCACTTGTGGAGAGACAGGTTTCCTTGGCCTATTGTCAGTCCACTGGTTGGTCTGCCAAAAGCTAGGAAGACATATCCTCCTGTGAAAATTGAGGGTTTGTTGCAAATTTGGACAACACCACCCCCCCCCAAATTACAAATATTGAAATCCTGTGCAGACTGCAGTTTCCTCTCCTTGCTCAGCTGTACTCCCAAAGAATGCAACAGGCTGCTGTGCAAATTTGAGGGTAATACTTCATGTGAGTCAAAAGTCTCTCCCTGCTGAGCTGTGATGTCCAATCTCTTTTAGGGTTTTTTTGTGTTTTTTTAATTTTTAAGAGAGGTCTGCAACTCACAAATTCCACAGGCGATGGAGAATCCCCCTTTTGTGCCATTAGTTTTTCTCCACAGCTGATTATTCAGTACATGGAAGCTGCAATAAACCACAATCCATCCAAACCTTGGTATACACTGCACACCTTGATATGACAACCAATCCCCAAACGGGAGTACTTTCTCATCCTTCCCACTCCACCCCCACTAAAAGCAACCATTTAGACTCTGCAAATATTTTCCTTAAATTGTCTTCCTCAGCACTTCTCTATGTATACGTGTCCCCCCATATTTTGAAACTTCCAGTGTCCCTGGCACTGTGCTGTCCCTTTGTGACTTGTTTTTGGTGTATGTAACCAAGGCAGCTCTGCCCTGATCAATGCATAGACGTGGAGCTTTCAAGGAAAATAAAGTTGAGCATATAATGGATCACCTCTGCTTGGCCCACTTCAGTTATGGAAGAGATCTGAACACAGACCCTCATAATTTTTCCAGTGCTACAGAGGTTAATTCTAGTTCCTCTGCCAAATTCCAGGTGAGGCTGTTAGATGCTGCTTATCTAATCTGGTTTTTGCAATAGCATTTGGCTATTGCTGTGTTGTTTGGACTTTTTTACCAGAATGGTAATGAACAAAGGCCTGGGGGGCAAAGTCCAGATTAGAGTCCTGAAGTGCTGGATGCTGTCCAAAGACAGGAGAAACCATCTGGAGACAGATATGGCGTTCTCTTCCCATGCCCCAATTCTTATCCCATTTTGACATATTTAAAATGTAACTTCAGGTTGAGTGGGAGCACAGTTAGCATAGCAGGTAAACATACTCATGAAAAATATAATTCTTCCTGGAATCTTGGCTTTTGTTTTTAGGTTACATATTGTACCCTTCAAGTGAAGTGTGAAAGTGGAGCCGCTCTGTTCTGCGTGGATATTGAGGAGCCCACAGTGTCTGTTGTTCCCTTTCCAGTGCCCAAGATCTCTTTGTCCTACAATGCATAAAACCCTACCAGCCTGTGTAGTGCTGCTGCCATCCTACCAGTCACTGCTTCAGGGCTGGAAACACCATTTGCAAGATGCTTTTGGGAGGTGTTTGTGTGGACCCTGGAGCTGTGGATGCCACAAAAGTAACATCTCTCCACAACTAGACAATATGTATTCTGTAACCAAGGTTGAGATGACTGAAAGCAGCTTCATCTGCATGCCATATGCTGGTTTTAAAGTGTTGGAAGAATGTCTAGCTGTCTGGGTCTTTGGCAAAGTATCCAGATCCGCTCCAGTGCTCAATTTTTCTCCAATACTACCTTCACCATAGAAATGTTTGAACCCCATTCAGCAGTATATTGTGTTAGAAGCTTGATAAATGTATACGTAACTAAGTAGGTGGATTTCTGAAGAGAGGAAATAACTTTGAAATACAAGTACTTAACTATCCATTGCATTGTCTTATCAAATGGGCTTGTAGGGAAAGTCAATCCCTGTCTGTTTCCATTATATCTATCTTGTGTAAGGCTTATATTTCAATGTTTCTGCAATTAGCAGGACTTAGAAAGGTTTTACTCCCTTGCATCTTCTGAATTTTGTTTCTTTTCCAGCTTTCTTTACATCACTGGAGACAGTTGTAGCTCAGTATAGGATGCAGATCCGCAGAGTGGTGGTAGAGCTTTGGATACCTTTGATGCGTCCTGCTTACATGCTCAAGACATTTGCTGAGCTTATTAATTTTCTTGCTAGATATTTGAACCCTTTATAGCCCTTCTCTGAGAGAGGAGCAGGGATTCTACCTCCTAGGACCACCTGGGAATTTTAACAAGTTCCCTTTTAATGCAGAGATACACAACAATGACAGCACTTACGCTCTGTCTAACCTCTTCCAATGCCACATTACAGTAGTGGCATACTATGGGTTTTCAGTTTGCACCAGTTTGTTGAAAGCATCCTGTAGTCCCTTAACTGAGTATCTTTTGTATCGCTGCCTGTGATGACCACGCCATGACTGGTCTGATTTACTCCTCTACAGAGCAGGACACCTATCCAAAGCTCCTCATACACTGACAGAGGTTAGAATGGTCAGGATAAGATCAGTTCTGCATTGCCATATTTCCCAGGAGAGCTTATCCTTAAAAGTAATTACCTCAGCCTTTTCATGCATATCCTCTGTTTGCTAATGTTACTCCTTCCCCTTATCTAGGGAAAATACAGAGATTTTCTTAGTTATGGTGAATGAAGAGAATGGATGTTGGAGGGGTAAAGGCTCACTGCCTCCAAAATAACTGCATTTTATTTGAGCCATGTCAGCCACCCTCACATTCTAGTGATCACAAAGGAACTAACTCATCCTCAACTCTATTAAAATCTTCAAAACCACTTTTTGTTCCTGGGTGTTGCTGTTTATTATTTATTCTCACTTGTAAATCTAAGTTATTTTATTCATATATATTCCACCACGTGCCTTACAGGTTAATAAATAGGTATTTTAAGTAAGATATTTTAAGGGTTTTTTTTTAGGGATTATTACTGCAAAGAAAGAAATACATCACTTTCCCATACATGTGATAAATTCAGAACACAGTTCTTCCAGGTCACTGTATTTTGGGGGCTAAACCATAGATTCAGATTGGAAGAAACTCAGGAGGTCATTTAGAACTTGCTTTAAGCACGGTCAGTGATCTGACTTACCCCACCTCTCCTTCTCGTGCACACTATAACCTCAATGGTGATGCTAGCTGTTGAGTACTGTAGGAAAGAAAAACCACAAAACCCACAACAATATATCTCATTTTGACTGTTTTCTCTTTTACGATATAAACAATCTCTTCTGCTAACAATGAACCACAACATCCACACCTGATAACAAAATTCCTTAGAAATCTATTGCATACAACTGCCATGGGTTTCTGTCCAGACCTGCTTCTGTATTCGGAGTTCTTAGGAAGAGCTTGGGGCTGAGCACAGTGAGCTCTGTGTTTGGGGAGAGGGGATGCTTGTAGCACCTGTTGAGGTGGTGAAGATGTCAACATGAAAGTCTTTAGGACCAAAATCCAACACATGTAAATTTGGCACAGATGTCCTGATATTTTAGGCACCTACACTAAGAGGTGAAGGAATAAAACCATCTTTCCTGAAAGGATTTGTCTCACCTCTGCCCTGCTATGTCTGTGCATGGTTATCTAGGGCTAGAAAGAAGCTGTGGTGATATCAGTCTTGTTCTCAGCTTCTTGTGTGTGCAGGGTAAGTGCTGCAGTCCTTGGGAGAAGATTTACAACAGTATGTAGGTGCCTGACACAGGTCACATTGGGATCTTCAGAAACTCAGGCACCCAAGTACATCAGTAAATCATTCAGTCCCTCACAGCAGTATCCTGAATTTACCCGTAAGAAGAAGCTACTGGATGCCCAGTGGGCCAGCACTCTGGGGAATGGGACTCTGCTTGAGCCTGGGGAGCTTTATGGCAAATGGCAGAAAGGATGCAGCACTGGGAAACTGAACTCACCAGAAATCATTCCCAGCTTCGTCAGAGAGCTGTCTCCCTTTACCAGGGCTCAGCCCACTTTCCAACCAGGTAACCATCTTCAAATAGACATTGTTAAGAAAAAGAAAAAAAACAACAACCTGTCAGATTTTTCTTTTTTTGTTACTTGCCTAAATGTGGATTTTCCCCTACACTTCCTAATTACCCTGGCCTATAGTCCAGATTTGACAGGGGTCAGCCAAGGGACAGGCTTTCTACACACCCACATGGCTCTTGGTGACTGAAGTCCTGTTGACAAGCCCCATACAAGGCTGCTGTGCAGTCAGAACATGCTTCTTACAGACACAAGACTTAGCAATGAGTGAAATAGCTGTTCTTCATCTAAATATGCCATGCATTTAAAATGTCTGTCCTCTATGATAGGATCTTCCAGGCATAGTGATGGAAGATGTGTGGGCTGGGACTATGCCTTAGCCAGAGATATCGTAGAGATCTAACAGAAACATTGAGAGTGGAATGGATGGGTATGAACAGCACCAGAGGATGTGGCAGAAGAACAAGAATAACAGCTGGTGATGACACCTAAGCTAGAAGATTATCAAGATCACAACACATCTTGCAGCTTCTCAAAACACCCATATTGGGAATGAAGCAAAAGTCAGACTGAAGACATTAAGAGGTAAGACAGAGGACAAGCCTGAAGCCATTTAAGACATCCAGGTAAGGAAACTAAAGAAAATGGGTAAATCAGCAGTATTTCCTAATACTTCTGAGAGGTGGAATAGTGTGGGGAGACAAAAGATCATAACCACTGTGTACTCTGAAAGTGAACAAAAGGCTGATCCAAAACGAGCTGTGGTCACCTGCCTAAGAGGGACTCTAGAGATGTAATGACTTATTATCTTGTGTCACTTGTTCCCCTGTCTTTAGGAGTCCTAGCTGGACTACATAGGCACACACCTGTTGGTGCCTGAGAACACGTGGGCATGAAGTGAATGAAATCAGTGGTTTAGAATAAAATCATCTCATCCAATAAGGTCTCTTGTTGAATTCTGCTGTATTAGTTGAGATTTGTGCAACAGCAAATCACTCTGACTCCTAGCAAAAGAGTCAAAGTGTGATAAACCCTAAAAGATTCATGTTCTGCATGAGGAATATGAAATATTCACATGCAACCCTGTGGAAGTAGGTATGTGCTCCAAAGCCTGTGGTTAAATTAATTCTCAAAGCTCCTCAATTTAACATTGCTTTCCTCTCCATACAGAATGTAACTGAAGGAGAGATATTTTTCTCTCCTCCTCTACTTCTTTCTTTCTCTACCACCTGCTCCCACATATGATGTCTTCTGTCACCAAAGACTATACTTGCTATGTTGAATGAACAAGTCCTGATGCATGGCTGTAGTCCTGAGGCAAAGGTGTGTTTGGAATATTAAGGTAGCAGGCTGTGAAAAAGGGGAGAGAAACTCTACAGATTATATATGTTCTTCCTTGTCTTAATTTCTCTGTAAACTCCATCTTTAACTCATGTGTGAGCTGCAAGACAGCTGTCAGACTGAACACTGCCTGCTAAATACATCTAGTGAGGAAGTGAGACTTGAGCTAGTGCAAGAAGGAGAAGCAAAGCCTTCATAACAGTTGGCAGATGGCTCCTAGCTACTGGCTGGACCCAATGCTCATCTTCCCGGGGAGACTGGAAGTGACTGCAATTTCATCCTCCCCTGTGTCTTCAGGGTGCTCAAATACCATGAGTGTCTGAAGTCCCTATATACTTTTTCCCCCATCCCATTTTCTCCCAGAGACTGGGGACACGTGCTCACCACCTGAATGCAAAATGGCTTCTTTCTTCCTTCTGCTCAAAGCCCTGCTGACTTCAAGCACAAGTCTTGCTGAGCAAGGCTACAGCTGTAGCTGTTTTGTGGCTGTATAAAGGGGTCAGTACTTAGAGGGTGCCTGGATCCTGGCTGTCTGCTGCATACACTGAGATGTGACTGGATCAAAGGTGGGGGTTAGCTGATGCTTGCTGGAACAGGATGGCTGCAGGTTTTCATTGGTGATGTAGGTCTCCCTGTAGGCTGGGCTTGCATGAAAGCACCACTGGCTGTACATGGTACAGGTTTGATATAAAATGTACTGACTCACCAAGTCAGAGCAATGGTCCCCACAGCCCAGCTCTCAGTGTGCTGTGATGCCAGTAGGAAGAGGGTGGGAGCCTGGCTGCTCTCTGCAGTGCCTTCCCTGTGTACCCTACCAGCACCATGGCATTTGGTGAGCCGCAGTTTTGCTTTCACCTTACCCCCTCCCTTGATGAGTCTTTAAAGCTTCATAATACCCTCCTCTACAAAGCAAAGACCCCAGACATTTTGGCCTTTCTTCCCAAGGTGGCTGCTCAATCCTGCTGGCCGTTTAGTTGCTTTTCTCGATGCCTTCTCTGACTCCACTCCAACCTCCTGGGCAGCAGGGACCAGAACTGCCTACCATTCCCCAGACCTAAGTGAACCCAAGTTTTATATGGTAGCAAGATGGTACAAAGGAAGAGGACTGTACAGTGGAATCCTATTCCAGTCAGGAATCATCAACTTCAACCAGTGCTACTTTTGACCTTTCTTCCCATCCATTCCTGGTATTGGAGAAAACTGTTTTCACTAATCATTTTAGCTGTGATATTTCTGCATCATTTTCTGTCCTTTCAAACACAATGCTAAGCAGATAAACTTTCACAGTGTGAGTGCAAGAGAGAGACCCTGAACCCTTTTTCTTCAAATATGGGAACAATTCAAAGCTCAGACACCCTTCCAAGCAATGTAGTGAAAGAAGCCTAAGTAGATGCATCCTCAAGGGAAATGCAGCCACATCTGTGCAGGAAGATAGCACAGCAGAGCAGGTGGAAGAGTGTGATGACCCAGGGAGGAGTGAAGGTGAGGGCTACTGCTGATAGAAGCAGCTAAAGGGAATTTTGAGGCAGACTAACTTCCTGAGTTAGCAGTTGTCTAGTGGAGGACCTCTCCTAAAGCAGTCTCGTGTCCATCAGCCAGCATTTCTGATGTCTTTGCTGAAATGTCTGCTATGAGGGAAAGGAGCAAAACTGAAGGAAGAAGGAAGGACTTCCTTGGCTCTTTTCCTGAGTGTGAAAGTCTGAAATTCTAGATAGCTTTGGATTTCAGTGTAGAAGAACAAAGAAAGAAAGCAAAGAAAACAGTTAGTTTATGGGAACAAAAAACCAGCAGTGAATTACAGTAGCTAAAACTGAATTGCTCCTGCGCAAGGGCCATGCTGTGTTTCAAGAACTGTAGCATTTAGAAACTGCATATATTCCCCAGTAATTGATAACTAGACCATGGCAGGACTCCAGAGCATCACTTTCCACTCATAATATGGCTTTTATCCAGTGCAGATATTTGCCATTTCATTGAACTTCTTTCAGGTGGGAAAATGGGAGAAAAGGGGCAGCCTGACCCCTACTATTGCATAACTATGGCTTTGGAAAAGCTCTTTTAGGTCCTGGTGGCATTTGCGTGTGCTTCCTTGGATGCTCTGGGGTAGGTGGAAGCAGATGAGGGCACTCCACTCAGCTGGTTCAGCATAGCACAGGCACTCCTTGGGGCTCTGTGGCATGGCAGGACTGAAGCATCCTGTCGTTATCTCCTGAGGTATGTCTGGGGAAAATGGTTGTTGTGTGGGAGGCCAGATTACCCCCCAGGATGGTGAAACAGCCTAGAAAACATATCTGCCCCATTAGCTCCATTTTCATCATGGTCCTTTCGCTGATCTCAGTTCCACAGTGGAGACGAGCAACTTCAGCCTTCTGAGTCTTAGTATCATCAGCTAAAAAATGGGCCTAATATCAAGTTTACCTACTTGCCAGTGAGTCGCAGCTAATTAGAGTTAGCGTTAGTTAATGTTTGCATTACTCTGGGATGTGAAAATGGCAATATCATACAAAGTATTACTCCTGGTGCCTATTCGCCATGATTCTTTATAACCAGAGCAGTCAATTAAATTAACTGAAAGTGGAGAGATGCAGGAATGAGGAAGGCAGAGGAGATATACTAACATAATATTGTACACGATGGCCTGCAGCTGCAGAGGTCAGGGAAAGCTCTACTCCTGCTAGTTAGAGAGCCAGAGGTCTCTGTGATGGAGAGCTAACATTCCCCAACACCTTTGGGTTGCAGGTGCAGCAGTCCACTGGCTGAGGAAGCAAAGAATCAGTTCCTGACAGATTTATGGAATAAAACTTGGGCTCTACTCAAGTGTCACATGGCCCTCGCTCATATTCTGTTGAGGGGGCTGATTGTCTGTAAGGTCTACAGGACAAAGCTAAGCAGCACTTCCCAGAGAGTGAACACCAACCCTGCCTCACGTCTGTCAACCAGCACCATCCTCAGTGGGGAGAAAGCAAGGGGGAAGTTATGGGGCAGCATTTCACCAGTCACAATGCAGAACAGCTGTAGGTGTAGCACAGCCTGATAGGCTCACCATCTCCAGCAGGAGATCCGTTTCACCTACACCAGATGTGGTCAAGGAGCAGACACTCAGGGAGAGGGTGGGAGAAGCAGAGTAGGAACACAATCCTCTCTGTTCCCAGCAAGGCGCTGTTCTGAAAGGGAAATGAAATTAGTGGGACTTGGTTGAAACCCAAAAGGAAGATTTAGAAGTGTGTGATGCCATTTCCCAAACCTGGATTTTTGTCCAGGACACTTGGATCAACACCCTGCTTTTTGGGGATTGCTCCAGAATGACTACCCATGTCAGGACCTTGGCTTGCAGCCTCTTTTAAGAGCCATCCCCAGACATGCAAACGTCTGACCATCTGTAGGGGCATGATCACCAGGGAGGCAGAGGGAGCACTGTCACACTTCGAATCACCAGTGACGTTTCTTTCATCTCCCCAGTGCTAACCTATATATTATCTGATGACTTGGATAACAGCTCCTGGTCAGCTTCTATGCTCCACAATTGCATTCTGCTGCCTTGAGATCCCCATCCTCACACACAGGCACATGCATACCCCATGGTTTCAGATGGGTACAGAAGCTGTCACTGCTTTCTGTCCAAAACTCCTGCACAGTGGTGGAGCTGGCTCATCCTTCTCAGGAACAGGCTCCATTCCAGTGCCATAAGACATGAATTACACTTCGGGGAAGGTTATAAAAACTCCTTTGGATCCTTTGGAAGGAAGATGCAATCTTGAGACGGAAAGTGGTATTAAAATGTCACCCAGTTTGACTGCTGGTGTGATCAGGGCCTGCAGCTTTGACTAGGGAGAGTTATCCTTGTGATGCTATAAGGCAAAGATTGCTGACACTAAGCATATTCCATTTATGAAATCATAAAGGTGTCTGTACTAAGTGACTGATTTAGGATTTTGTTCCTCCTTCCCCTTCCGCTCCTTGTCCTGTGGTTTTTCTTCAGCCTCCTCCTCCTCTCCACACTATATCTTCTCCTCCTAGACAAGGGGAGTATATCTTGCTATCAGAAAGATTCTTCTCTCCTGTATTAGAATTAACGATTAGTCTTTGTCTACTTGCCTCCCTAATTAAGTGCCACATGAAAGAATATTCTTGTAAGTAACCAAGGCAGTCACTCCCTGTAGAGCTGTTGGGAGTGTGGTACAGCTCTCTATCGGCTTACAGGCAGAGAAGTGAGTGTCCTGCATGAAGATGCATTCACACCCAGCCCCTGACCCAGGTTACCACATGCACAAGCCACCACACTTGTAGCTGGGGCACATATCTCCCCAAGATGGATGTGTGCACACGATGATTTCTTTACATTCAACTGTGGGCTGCTACAGATATTTCAGCTATGTGTATGTACAGGGGCACATGCTCAGCCCCTCCCCACAGGTACCCAGCCCTACACAGGCCTGCATACTCCTGACCAAGGACTGGGCATTTGCATATCTCCAGCTTGCCTTTCCCATTTTCCTGATTCAAAACCATCAGTCTAGTCCTTTCCTGTCTCAGTATACATCCTGGATAACCCATATATTAACAGGAGGCTCTCTGGAGAGGGTTGGGGTGAGGGGAGCGGTGGAGAGTGGAGAAGGGATGTTAGACAGCAATAAAGTGTAAAGAACACCCCATCCTTCCTATAAATATCCCAACAGCTCCCCTGCTTCCTAGTAGCACTAATGAGTCTCAACAGGAGTGATGGAAGGTGACAAAGGAATCACTGATGAACAATCAGAGATGGTGCTCAGCTACTAATGAGCTGCTTTGCATAAGGGAGGCAGGGGGGAGGAAGAGGAGCACATGGGGCCTTTGGAGAGATCACCAGTGGCAACAGGAACACGAGGAAGAGTGCCCTGCAGCGTGGTCATGCTTGCTGCTCTCTCTGTTTCTTCCCCAGGAGGAGGCACTAATGACAGAAAGCCAGCACTGGGCAGATCTGCCCGAGTGGCTCAGACGGCACTGTGGTATGAACCATGACTTATCACAACATGCCTCAGTCCACATGGCAGGTCTTGTATCATCCTTGTGCATCAGAGCGATTAATCCAATCGTATATTGAGGAAAGGGGGACTCATTTGTAACTGCAGTGGGCAGGATATGGACAGGTAGACCTCCAAAGGACAATTCACACTACTCTTGGAGATACCCATGTTAGAGTAGAGGTATCAGACTCTGAAAGTGCATTTACTGCGTCAGGCTGGATTGATTTTCCACTTGCTATCTTCTGAGTGGGCACCAGGTGTGACCAAGCAGACACCCTGGGGGTTATTATCCTGCTTTGGAGGGGATTATCATCTTGTTCCCTATCTTTTACCAGCAGGAACTGGGGTCTAGCTGTAGGTGGGAAACTCAGGTTTCACAGGGAGTTGGCAGCTGTGATATGGTTGGGGAAGGAGTGTACAGGATGAAGAGCAAGAGACAAAGGGAACCCCAGCCCACATCACTGAAGTTTGACAAAGGTTTTGTGACTTTAAAAAACAGTGTACTCTGGAAATACACAGCAGGTACACAAACTGGATCTCCCAGCTTGAGAATATGACACAGGCAAATGATACTCGGGTCACTTTTTCCTTGGCACATTAATACCACTTCTACTCTGATGGCTAATGTGAGACTATGGTGACCTGTTTTTCCTCTTACACCTGACTGCTAATCCTTCCACCACTGCTGTGTGAGAGCAGGAATACCATCTCTGTCACCCTACTTCAGTTCTTGTCCCCTCTTCTGAGGCTGTGGACAATCAAACAAGCTATGATCTCTACTGTAATCCAGACAAGTGTGTGCTAATAACCTCTGAGGTCCATTAATGCATTTCCCACACCCAAGATGGTGACGACCATGCAGCAAGAGCAGAAGGTTAGAAAGGCTGCAGTGTTGCTCTGGTTTGCATTCAGAAGCTGATGCTATAAATTATGTTGTAAATGGAGCTGCAGGAATGATTTTCTGCCTCGCCTCCATAATGTGTTGGCACTTTTTCTAGGTGTACAGATGCAGGTGGGGTGTCCCTACAGGAGGGATAAGGCACTGAGCTCTCTGCCCACTTATTAGCTTGTACTGGGAGAGATGATTATGGGCTTGGTGCAGCTCCTCTAGCAGAGAGTAGCTGATCAAACTCTTTTTTTCCTGTAGGGCAGGTTGTGTGTAAGGCTGTACACTGACTCCCATGCCTGATATGGTCTCCAGTATCGAGGGCATCTCTAGGATGAGATGGACATAGAGAACCAGTTCTGTGTTCAGAGCAGCCTGTGGGCTACATAGTCACCAAATATTTATATGGCCCCTATGCTTCTCTACCTTTTGCAGGAAAGGGGTAACGGAAATAGATAATTTAGTACTGGGCAGATGAGAATTACAGTGCTATGATGTCTTGAAGCCAGCCAGTTGGGATTCCCTTGGTGTTGGTCCAGGAGAGACTCCATGCCCTGGGAGTATTCACAGGGAAGCCACACTCCCACCCTCCTCAGACCTTTGCCAGCTTCTGGTTCTCCCTCTCCAGAGTCTCTTCTGTTGAACTCCGACATGTGAACTCCCTGAGCTGGGCTGAGGAGGATGTTATACCTATACCTAAATGTGAAGACCTGAGTTATGAGGCAGATCACTTGCAGGATCTTTGTGCTGCTTGTGGGAGATTCAGTCCTGTCATATTTGTTAAGTCTGTGTGTCTTGACACCTGCACTCTGAGTCTTGCTGTGAGTGTCCCCATATCAGTGCCCTGTCTCCAAGGGCTACTGAAAATGCTTCTCCAGGTTCACTTTCTGGTAGCTTTGCACAGTTACAGAGAAGCCCTGCAGAAAAACCCTGCAGGTTTTCTCTGACTCTGCATGGAGAATACTGCAAGGAAAATAAATAAAAAAAGACATGGTTGGCTCAAAATCCATAACCTGTTTTTTCGAATGCCCACTGTGCTGTTCTAAAGCCTGATCAGAGAAAGAAATCTACCTCCTTGGTAATGTGATGGGTAACGTGATGTTATTCTTAATGACTGTAGTGTTACAAGGCTAACAGAGGCCAGAGCCTTGTGATGTAGATGTGCAGATTTTGTATGTCCTGAGAGTTAAGAGAAATCCATGGCAGGTGATTGGGGCAGAACATGAAAACAGGATGGACAAGGTGCTACGTGAGTTTTGCTGTTATGATTTGTCACTGCCATGCTGGTGGTGGTGGCAGGGGTGAGTGAGTGGCACTAGACTAGGTGGGATGAGAGAAGGCCTGGCTGTAGCACTAAGGAGAGAAATCCTTGCAATGGAAAACTACAGAGAACAATGTGAAGATGTTATCTACTGCCACCAGTGTCTGCCCAGTCTGCTTTCTGTAACTGCATTGCTAGCTGCAGGCTGTGATTGGCATTTACTGCCAGCTCCTTCCCCAGAGAAAGGAAAGGACAGTGCTGTGTGGGCCCTAACGCCTATGTACGTTTCCCTTCAGGATCCAGAGATGCTAAGATTGCTCATTTGGAGCACAGTTTTGTAACCTGTTTGCCTGCTGCTTTTCCTGACACTGATACCTAAGAGAACGTGTGATTATTTTCTCTAGATATTGGCACACTTTAGTCTCCACTTGCCTCTTCCCCACATTTCCTGTCTCAAAATTTAGCCAAAGGCAAAAAGAGGAGAAAGGACACCAGATGGACCTACCCAATCGAAATTTTTCCCAGCATGTCCTTTCATGGTCTGGCCCTTAAAATACAGGAGAGAGTGGTTGTTGCTGTCCTAAGTAACTATACTGCAGCTTATCAGGGTAGAGATATCTTCCATGTGATAAATGCTCTCCTGCTTCCTCTATATAGCATGCTATTGTGGCTGAAGGATGCTGGATTTTTTTTCTTGTTGTTGTTTAGTTGATGCTGTTTCTAGTTTTGGAAGAAAATGTCTTTGCTGAAACCATGGCGGGCAGAGAAGCGTGTCACATTCTCATGGCCATGGAACTATTGTGTCTCCTGTACAATTATGCTGGGTCTCAGCAGCTGAGCAGTGTCTGTTGAATTCTTCAACCAGACACCTGGGGATACTGCTCTGGGGTTACTTCTATCATTATACTCCTGGATGGTGTTTAGAAGATGTAGGTTCAACCGCTTCTATCACAAACTTCCAGTGCAACTTTAGACAAGATGTTTTAATCCCTTACACTTCATCCCCACCTCCCATCTGCAAAATGCAGATATCCAAATCTTTCTCTTACCCACTTGGATTTTAAGATCTTTGGAGCAAAGGTGTTTTTTTGCAACATGCATAACAGTGTTTCTTTGGGCTTCTGAGCATCACCATACCATAGACAGTTTCAGTTAGTGTTAAAGTTGATCATTTTTAGTAAGTGATGATCTAGTGATGCTCTTTGCAAGAGGATGAAAGCTATGCTTGGAGTCTTATTCCAGTTCTTCTTATATCAGTATCTTCTGTATCTGTTAAGTTCCTTCTCCTGTTTCATATTCCATGTTTCTCTTGAATTCTTTCATGCTGTGCTGCTGTGGCAAAACAGCTGCCATGGAGCACCTCAGGAGGTGACATATGGAAATAAAGTCCTCTTGAAAGAGAACTACAACTTCATAATCCAAAATCTGCAGTCAAAGATTTTAACACTTAAGTTTCTGTTGACAGTTTGGGCCATATTCATACATTGAAGAAGTATCATGGAAGCACAAAAAAACCACAATGCACTCAAACCTTCATAGACATTTGGCCTGTGACAGTCACCTACACATGTCCAGGAGATCACTCTCTGTCATCTATGGAAACACCCATTTCTGAGGGCTATGTAATATCTGAGTACATACATACATCAAGTAGTATATTTACAAATGCACTCGTTTGAGGGAAGGGGTCTCTGTAATTATCTTTCACTTCACTGGCATCTCTAACAGGAAAAGTCTTCTTTCTCTGGTAGATTGCTCCAGCAGAAGCACCATAGAACCTGTTGCCAAGGAAACAAACCCTTCTCATTCTCATATTTCAATAACGTATTGAAGGTTTTCAGGGCCTTTTCCCCTTTTTCTGCTTTGCCTTTCAGCATTTACTGGGCATCAAATGATGGAAGTGTAATGCTCTTAGACCTCAAAACCCAAACAAAACCTGCAAAATTTTTCTTCCTCTCTCTCTCTGCCATCCTGCTCTCTTGTCTGTCATTTGATGGCTTAGGCTTTCTATGGCAATCTAACAGAGAAACAGCAATTTGCTTTGTATGATACAAAGTTCCTTTGCCTGTGTCTTAAAGCTCTCCTGAAGGGTGAGGGAGGAGCCCTGCTGCTGGGGACCTGTCTTGCAAATGAAGTTTTTCCCTGTTACACAATGCAGTTGAATGTTTTCTGGGGTATTGGGGGTGAGGAAGCAGGAGGTGTAAGGATTTCCACTCAGGGGAAGAAAGTGATGAAATGTGCTTTCACAGCGGTGATTTTCATCTCTGCAGTTTCAGTGCCTTACAGCCTCTGCTGTGAAACCTACAATCCCAGCCTTCTTGCTCCGTTGCATAGAGCTGGGTGCACCTGCTTATTAGAGTCTCAGTTATTGAACAGAACAACAGATGAAAGAGGAGATCTATGGGCAGTTAAGCACTGAGCTTTAGAGATGGTCCTCACCACGTTGTACAGCTGCCTGTTACTTCACATAGTCCATTCCTCTAGCAAGTCCTGCACTTCCCTCTTAAAAATGCATGTTCCACTGCCTCTTCTCCCTTCTGGTCCACAGATGACTCCCAGATCATGAAAACCTTTGTGAAAAGCCTACAGAAGGGTCTTATGTCAGTGGTCATCATGGTAAAACCATTCAGCATTCATGGGCTGCACTTCAGATAAGTGTTATTATGAGCACATCCCCATCACTGCTTCCCTCTGCTCTTTATGTGCCCCTCCACAAGCACAGCTTTAAGTACCTTTGCTCTTACCTGCTAAACTGAATACAAAGGATATAGTGCATTTGGGTTTTGTTGCTTCCGAGTGTGTGGGAATAACTCTCAGCCCTAGAGGGAAAACAGTGTTTTCTAGAAGATTAAAAAAAAGGCAATTTATTTTAATACAGAAGGGGTTTGGACAGCACTGAAGGCATCCTCTGACCCATCAAAAGAATAAGCTAGGATATCAAAAAGCACTAGAGAATGCACAAGGCTACTGCATTTACATGCCAAAAATAAGAACAGGAGCTGAATCTCATAGCTGAGATACTGAAGTGGGATGAGAAGAGAGCAGATAAACAGAAAGTCTTAATGGGTGTTGGGCCTGCTGCAGAAAGAGAGAAAAATAAAAGGAGGGGTTTCCTATGATTCAAATTGCTTCTCTTTAGTAATATGGCAACACGTGCCCTAAACCAGTCATCAACCATCAACACTAATTCCCCATCATCTATAGCAATTGTCCCACTCCACAAGAAGGGTCAGAGCGGAACGTTACCAGAGCCTGATGTGTGCACTGCTGGTAGGCTTAACACTGCAATAACACAGCATACACGTGTGACTGACTCCCAAGGAGATTAGTCTCTGCTGTGCTCTCAGGCTGAGCTAAGGCATTATTGTGTTAGGAGACCCATAACTTGGTCTAGAAAAAAAAAGGTTTTCATGGATTCAGCGTTGGTGAAATTCCCACAGAGTCTGTGGAAAACATTGTTCACAAGTCAAAGGTATGCATTTGGCTGTGGGAGGTGCCCTCTTTCTAGGGAGCAGAATCACAACACCAAGCACTTAAAGTCGTGGAAGGCTTTACTCCCCAGGTCCAAATGACACAGAGAGGCAAAAGTGCTAAACCAGACTCTGAATTCACAGCCTAATGACAGAATTATCTACCACCAAGGAAAGTGCTTGAGACTGGCAGGGGGGGGTTGGTCTCGATGATCTTCAGAGGTCCTTTCCAACCCCTATCATTCTGTGATTCTGTGACTAAACCACGATGTAATTGCACTGTAAACTCATAATTACTTATTGTGTTTCCTTCCAAAGATGTAGGGCTGAACAGAGTGTCTCTTATTTTGTAGCAATTACTGATAACAAATGGTTCAGTTAGTAAAGGTACTTTTGGTCAAAACCTCTATTTTTTCAGAGTGGACTAGAACATAATATTTTTGGCCACAGCCCAAAGAGGTGACATTTCAAAGTATGAATAAAACTAGCATAACAACTTGTAATTGTGCAAGGACAACTAAGATCTATATTTCCTGTAATTCTTTCTGTTGTCTGCTGTTTTTTCTCATGATCTAGACCATCTCTGTTTGGTTAAATAGCCAAATAAAAAGGCAAGAGACATCTTTCTGCTAGTTTTGTCTAGTGCCTCGCACAAGAGTTGTTGGGGACCAATGTGGTGGGCCACACCAGCAGAAATGGACTGCAGAGAGCTGAGAGAGTGGGCTCACAGAAAATGTAATCATCACAGTGGTGTCAGTCATGCTGGCACTGGGGTTTAAATGCCCATCATCAGGGTTATCAGAGAGTGATCAGTGCTGGCAGGAAAAGGGAAGCGGTTTAAGCAGATGGGCTATCTCTAATCTTCCTAGTAGTTGTGTTTGTGTGTTGGTGCCATGAGGGCAAATAATCTGGACATCTAAATCCCTTGTCTACACTTGGAGTGTATCCAAATGGATGTCAAGGTAAACAATCACAAATCCTGGCTTGGACTGTCTCTGCTTGAGGCCTCCAGCAATGCTGCCAGGCTGGTGGTTGTGGACTATGGTCCCTGCCAAATGTACACAAGGTTTACTCTGAATGTGTCCTTTGGAGCAAAGCACCCTTCCTGGCACAGCTTTTAGGAGCCAACCCCTACGCTGGCACCCGAGCCAATCTGCAGCTTTGTCTTGCAGTGGATGGGGGCTCTGGTAATTATAAACAGCAAGAATTTGGGATAGCTGGGAGCACGTGGGTGACAACCTCTTGCAGGAGACTTTGTGTGCACACCATTTTCCCCAGGTAAGGGTCTGCACTCTTCAGATGGCAGCAATGTGAGGCTGTAGGGTGTTGTTTGAGCTCCCTGTGGTCCTCCTGCTGTACTGACCTGCTGCGAGGCTGTGCTCTGGGGTTGCCTGGCTTTGAGGGTATAAATCATCAGAGCTGCACAGCATGGGGTAGGAGGCCACTCTGCTTTCTGGGAAAGAGGGAGGCTGCCTGGGAGCATAGATTGATTGTCATAGAAGCAAACAATGGACATGCCTCTGCCCACCAAACCAGAGTACCAGTTAGAGGTGCATTCTCCAGCCACCCCACCCCAACTCAGCACTGCTGACTCCCTTCATCCCAAGGCCTGTAGCTATCGCACTGCTGTCTCAGAGCCTGAACTCTTCCTTATCCTGGTTTACCTGAGACAGAAACATAGGCCAGCTGTGGTCTGCAGGCCATTAGCAGCTTGCAGCCAGCCAGGGCAGCTGACCCAGGTTGGCTTACAGATGTATCCAATCTCATCCCAGCCCATAAATGTCAAGCTCAGTATAAAAGGGGATGTTTGCTGAGGATAAAGGGTTTTCCTCCTTGGAGGTCTCCTGATCCTGAGGGCTGTCTGGACCACTGTACGTTTGCTGGGCTGAGTATAACTCTATTTACTTTATATTGGCATTGGTTTAGCTGTTTCATTAAATCTGTTTTTATTCCAGCCCATGTCTCCTCTCCTTTTCCTGATACCCTTTCCTGGCTGAGGAGGAGTCATTGGGTGGTAGAGCAACTGCTATAGTTTAGCCCCAGAAACGTGATAAATGTAGGCATTCCTTCTTCCCTATCTGCCTAGAGTCTGCTTCCCATCCTCACCCCCCCCAAACAAGCCCAAGTCTACCTTGCTTCTATACTTTCCTCTCAAGCCCCTCCTAATTCTTTCAAAACTGCCCACCTGATATATGATGTTTGCCACAACTCTTTCAAAGCCTTTTTTTTTTTTTCTTCCCCTCCCCCAAATGTGTTTCTTTTCTTCATTCTTGTTAGTGACAATTTCTGCTGCTTAATGTGGTTGCTCCAGCCACCCCTTGCCTGCCTCTTCAAGGGAATGATGGCTCCAGCACATCCTGCAGATGTGCAAACAGCTGGATGCAGGAAACACTTGTCCAAATTCTTCCCCTAGATGAATCAAAGACCAAAACCAAAAATGTGTCTAGGGAATACTTGACCTATGCTAGTCCAATAGTTTTTGACTTCTGCTAAGAGAATAGTAACTTCATTTTGGTTTGGGTTTTTTTTAACTCTGTCGTATTTGTTTAAAAAAATCAAGGGGCTTGAGTGGAGGAGACCAAACTAATTGGGCATCTGGGCCAAGCCTGTGAAAAGATCTTGGAGTTTTGAAACAGTTAACTTTGGTCACAGCTAAAGATTTGAGTGATTTTTTTGAATAGGACTTAAATACTGGAAAATACTGTTTTAAAAGGTGAACTTGCTGAAAACAAGAAAAATAGGAGCATCTTTTCAGTGTGATTAAATAACTCCAACTGTAAGAGGTCAGCTTGGAAAGAATTCAAGGAGTCAGGCTGGATCCAACATAAACTACTTTGCTTAAAATCTGCTTAAAAACATTGTTTCAGGTTGAATCTTATTTGGGGTTATATAAAAATGAATAAATGTCTCCCCAGCTTTGTTACACAACAGTGAGAAACGCTAGAGGTTGACTTGCACATTTTGAATGGAGAAAACCCTATTTTTGTATGGTACAGAAAGACACAATCATGACAAAAGAATGTACAACCTCTAAAGAAAAGAACAGAGAGGAAAAAGAAATACAAGGGGAAAGGATATATCCTGTCAGCAAAAAGGAAGCCTTGGTAATATGTATTTGTTTTATGGTGATATGCTTTATGAATGACTTTTTAAACACTGTTTGGGCTTGCTTAAACACCAGTTTTATACAGATTTAACTAAATCGGTTTACAAAACAATTGAATTAAGCCAGGCAATCTCTTAGAGCACAGACACCTGTATCATAAGTGTTTATATTGGCTTAGCTTGTGTCAGTAAATCATCCTTCCTTTGCTGCCCAGCTTCTTCCCACAGCAGCTGTTTGATTTCATTGCAGGTGGCTTTGCCTTCCTCTCTCCCTCTGGAATTTGACCCCATTGCCTTGTAGCAGAAGAGTGGTGAGCTGGCAGAAGGACAGGCTGAAGGCCAGCCTGTCTCCCTGGTGGGCTTTTCAGAAGATGGATCCTGAGGAGGAAAAAGAGGCAGAGGGGAAGGTAGTGGCTTTGCATACGCAATGCCTGCATCAGCTCAGAGATGCAGCTTGCAGCTGGCTACAGTGGAGTTCTGGCTTTCCCAACAGACTTTTTTAGATGCAGGAGCTCAGACCCAAGCAAAAAAAAATTTAGAGGTTTTTTTCGTAAAGTAAAAAGTGCATGTGAAGACAGCCCTTATTCATGTTTTGTTCCCATACTAGCTAATTTCCCTCTGCTCCAAAATGTGTGGGGTTTTTTTTGCCTAGGTCACAATGATGCTGTTATACAGTTGTCTTTGACTTGCACTGAAGCAGGATTCCTTGCTGTCTTCTGCAGCACAGGCCCTGGAGGAGTACTGAGCCAAGCGCCCCTTTCAAACTAACCTCTCTTGGTCAACATCCCTGATGGTTTTGCATCTTCCTGTGGTTTAGTTGTTGCCGACCATACATTTGTGGGCAGCGTTTCAACCATGACCTATGTCTGATGTGCAAGGAGGAAGAGAGACGGTGGCCAGGGTCCATGGTGGAGACAGGTGGTTCCCAGTGCCTGTCCTGGAAACCAGCTGCCTTGCACTCAGCATGTCTTCTGCTGCATCAGCTGAGGGTGCTGTGCGTATCTGGGCATCTGCAGGTGGAAAAATAGGGACTGGAGTTATCCTGAAATACGGCAAGTGTAGACATTAAAAAGCGTGTATGCAGGCCTTCAGGCAGAAAGGAGGAATATGTTGTGTCCCTACTGACGTGCGGAAAACAAACTCTACAACCTGTAGAAGGTTATAAAGCAGGGATGTTTATTATGGCGCCGGGTGTAAGGGGGATTGTTCCTCCTAACTTGCACACCCAAGTGTCCATCAAGCAGCTATTTATTACATGAAAGTATGCATATTTAGCAGAGTTAGCTACATATTCATTATACAGGGTGGGATTATTATAATCAGTTCTGGGAACTCATTATCAGAGGCCTCCTCCCCTTGGCACTTGTGCAATGTTGTGTGGTGGTCGTGGGCCGGGGTCTTTGGGAGGAAGGCTCTCAGTCTTCCTCGCAGTGTACTTTTCACCTTTTGTCTCAAAATGCAGAGTTGTGATGAATCGGAGATCGCAGGACTGGTGGGAGACTCTTTATTCCTCCCCGTCTTGGAGTCAGTTTCCCTTATCTCCAAGCCATGCACGATGATCTAAGGGCCGTAAAGCTGTCAAGCCTCAAGGTCCCGTCTCCCGTTCATCTCAGGAGGCCCCAGGATAACAAGGGCTGCCCAAGCCCGCCCTGCCACCTCACGCTGGGACAAGAGCCGGGGGAGCGGCCGGGCCGCGCTGCGCTGCGCAGCCATGGGGCTGCGGCGGGCGCCATCTTGCGGGCGACGGCGGCTGCCAGCGCTACCCGGCCGAGCGGGGCCGGGGCCGGGGCCGGCTCTCTGCCGCGGGGGCTCCGCACCCGCCCTGCCCCTTGCCTGGCGGCGCAGCTCCTGCGCTGTTAGTAATTTCTGCTCCACACTTCTCACCTCGCGCTGCTGCTTGCTGCAGCCGTCCAAGACGCTCGCTCTCGCTAGGGCATCTTTCCCAATCTGGTACGTATCAAGCTAAATGAGGCGTAATTAGGAATAATTATGATATGACATGGTCTGGAAGGAGAAACAGATGGGACTTCCCCTAGGATCCACCAGGTTGGATTTCAGGGAGGAGGGGACAGGGACGGGGAGGGGGCATGGCATTCGTTCGTGGTTTCCTACCTGTTGGCACCTGGGCTGGCAGGGGCTGCGGACGATGCCCTGGCCAGTGACACGCTGCAGCGAGACCAGCGTGCGAGGTCTGTGCTGGGAGATGCCTGTCTTGGTCACTGTGACTACTCTGTAATGGCTCTACAAGCTCCTCATTCTGTGTTAGAAGAGCCAAGCGGCACTTGTGTTTGGCCATGTGTGCTATCCCCCTGACTCTTCCTTCTGTGCAACATTAGTCCTAAGTTTACAGTAATGTATACAGTTTTTTTCTAGGAAGAAGGTAGAAGTGAGGAGTGTTGACTCTTTGGTACAGGCAGAATCATGTAACAGTTTGGCTTGGAAGTGACCTTAAAGATCATCTGGTTCCAATCCTCTGCCATGGGCAGGGATACCTTCCACTACACCATGTTGCTCAAAGCCCCATCCAACCTGGCCTCGAATTCTTGCTTCCAGGGAGGGAGCAAGAGAAGTTCTGGTATTGAACTTGGCAGAGGCCAAGAAGGCGTTTTCACCCGTCCTTTGTGCCCCTTCTGAAGGACGCTCAGCTTTTCTGTGTTGTATGGTAGGCTGTGCATAGGCAGCAATGCTGGAGAGGTGCTAGGAACCACTGGGAAGAGGGATATTTAAGGGAAAGCTCAGCCTTTGGCTCTTCTGGGAAGATGCTCCTTGGAAAGAGTGTAAGAGAGAGGCTTTTGCTTCTGATGTTTCTGGTGCGTTTATTTGCCTTGGTATGCACTACAAGAGGGAATGTGGATTTTGACTGGAGATGTGTGATGCAGAGGATCCACGTGGCTATGTTGTGGAAGGGTAAGGGTGAGAGCGAGTTGTCATGTGAGCCTCTATTTCTCATTAAAAACTGATGGCAAGCAAATGCATGCCAAAGGGAACCTATAAACACTCTCATTTCCCATTACAATAATACAAGATGTTGGAAGGCTTTGAGTGGCATTTTGCCACTCTTGTGTATCTGGCTACATCCCTCTGGGGAGAGAGCAAAACCTTATCACATAGGAGGTGGTGATAGCATGGGATAGACTTCAAGGCCAACTAAAGCACTTGCATTTATGTATCTCTTCAGCTACCTTGCTGTCTGGAGTCACAGACAGGATGCCAGACTAGCCCATGTCTTGGATCAGGTTTTTGGGAGTTGGGACGGATAGCAATACAGGATCATTGTGCTGCTCTCACCTTCACCTGCCTGCTAACTTTTGACTCACCAGCCCTGCCTCTGAGGCAATACCTAACATGCAGACCAACTGGTTTTCTTTCACCCCTTGCTATACAACCTTGGCTGCAGGAAGACCATCCAGATGGAGTAACGAATGCCCTTTCCTCTCAGATAAATCTTGCCTGTTGCTGAGAGGCGTTTTGCACTTAGTCTTTCAAGTAGCCATTCTTTAAGATGATCCTGCCTCTGTTAACAAAATTAGAGATTTGCTGTTCCCAGCAAAAAGACTTCTTAGGTTTTTTTTTAATTGTGTGTATGTTTTACAAGAAGGCGGCAAAGCAAGATTTTCTTAAGAATGTTCCAGAAGCTGGATGGGCGCATCCAGGAGTACTCAGGAGCTGCAGGCTAGTTCTGCTTGGACATAGTCATTCCTTGTCTCTTTCTGTTCAACTTGTGTAGCTTGGGACATCTCCGGCTTTGAATTCAGCCTGCTGACCACTACTCTCACCATCTTGGGGTAGATTAGCTAGCATCAGGTCTCCTTGCTTGTGGCAATATTTCTGCCATATCTCATAAATGGACTTCTGGGTTCAACAGTGGATTTGCAGAGTAATTCCTCCTAAGAAGCTGCCTCTACAGCCAGCACTATCACTGTGCAGGTTTTTAGCTTCCTGGGATTTGGAAGCTCTGGCTTTGCCAAAGTCAATGGCTTCTTGAACATTTTTCCTGGTGAGTGGAAATGGAGTATTTATGACTTTTTCCTCTGCAGGGAATTTTCAAAATGAAACTGAAGAATCACTTCTGGAAAAATCAGTCTTGTCATCTTAGAGTTCTTTAAAAGTGCCACACTTTTAACATCTTTTTGTGTCAGAACAGTTGAAATGTCTGTTATTCTTATTTCATTTTCAAAACCACTAAAGGGAGGGTTTATCTTAGTATCTCCCAAAGCCCCTTTTCTAGAATATCTGCTTCTGTTTCTTTTATAGAAAAATATTTTAACACGCTGATGGAAAGCGAGGATGGGTTCATCTTGTTCAACTTCACTAATGAAAAACTTCAGCATTTAAAGTACAGGTTGTTGTTAGTCTTTTCAAAATCTGGAAGAGAAACATGAATCAACAGCATAGTCCAGTGAGGTCATGCTGTAGCTTAAGCAAGAAGAGAGATGCCTCCATTTCACAGACCACTGTGCGAGTAGTACTGTCCCCTTCTTGTTTGTTTTGTGATCAGACACACTGAATTGCCCTCTGGATGTTTCTGTTTCTCCCCTTTTGTTATAGAGGAAACCCAAATGATTAGTTTCACCCAGATGCCTAATTGTTAGATAGCTAAAATTAGCATGATGAATGTTACCCCACAGATCTAGTTCAAATTCGAAAATGGGAATTAGGTATTTATATCATCACTGGTAAATGCAATCATCAGTACCATCCATACCCCTTGAATATGCAGAACTGAAGATTGGCTACTTCAGGAGATACTGCTTAGCTTCTCTGAGAGATATTGCTCATGAGGATAATGCTGCTGTTTGCTTATATACTGTGACACATACTGTGTTCACGCACACCGATTGTGCCCCCCTTGGGCATACTAAATAGCACTTATGCTGTGACGGCATCTTTCATCATGTCCAGTTTTAAGAACAATCTTTATCAGCAAGACAAACTGAGGAACATTTTATGCTAGAATCATTCTAAGAATAGAAATCTGCTGGATATCAGTGCAGGATGCCTCCTGGGTTTATTGTCTTGTGGGCCCTTGGATCCTTTCTCGGAAGTATAGGTAGACACTCTCTTTGAAGCAGATCAAACTGGGAGACTCCTCTGTGCCAGCTGTTTCATGTAGCCCCACAGGTTATAGATCTGTAGCAGTATATATATCTTGAACTTTCCCAGTGCTGGGTTTTGGTAAGCTTTCCAGCTGAGTTTACTACAGTTTATAGTAACTAAGACAGTGGAGGGACAATCCATGTGAATGGTGATTATGGAAGGGAAATAATCAATCTCACCTCCTCTGGACTGCTGGACACCTGAAGGTCAGCATCTCTAATTTAGATACCAAATCAGATTTAGAAAAGGTGTATGTGCCTAAGGTTGGTGTCTCCTGTGATCTGTAGGTGACCTCACATAGGGTAGTTAAAGAAGGCTGACTGGGGAGATGTCTATCTTTCTTAGAAACTGTTTTTGTTTGGTTGGTTTTTTTGGTTTTTTTTTAATAAATGCTCTGAGATCTACTCTCATCTCTATCATTTCAGCTCTAGTTTGAAAAATCCAACTTGGCATAAGCAAGCATTTATTCTAGTTC
The DNA here is from genome assembly GCA_025345505.1 of Todiramphus chloris collaris. Lineage (NCBI taxonomy): Eukaryota > Metazoa > Chordata > Aves > Coraciiformes > Alcedinidae > Todiramphus > Todiramphus chloris. The sequence continues at coordinate 6,097,665 of JANVCC010000068.1, read as the reverse complement.
CTTTTTGTTCTGTCTGGTGGTTGCTTCTAACATGGAGATGTGATGAGGCAGCTCAATCCAGATGATAGGAATTATTGTCTACTGTTTTCTCAGTTTATGTACTGCAGGCTGGCCCTGATGAACAACAGAGAGTGCAAGCTACCTCCCCTTTCTGTCTTCTCCACATTTTGGCATTTAACCAGCTAATCTGGGCACATGGTTTTGTCTGGGAAAGTTGAGAGGAAGCACAGCATTAACTCTTTGCTGATCAGACATTGTAGAGACTCCTGGTTACTGACTGTTCTCACCGTGGTTTTTTTCTGTCTCCAGCATCGTTAGTTGGTAGGTTGTGCATCAGTAAGGACATCTGCTGTTCAGCATAGGGCTGAGTTTCACCTTAAGACCTCTGTTCTGTCAGGAGATTAAAGATTAAATGCCACCTCTCTAAGTGAGTGTCAGAATCACCACAAAAATTACTGGAGAGGTAAGAGACATAATCCCTTAGGAGTATCTCATTGATCCTCTCATGGTTCCCAGGCAGCATCTAGTCCTGAATGCATGACTGTCCATTTCTCCAGATTAGTTGATTTAGTTACACATCCCTTGGGCTTGTCAGGGAGAAATTTGTATCCTTGGAAAGAAGCAAATGTCAAATAAAAGCTACTCCAAACCATACCAAGCAGCATTACTCATTGCAGTGAAGTGCAGATGTTGCCCGAGACCGTAAAGCAGCTATTTCTGTTGGTCCTGTTGCAACCAGCCCAATTCCACTGTCTCCAGTGGAACAGTGCTATGTGGCTTTGTTATTGGTGCTGGTATCCATCATGGGGTCTAAAAGCTACTGTACTGGGAAGAGATCTTTCTTTGTTTCCACCCAGATGCAGAGGCTCTTGGATCATGTTCTCTGTCTGTCCAGCTGGTGAATAGGTGTGTCCTTGAGAATTTTTGACAGTTGTCATTCATTTTGCATGAATGATGCTTTCCTGAGGAAACACTCTCTTTTCCTTTTCTTTGCTTTCCCCCACCTCTCTTCCTCCTCCTTTTTGCGTTTTCTGAAGTGTCTGTGGTTTTCTGATAGTCTGTGAAAATGAAAGGTGGCTTGTCCTTCATGTGAGGGCATGGAGACAGCAGTCGTATTACTGGAGCAGCATTCATGGGCATTTTCTCAACACACACACACACACACCCTCCCCCCCCAAATAAAACATCTTCCCCCCTAAATAAAACATAAAAACTCTTGAGAATAATTTTTACTCCTGTTTTATTTATTTTTTTGTTTTCATTTTATTTTTATTGCATATGAAGAAATGTAATGGATGGGGAGATTTGCCCAGTATTTAGCATACATAGACGTTTTGGTATGAATTAAAGAGTTGACTTCGGCTGATCGTTTTTCACACGTACCCAGAGCCCTCTGGTGGTCACTGAAGATTTACAATTTCCATTTCTTGATACTTATCCAAACGTATATGGCCATGTGTAAATCTTACTTTGTGGTTTTTTAAGGGGGAAGTTTGCAAATATGGTGTAACCTTTTTTTCATTCTTTTTCCCACACACATTCACCGGTTGTGCCTATTAAAAATGGTATTGTTCTGTTACCTAGTAATAGTTACTTGGAAAATTGGTTTGGCCTGAGAAGTGCCGTATTTACTCTGCAGGCAATGGAAGCTTTTGCTGTGCAGCTAAAGAAAATTCAGGGAGTGTTTTGGAGTTGGAATTAATTTCAAATTAGCATGTACTGAAACTTTGACATTGCCATAACATTTCCTTTTAAACCTCCAGCTTAGAAGCCAATTACTTGCCTTCCAAGGGTAGCTGATTGTGGGGAGAAGAACAGGGAAAGTGGTGGAGGAAGGGGAGAGGAAGGACGTGTGAAGAGTCAACACAGAATGATGCTGCTGCACTTCCTAGCTGCTATCCTTCAGTCTTCTCTTCTTAACAACTTTAGCTGAAACATCACCACTGGCTGGGTAGTTACCCCAGAAACTTAAAAACATAAGGCTGGTCATGCTTGGTTAGAACAGAGGGACATCTTTTCTGGTGTTATGCCTCCAAGAAACATCGTGATCAGGAGGAGGTTGTCCCAGATTAGACTTGCATCTCGAACAGCCTGTAACATCAAGCTATGGAGCAGATCTCTGGACTTAAAAAAAACAAACCTTCTTCTTCGTACTGTTGTCAGACTTTGACACGCCCACTGTCTACAGGGCACAATGGAGACCATCTCTGCAGATCTATCTAGACAACGGGAGACACTACCCTTTAAGAAATCCCAGGATACAGTCAATTGCAATTTAAATATTCTCTTCAAGATATGTCCTACAGAGTTCCTCATCTGTGTGTTCCTGGGATACCCCAGCAGAGACCAATACAGGACCTCTGGAAGAAAACACCTCCTCCTGAATGAGTGGGGCTGTGAATTGTGCGCTGAGCTGGTCAGTGAAAGGCTGCTAGCAGTGGAAATCCAGTCAGGAACATGGAGATTTTTTTTTGCCAGCTGAGGAAGGAGGCAGCTGCCCCTTGGGAGGAAGAGGCAAGGGTCAGCTTGGAAGGAAGGAGACTGATTTATAGCAGGAAAAGAGTAAATACTGCTTGAGAGGGTACATGTGATCTTTCTAATATTCAACATGCAATATGCTTTTGTGTGTGTATTTACGTGCATGCACACCCAGGGGAAGGTAAAAACCTATTCCCAGAAGGGTCAGATAAATCTATGCCTTGTAACCTCTGGGGGCAAGGCAGATGTGTAGTCCCCCTGGGGTGCTGTCAGTGAGCTCATTGCTTGGTGGTTGCAGGACAGATTATGAATGATTTGATGTGTCCAAGGCCAGTCAAGGAGCAGCAAGAGGGGAGACCTGCTGCAGAGCTGTGACTAACCCGATGCTGCTGCTCTTTCCATCATGCTGAGAAGTGTAGCAGATTTGGATTGCTTGCTTTCTGAGTAGGCACCACCCCAATCTGATTATTAAAATGCTGCCTGTTTGCTCATAAGTGGGTAAAAGAATTATTGTGGACACTTAAGAAGCAGCAGTGGGGGCAGACAATTTGTATAAATTTTCTTATGATGTGGGTTGAGTTTTCATCTTGTTGCTGAGCTGGGTGGAAGCTGTAGGGGTCAGGAGGAGGTCTGGGAGCCAGGCTGTTCTCAGATCACTGTCCTGATTGTACTCTAAGTAATCTCTCAGACACATTTCTCTCATGCATTGAATAGCAATAATAGCAGTTCCCTGCCCTTCCCGCTGCTGAGAAAATTGAACAGTTAATCAATTTGAAGATGGTATGACACTGCAAGCCAAGCAGATCTGGCCCTGATCTACCTTTGATGGAGAGATTTGGGTGATACAGTAGATGACATTTAGGATCCTGTCTGTGACACAGTGCAGAGATGATGGACTTGAGGACCCTTCTGTGGTCAACTAATTTGTATAAAGCAAGAAAGTCTTAGTTCCCTTCTTATCACAGGCTTATTAACATCTTCACAATTATTTGGCTTGGTTTGAACTGATGACCTTGCTGTTCTTTAGTCTCCTAAGCCAGCCCTGATACCCGCTATAAAAAGATTATTTCTTTTCTCATCTCAGAAAGAATAAAAATCAAATCTGTACAGAACAAAGAACCCTGAAGTGCTACAGAGCAGTAGGAAGCCAAGTCCAGCCATTGGACAGCATGAGAGCTGTGAAAGCCTGGATTAAATTGCCAAATTGCTGAATGACCCTTCCAAAGAGATGTCACCTTGCACTCAGAGGTGGAAACTTGTCCTCCTCAGTGCATGCATGTGCGTGTGAGGGAAGCAGGAAAGGAGGGGGAGGAACAAGGCTGGCATAGCACTGCAGACTCCTATCAGGAGCAGAGTGTACTGGTTTAAGCAGTTTGCAACAGATGAGATGGTCTGTGCTGTTTTATGAGATGCAGAGGAGGTCTGTCCAGGTCCTCTAGAAGGTAACTAGCTTACTCAACTGTCTGTTCTGTTATATTCTCTTAGACAGCACCTGGCTGTTATCCCCCATCCTGGTCCTCTTTTAGATTTGTGGGGTGGCAAAGGATTCTGGAGGAAGAAGAGGTTATTTTGCTCCAGAGAAAGAATAGGATTGTATTGTTGATTTTGAACATTGCAAAAAAATAATCGTTCAGAACTCCTTCTAAAGTACGGTCTTCGGCTCCTCTGTGTGGAATTAGGGGCTTGAATGCCACCAAGTTTTTCCACTGGAGTCTGAAGAATACTGTGATTCTAAAAGCCAAATGGCCTCATTTCCAGAACATATGCTCCTTTTCCATGAACCAAAACTTCAGGATTCAACTGAAGGGAAAAAAAACCTCCACTCCCTCCTTCTCTTTCCCCATGGCTAGACATGATATCTCACATGATATCTCACACCTGTTGATGAGAAAAGCTGTGCACCTACCTCTAAAGTGATCTCTGTCTCCCTTAGCTCTGGTCTCTTCTTCCAGCTGCTGCACCTAGGGCAGCTGAGAGCTGCTGGAACTACTGTAGTGCTGCTGGCCCAGCTACCACCAACCAGGCAGAGCCTCTCTGTGTTCCATAAACTATGCAATAGCCTTAAGCCATTACACTGTGGCTGCTACTCTTATTTTGTGACACTGAGGTCAACGCTCACTGTTTTCACATATGTAACTCTGTAGGTCAATCAGCCCAGGAGGAACTTTTCTACTAACGTTACTGGGAGCTAGGGGAAAGTGGTACTTTCTTCTGAGGGACTCAGTGATCCACTTCCCTCCTGCTGCAACACTAATCTGGGGCAGGGACAGGAGGAAGGGCTCTCTTCCATCTCAGCAATGACAGCATCAGAATTTGCTCTATGTATCTTGTAGGGTGGTTGCTTTCCTGATGTTTTTCTGACAAAGCTCTTAATTCCTTTTATTGATGTAATAATTGATCGCCTGGCAGTGAAGCCTGAGATGCTACTAAGCATTTCCAATGGGCTCAGATTAAATAGCATACCATTCCTCCATTCAGCTGTGAAAACACCTTGGAATTATCTTGTAGATGAGATCAGGATGAAGTAGGCTACATATGGCTTGTCTGTAGCACCTCAGAGGAAAGAGGAGCATCCCACAGGACATTGTTTAGGGATAACCTTCCTGGAGGGATACTTTCTGCTTAATCCCTGCCACTTAGAAGCTGGTTTTTATGTGCTGTGATAAAAAAAAAAATAAACTCCTAAAAATTCCCATCTGTTGTGTTTTAAGGGTGAACAGACTGAGTGGGAGGGACAGGTGGTAACCCTGGGACCCTGAGGAGTCAGAGGGCAGCTGTTACTCCCCCCCTTCCCTGCCACACTCCACATAACAAGACAGGAAAATCGGGGATGGGGGCATGGAAGGGCAGTTCTGGATCTTTCTTCCCCAGCTCTGGGAGCTGCGGCCACCTCTCAGCAGGGCTGTCCCTAACTCCCTGTGCACCGTGCAATCCTTCACTATCTGAGATCGGGTTTTGTATATAGTTCCATATCCTCCTTCACTTAATATTCCTTTTTCTGTTTTAATCTGGTTATTCATTACATTTGTTATAGTCTTAACTTCCAATCTTGGGTGAGGCATTTTTTCCTTTTTCCTTACTCCCCTTTTTACCCTGCCCTAGAAGGGAAGGATGCTAATTGAGAGAAATCCTGCTCTGTTTCATGTGGGCTTGCCCTGAGCCTTAAACAAAGATAACATCTATTGCAAGATGCATGAATCCTGCTTCATATTTGGCTAAGTTTTTAGCCTGAATGACATCTTCTAACATTAAGTTCCACAAGCTATTTAGATGTCATGTGGAAAACATTTCACTGTACCTGCCTCTGTTGTAATTAAATGGCCTCCCATTTCCTGCACTAGGCATTAATTTTGTCATCTTCTTCCTTTGATATTTTTATCTATTTCAGCCCTCATTTATTGCCTCTTGGAACCATGCAAAGCAAATCATTGTTATATCTCTTTATGCCACCGTCTCTCTACTCCTCTGGGGTTTTGCCCCTCTTTTTCTGATTCAGTTTCTGTGATGTCTTGTCTTGATATCCTTACTTGATAACTAACTGAAGTTAGAGGCAAAATGAGTGGATGGCTTTGTTAGTGCCTGGGTTTCACTTCAAAAGCTCAGAGGGAGAGTGCTGTTTCAAATGAAGGTGTATCATGGCTTTATCTTCTATATTTTCCGTCCTATTATGTACATTTAAAATCAGTACACCCGCCTATGCAAGTTACTGATGCTACCAGGTATTCTAGTTATTCCATACTCTTAGAGGAAGAAATGTCTAAGTGCTGTGATAACTTTAATTGCTTGTCAAGGCATTTGCAAAAATTTAATAGTAGCTGCTGCTTGCCATCCAGAAAGTGCATTCAGGTTCTCTAGGATGAATTATGCTGGAAGAAGTGAATTTGCCATGCTTACCAAAATTAACAGCTTGCATTACTTTCCATGCAGATAATGATTTCCACTCAGATAAGTGATTTCTGTGTTTTAGCCCTGAAGTCCTTCATGCTCTCCAAAGAGTTAAATTCATCGCGTGTTTGGCATTGGCCTCAGAAATGTTAGCTGCTTCTTAAAGGATAGCACTCTTTGCTGTGGGTACCTAGGTCTATGTTTAATTGAGGGAGAAAATGCTTGAAAAGGTATGGTTGGTTTCAGCTCTGTGATGTCTGAGACACAGAAGAATGAATCACCAGCATGGAAGAATTGCTTGCTTTCTTTTCCCTCAATAGCCCCAGAATGGTGTCAGGCTGGAACCTGCAAATTTATAGCTTCAAATGAGCTCTGGATATGATGCCACTTGGATTCCCATTCTCTTGCAGGTTAGCCAGCAGGCTTAGCTTGCTGTTTGCAAGCTGCTGTGGATTCAGGGCCACAGCCATTCATGAATTCTGAGATGATTTTTTCTGCCCTCTGCGTTGGTTCTAACAAACTTCAGGCCTCTTTTCTGGCCAGAAATTAATTCACTATTGTGAGACCTAAAACACTGTCTCCCTGACAGATTTGGAGTAAATAAACAGTAAAAATGCTGATGAGGGCAAAGACAGTAACAAAATTCTTATGGAAATAGTGGAACCAGAGTCTGATGGACAATGATTGATGTGCTTATGAATTGATGTGGGTGGGTAGGAGACTGCTGAGCTCACGATCTGTCAAACTGACCAGAATTGCTTCATTGTCTCTTCTTACTCCCCTCCTTGTTGGTATCCATCTGTTGTCTCTTGTCTTAGAATATTAATTTAGGCTTGTAATTGCATCCCATCATCAAAGGGAAAAAAAAAGGTTTTTAAAATGAATGAGTGATGGAATTTAACCCCATCCATAAAACACTCCAATCCTCTTGCTATTCCTCAGCTGTGGTCTCCAGTCCCAATCCTGGCTTTGCTACTCTGCTAGGCAGATACACCTCCCTGCATTTTTCACTTCACTTGTCCATGCTCCCAGCACCCTGCTTCTGTCCTCCTGGCCCATGTGTCTCATGTCACTTGTTGTGCACTGCCTTGAGGACACCTGAGCAAAGCTGGGACCTCAGGGGCCTGTGATGTGTTTTTTGTTCAAGGAGATCACTTTGAACTCTTGGTGTGCTCCTGTTGAAGAGACGATGGCAGAGAAGGGTTTTCTTTTACATAGTGGCTTTACATATTGTTTTCCTGCCCTTTTCTCTCTTGGTAGGCTTCTCCCCATTCAGCCTCATGACCTCCCAAAACCCATGTGATGGTTTCCCTCCTAGGAGCCTCCCAAGTGTCGAGCCTCCCAAGTGTCTTGCCTCTGACATGAGTGCCCCTCTCAAAGACACTCTCCTTGGTCACTTGAAAGATTTTTTTTTTTTTAGGGAAGGAGATGGTGACCTTTATCTATCTGGGCTTGGTGGAGTTAATCTATCATGTCAGCATCTTCCTCATCAATGCAGCTCTCCAGGATGACTTTCACAGTGCTGAGGAAGAGGAGTGAGCAGTTGTCCCTCTGACACTCTGTCTTGAGGACTTTGGTGACTGCTTTCCCTCAAGGCACCACACTCTCGCAGAGGAGAGAATTGGATGACTTGCTTGTATTGTGGGGGCTTGAAGTCATTATGTAGAGACTCTCAGGTGCTGAATAGAGGCATGAGAGGATGGAGATGCTGGCTCTAGGAGACTTGGTGGATTGAGAGGCTCCAGGCAGTACCCTGATGCTTGACTCATTTGGACTAGATGTACCCTGAGAGTTCTAGAAGGATGTGAGACTCTTGAGATCCCTTACTTCTCATTGCTTCCTTGTGGAAGTCCTCAGAGTCGGGTTTTTGGTTCAGTCAAGGTTTGCAGTGTTGGGGTTTGGCCTCAGAAGTGCTGCTGGGGGATGTGTTGTGGCAGAGTAGACCTGTTCTCAGGTACCAGTTTCCTGAACAGCTTATGTTTGTACTTAGCTCTGTCATTGCACTGCCGGAAACTCTAGACTGTGATTTATGAAAGCTCTTAGAGCTGTGTTTGAGCACTTTAATTTAGACTTTCCTACCTCACAGAATTATTGCAAAGGAAAAATAATAATTCAGTGTATATTTGATCCCATGGGGAAACAGAGTTGGCACGGAATTGGGCAGGAAAATTAACACAAGGTGCAGAGAGTGTTTTTGAGGCACTTAGATGCTGGAAGAGCTTCTGTAAAGAAAATCTGGAGTAATGGTTTAGTTTGTGGTTTTCATTGCTAATTGGCACAGGGGATTGTCTCTGCATTGGAAGAAAGCACCAAGGTAACTGTTCAGTATAGAATACGGAGAATGCCTCTACTTGTAAAAGATCCAGAAGGATTCATTGTGCCGCAGGTCAGGGATGAGTGGCAATTATGTCTATGGCTTCAAGCAGTAGATGCTGAAGTGCTCATGCTGTTGTTGCATTCAGCATGCTCCCCAGGATGGACAAGGGTGGACACTGGCCAGAGAATGTGACTTATGAGTAGTGCTAATGCAGAAACTGGTTAACTATTGCAGGTAGGGTTAGAATAAAAACTGAGCTACCAGGAGTCTGGCAGGGCAAGGATGAATGTCTTACACATAGTCCCAGAGTTATTAGGATCTCTGGGCTCAGACTTGTTCCCAAACAGCTGAGCTATCCCTGAAGTCAGGATGATCCTGTAGTGTATTTTGTCCTAACCCTCTCCTTCCCAAATACGTTTCAGTCTTGCACTGCTGATATCAGGCTGATGTCTTGCTCTTTAGGATCCACAGATTATGCCAGGACTGTCGGGTCTCGAGCCCTGTGTATATGGCTGTTGTGAATAAAATGAGAGAAGAGCTTGTAGGGGTACTTAAAACAAACGTTTAGGCACTGATATCAACAGAGGTGAAAGTGTGCCAGTTTAAATTAAGCATTATTAAGAACAATGCAAAGTTAGTGCATCTTGAGGGAAAGAAATGTAGAACTGTAAAGGCTAGATAACCCTAAAATAGCAGGTAAGCACCTTATCAGGGTTCGTGGTTCTGTATGGTCATAATCAATGTCATTAGTACATTTAATTTTGAATTAAAAAACTTAAACTGAGGCAGAACTGTGTAAAGAATGAAATTAAGCTTAAGGATGCACAAATGAAAAAATGGCTGGGTCTGAATTTCCTATCATGCACAAAGTATTTTTTCTCACTTTCTTATTCCTCCTTCTACCCATCTGACAACGACGAAGTTGACAACTGAGTTGGGTTTTTTTCAAAAAAAAGCTAAAGGAGGGGCAAGTGCTGTGGACAAGACACACAACCATGTGGTTTGCTGACAAATCTCAGCCTAGTGCATGGTCTGACATGCCACGTAGGTTGGCTGACCACAGGCACAGCAGGGCATTTCCTAGGAAGGCAGGCTGCTCAGAGTGGCCAAATGTCAGTCTCTGCCACTGCAGGAGGAGACTTGAGGAGACCAGCCACTTGAGCAGTAAGCATTGGCAGTATCTTCTTACTTGCACTGTAGGCAGAGATGAGCAGCCTGGCTGGTGTATCTGCCAGGAGCAAGTCTGATGTATTGGTCCTTCTGGCTCCTTGAGTGGGGTTTGTCCCAGCACCAACTGTTGCCCCAACACAGTGGCAGATCCCACGTGGTCAGCAGCTTGGATTTAATGCTTTCATTGCTGTCACATGGATCTGATTTCCTGCCAGGGAAGAGAGGTTTTCTGTTTAAAATACAGTATTTCCAGGGTCTTGTCACAGCTAATATACAAGACTCTTTCCTGGTTGTCAACCCTAAATTTTGCCTGTGCTGCTGGGCATTTTTGAACTAGCTCTGAACTTGTTTTTACAGGCACACACATGCATGCTTGTACTTACGCAACATCCATTAACAGGAAAGAACACTCAATATAAACACATACACACACAGAGCCATATGGACACATGCTCATTAATTGAAACCAGAGCCATATACTGAATCTCTTTGTTAGCATCCAAATCCTGGCCAATCTGCCAATACTTACGAGATGCAAGACTGGATCACTTCCATTGTCTGTCACTTAAAAGCTGAAAATTATTTTGCTGGCCCCTAGTCCTTGCTCCCATATTCTTTGAGAAATAGCATTTTGTCTGAATGCACATGCGCATATATTTGTATTTTTTGCAGTGTATTACAGGTAAGCTATAGCTGATGCTTACTCCTATGCAGATGGTTAGCTCCAGGCACAGAAATAACTTAAATTGTCAGACCCAGCTTAAGTGGACAGAAGCACAGTAAGCTTCATGGGAGGGAATTTCTTCTTTTGAGTATACTGTGCACACTGGAAAACAGTCTTTTGATGACAAAAAGACTTACTCTGAGAAATAAAAATCAAATACCCAGGAAATATCACGATTAAGTTTGGTGTGAATCTGAATTAATTGCTTTGCTGTCCCAAGCCACTCGCCAATCTTTAAATACCAGAGCACATGGCGCACAGTGGGAGCGGTTTTGGGGAGAGATCAGAGCTTGGTAGCAATAAGGACTGCAGAGCACAAAGCCTTTGCCTTAGTCACTACATACATTAGAAAGGTGGAAGAGAATGAGATGGAGGTTCCCAGGCTGGACACAAAGGTTAAGTTCTGATCATGTTAAGGCTGTTAAGTGCTCTCGGGGCAATTCAGAGTCAGTGCCTGCCTCTGCCACAGCTTTCTGTGTGATACTGTGGGCAGCAGTCAGATTGCTGTAGCCATTTGCTAAGTTTGCATGTGTCACTTTATCCTCATCAAATCAGAGAACTATTTTATGTGGCCACACATAAAGGTACCTTAGATCTTCTCTCCAGTGTTCAAGGTCTCGTCACGTGAGCAGATCCGTATTCTACACAGTTCTCTGTGGGCAGAAGATGCCTCCAGGTCTGGTGTCACAAACACATACATCTCCTGGTCATGACTTAGGTGTGCAAAATTCTTCCCTGGAAGACAGTGCTCCAGCAGCCTCTGTGGTGAGCAGTGCCCGACCTTTAAACATACCAAACTAGCTTTTCTTCTTGAGATTTTTCCAAAAGTTTTAGTCTATCTCTGACAAAAGGGCCTTTCTTTGGAGGAGGCAGAGAACAGAAGTGACCAAGAGTGGAGTGAGCAATCCAAGTCTAGCAAAAGCTTTCCTTGGCAAAGGAGAGCATCCCAGACATGGGAACTTGGGAAAGGTGCACTGTCTGGCAGCAGAAGCTTCTGTGCACACATCTGAAGTCACCCAGTTGAATCCATCCTCTGCATCAATGTTGCAGACCATAATTTTCCTGAGGACTCTGTATTTTAAAAGACACTATATGTATTTGATTTGTCTTTGCTCTAAAAGACCATCAGGATGATTTGCCAGAGATTTAGTGTGTCTGTACTGGGGGGAGGGGAAGCAGATCATTAAGCTTTGAATACAGCCTGCCATCTGGATGGGCTCAATGCGCAAGAGGGCGTAAAGTTGGGATGCAAATGTGCAACACTTGGTTCTCAGCCAAGACAGAGCTTGTGCTCAATTGTTTAAAAACAGATCTACACAGATATGACTTACTGCAGAGGAGGAGAGGGGCCGATGGGTCCCCTTGGGGTCTGCTTTGCAGATTCATTACGCTGGAATCCATGGGAGATGTGCTTTGAGTGCATGGAGATTTTTACACATGGGCCATTCGTGTCTTGATATTGGCACCTAAGGTTAATCGATCCTTTTGACACTTATCTTTGTGGGTTTTTGTGTCTCATCCAGAGGGTTCACATTGATGGGAAGTTTCCTGGTGTTTCCCAGATAAGGAATCCTGACCTGAGGTGACTGGTGATTTAAGGAGAGGTGTGCAACCTTCCTTCTACCTCTGTGTGTGCATACAAGATGATGAATACAGCTAGCTGTATTGAGAAAATTACAGTGGGTTGTAGAAACCCACTCCTCTCTCTGCCTTTACCCCCCAAACTGTCAGTGGTGTCCATGAGCTGTTTCCTTTTATACGTAGAGGCAGCCAGCCACTGCAGTGGCCAAAATTAATGATCACCATTGCAGCTTTTTAGCTGCCATCTGCTTATGAATCAATTTCCCTGTCTCTAAAATGCCTGTGAGAATGGTTTGGTTTTGTAGGGGGTGACTGGAAGACAAAAGTCCTCTTGAGTCTGGGAACTGCTCAGCAGTGATAATAATGAGGCAAATCAAAAAGCCCAGGAGGGAAGTGGAGTTCTGTATGCTGTGCAGTGTGCTGCTGGCATGCAGATAAATATGGCCACAGAGTGAATAAGGAAGACAGCCTCATCTGCGGAGCGCTTGTGTGCTGAACGAGGTGGTGCATCCAGGAGAAAGGCGAAGAATACAGGATCAATTCATTAAAACTGTACCTCTGTTATTACTGCTTCTAGAGGTTGGTCTTTCTCCACAGTCCATTTGGTATTAAATCAAGGGTGGGTGGGGATAAAACGCTTATTTTTAGAGACTCTTGTGGGGTTGAAACTTACATTTGATATCGAAAGCCATTTCCTGTCCATATTTGAAGTTGATATCATTCTATTCTGCAGCAGTTGCTAGTGGAAACTGTTGATGTGTTGGTACACTTCCATTATCCATCACTCTGCTCTGCAGTTCGGGAACTGGAAGGCATGCAGGTGGCTTCATTTTAATATCTATTTAAAGTGTAAATGGCTGTCTGCAGTGCCCTTTGAAAAGGCAAAGGCTGTTAGAAGCTTTCAACACTGATGGGAACTAAGAGTGCACATGTGATAGAGAAGAGTGGCAAACATGATGCAAGATAATTGCTGATGGCTTTGAGGATTAAAGCTGAGACATTTGCCCTTTCAGTACCTGTGGGAGCTCTGGAAGTTGGCAGCATTGGGAAGTAAGGCAGTCCTCAAGGAAGCAGTGCAGTGCAGGGTGATATAGCATGTGTCAGGCAGCCCACCAACAAAGGGCTGAGGATCAGACTGGGAGAATGATGCTTCTATTTGAATAATGGCAAGTGGTGCATACACTGTTCCTATTAATCTGGCTGTCTTGGAGGTGAGAATACAGATAGTATCCTTGTTTTGCATTTTGGAAACAGGTGTAAGGTTTTGGTAGACCCAGAAGGCAAAGGTAGTATTATTTCTCTCGTATACTTGAAATCTGTCTTCGCAGACTTGCTGGAGGTGACTGTGCAGCCATGCTCTCAGCCTTTGTATAATGTGTGAAACTATGGAAGTTGAGATGAATCCATGCATATGAAGGATGCTGTTATAAACAGAGCAATTTCAGACAGTGAAGTTGATGAGAAGAGCTCAGGGTCTGTGGCTTTCCATCCAAAACACCTTCTCAGCGAGAGAACTGTGATGAAATGAGTTCCATTTTGCTTGGATCCCATTAAGATGAGTAATTCTGGGAAAAAAAAGTATGGTTACAACATACGGACAGGGATATGTTCTCTTAGTTTAACCTGGCATGACACGTGCATGGCTGTGCAATGTCTTCCACCTGATTTTCATCTAGATCTGACTCTACTACAGAAAAAAAAAGCTTTGCTGATATTTGAACGCATGTGCAATACAGCTAGAATGGTCAGAAAGTTATGGGTGGGCTAACTTTCCTGATTGTGGCTTCTTTGAGCAAGTAGTGCTTTTATCTATAGTATATGCATTGGTCTAGGTGGCATTGATTTTTTTCCTCTGGGCAATAAAAGGCTCCTGCATGACTCCCAGCTTGCTGCTCTTCCAAATTTTGCTTCCATCTCTGCAGTAGGGAGAGGGTAGAAGTAATGTAGGAAAGGATGAAAGGAAACAGTCATGGTAGAAAGCATCTGCTTTTCATTAAGCTTTGCCTTCGAAGCACAGAGTGCAAAAATCTGGTTTTTACCCTGTGAGTAAAAAAAGAAAATGGGTCAGAGAGACCTCACATGGGAGAAGATCTCTACTACAGTGCCCTCTATGTCCACAATCTTTCCCTTGTCTCAAGTGCAGTGCATTGCAGAAAGAGGCCAGTGGGTTCCCTCTGATTTCCCACTCCTATGAAGGTAGCCTGGGAGGTGACAGATGATAGAGCTGTGTTACAAGGGTGAAAATGGCTGGGAGGGAAAGGGATATCTCTTCTCCAACACCTGAGGGGTTAGTCTGAGAGGACAGGAGGAGGCACTTGTCCAAAGCACCACAGAAACTCCCAGAACTCCCCAAAGCCATGGCTCTTTCCTGAACCTCCCTCACCTTTGCCAGAATTTGGATGACTGGATCAAACAAAAGCTTTATAGCTTGCAGAATCCTCTGATTTTTGAGTGGAAAAACTTACCTCCTATGCTTAGCTTTGTTTATCTCTTGTTGTTTGGGCTCTACCACACTTTCACCCCCTTACTGGCTTTTCCCCAGCAAGAGACCAGTCATGCCTCTCTATGGACATGCAATTCTACACCAGGGACAACTAGGTTTACTGCACTGCAAATATGAACTTGACCTTTATTGCACCAAGGTCATTGCAAATCTTCTGGTAGGCAGTGGCAAAAAAAGCCCAATTACTTTTCTGATCTCTTTGTCTCCGTGCTGGGGTGTTTCAAGGTCTATACTGGGTGTCTGTGTTCAGTTTTTCTGGGTTGACTGTTTGAAATGAGATATTTCAATTGATGGAGCTTGCTGAGCTTCTGCAGCTTCCACAGATTTCACTGGCAACTCATCAGTATTAAAATCACACCCTTGAAATATGGCTATCTTAATACAGATTTAGCTACTGGCCTGGTGCAAAAAGTTTTAGGAACCTAGGGCTTGCTCTCTGGGAAACTGAGAAAGACCTTGTTTTGTTAAGATCTGCTGGAAATGAAAGGAAGTTAGCTGTAAAGGGGTCATCTGTCCCGTCCTGTCCCCCCCAAAAACAGCAACATGAAGGTCCAAAAGGGCTGTAGTCTTTCTATCTTCAGGACACCCCAGTATCTGCTCCATTCTTTGTTTCCATTCTGCTTGCCTCAGCAATTTCTTTGCCTTAGTTTCTGACAGTACCCAGGAAAGGGGATGGCATTAACTGGAGGAGTGAGGGGCAAACCCATTTATCTCCTTGAGCCCAAAACAGCTCTCAGTGGCTGAAGGGAACTGAGCCACAGTCATCTGTTCAGGCCTGATGGTTAGAAAGCTTTTACTCATTGCCCCATCAAGTTTCTTCCATTTCTGTTTGCCCTGCAGGTTTTTTGTTGGCAATAAACACTTCTACGGTGTTACCATTTATGTGGGACAAGACATCCCTGCCAGGCCTCTTCTATGTGATGTACCACATGCCCAGCTCAGGGATGCTGAGTGAGGCTGAGGCACGCTTCCATTTCTGAATTACACTGACAGCACATCACTGTCCCTAGGTGGGGATGCCCATGCCTCAAATTATAGGATCATAAGATGCAGTCAGCAGAGGCATTTGCTGGGCTTGCACTGACCTCTAGTGACAATGCAGGGGACCAGGGTCTTCAGCCATCAACGGCCTGAGAGGGCACTTGTGAGTCCTTGGCACTGGATGGTTTACAGTGGTTCACTCCAGTTTTTGGCAGGACTGTGCACATGAGCCTCTGGTGCTGCCTTGGGGAAGCAGGATATTGCCTTCCCAGAGTCTGTCTGCTTGGTAGATGACTTGTAGTGGGTCTCAGATGTTCCAAACTCAATACACCTCCCTACTAAACCAGCTCGCCGGTGCTGTGAGGGTCTTCAAGTCTGTTTGTTCTTCCTATCCACCTCATTCTCCCTCTTGTCGATAAATCTAATGTCCCATGCCTTTTTGCTGCCCCATTGCTGCATGGCATCTGATCGCTGCCAGTCCACCCTCCTGGGTACATAGTGCCCATACTCTTTGCTTGTGGGATGGTTCCAAGTACTTCATTCTGGCTTCTCACCTCTGCATCTCCCTCCCCACACCCTGACTCTCTTGCAGAGCCTGTAAGCCTTTTCCAGAGCTGTGATGCCAAGTGCAGGGGTTCTGGTTTCTTTGCCACAAAGCTGCTTGTTGCACTGCGTGGTTGATCATCCTCTATGCAATGTGCATGAAGTACCTCTTGCTTCAGAATGCCACTTAGAAACAGAAGCCCCTAAAACATACATTCAAGCTGTGCCAAGGATAACTTTTACCTCCATGAGTCTGTAAAAAAAAAAAAAAATGGTGAGAGCTTTGTACTCAATCCTGGGAGCTGCTAAATGTGCCCCAAAACACTGAGCAGCCTCAGCTTTTAGAGACAGTGGCAGGGCTCATGGGCTGTCAGCAGCTTCCAGGGAGCCCTGTATTGCCCAGGAGCATGAGGGAGACCTGCCGTGGTTGCAGTGTGAGGAGCACGTGAAAGCCTCTCTTCCTGCCCTGCCATCTCTGCATGATGACCTTCCTCCCCTGCCACAGGCCATACCCACAGCACCACCTTTTCTTTGCTTGGCTAAACTGTGCTGTTGTGTGCATGTAGGGTTTGTGGAGCATCTTAGTTCTTCCTACTACCTAGATCTCACTGCAGATAGATCCAGCTCTGTTGCCCAAATCCTGACACATTGATTAGCCTAAGAGATCAGAAGAAGCATCTTGGCTACTCCAAAATCTCTGCTGAGGAGTATGCCTCCTGCACTTGCCTCTAGGTATACACTGGCTGGAGGCCCCTCACCCTATGGGTTAACCTTTCTTGTCCCTGGCTAGCCTAGTCCACAGGAGAAGCCTGAGAGGGGGTGGAGTGGAGGAAGACTGCCAGCTACAGCCTTCCACACTAGGTTGAGCAGAAAGGCAATCAAGTTTCCTAAGCACTGTAACAGATGACAAGGTGTATATTTATACCAGATACCCACATACTTTGGGTGAATTGTGCAACGTGAGATTTGTCATCATGCATCAGATCACCATGTCTCTAATCCAGTACCATGGCCCTGACACTGCCGGGAGACACTGGAGGCTGAGCTGCCTGCAGTGATGCACCACAAACAGTGTAACAAGGGAACAGAGGGTTTCGGATTAAAATTCCTCTCCAGTTCCTCCAGAAATCAACTGGTACCCCGACTGCTCTTATTATCTGAGCCGGCAGAGCTGCAAATATAAGTAATCACAAGATTAGGCAGCCTTCTAAAGACAACTAGTACAACTGCAGCATACATTTCTGTTCCTCCCCCTGGGCTGGATATGTTTTGAGTGGGATAATATTTCATGTTAATTTTGCCATACTTTCCTCTGTTAAATGATTCCTGTGTTAACTGCATCCTGGATGCCAGCGGTGGAGAGTTATTCCAGTGCTGGAAGTGACCCGTAGTTTTTTACACCACTTGATCTTGCAACATTCCCATGAACACGTACAGATAATTTCAAAGCCGTTAATATGAGCAGTTACTGGAGTGGTTTTTTTTTCCCCAACTTGCATAGCTTGACTCTCTAGTCAGAACAAGAGTATCTCTTGCTCTTGCCTACTTGTCTGTCCCTCAGTTTTAGTGCTTCCTGCAGCTGATTTACTGTAGTCAAATGCCCTGAATTAGTCAGATATCTGTCTATGGAAAATCCCTTCTGTCTTGCATTGTGACCTGCAGAAAAAGGACCAGGGAGGGGGAATCCCTCCTTTGCTCTGCAGTGAAGTCTCAGGCATGGGTATTGTTTTGTTTCTCCTCTTCCAAGAGTTTCTCTTCCTGATGCAAGAAGTCTGCTGTGGAGTAGAGGAGTCAGTTTTGGTCCTGGCCCTTGTGAGATTTGGTCTTTGAAATCCCTACAATGGCTCTTGCAGGAATGCCTTTGCCTTGTGTCTCACAGTCTGTGTGGCACAGGCTCAGTTTCACTTCAGGCTGTCCTGAAGATGATTTTGGGGCAAACACCCTTCATATGGCCCAACAAATAATGCCATTTGCTCCAGTCTTTTTTTTTTTCTGCTTCTTTTTGTTTTGTAACTGATTCCTCTTTGTTGGCATCTACTGTTCTGTTTTGTGTGTTCTGTCCTATTGGTGCCCAACGTAATTCCCTGCCTGACAGCCCCTAATGTAACATGACTCAAAGTAGTGGTGGGATCTCCCAGGTGGGAAGCAAAGGCTGCCTCATTTGGAACGGGTTATACTTCAGGGACTAGATTGACTAGATTTGCCAGGTGCTGGAGGACCCAATGGTTTTTTCCACCTGCAGATTAGGACACTGATCCTTAGGACACTTGGGAAGTGTTTTTTTCAGGCAAACCCAGCTGCTTAGAGTATCCAGTAGCCTTCATACCCTTGCTGAACTGCCAATCACAACAGTTTGTGGTGAGGCAAATGTTGTTGGAGACCACTGTTCAAAAATGGAGACTATTGCCTGCAACCTATCCTGGGCATCTTAACAAAGCTGGGATAGCTTTGTCATCCTGTAAGGTATCATTGTCACGTGTGACCAGCCTAGCAGTGGGCGTGCTCCTGCAAAGCTCCCTGGCTAGCATCCCCCAGTGTTCACAACTCAGCTGCTGTCTCATGTCTAACCTGACAATGTTAGCCTCTAGCCAGAGGAGCCTTGTCCCCAGTGTCTGACTGGTCTTTGGTTACGCTGCACTTGTAGGACTGCCAGGAGGATGAGGCACAGGGGGACTTCTGGAATCTCCTGAGACCAAGACAGGTGTCATAGAATTGTAGAATCATGGAATAGTAGAGGTTGGAAGGGACCTTTAGAGATCATCAGTCCAACCTCCCTGCCATGTCAGGATAACACAGGGCAGGCCACACAGGAATGTGTCCAGGCAGATTCTGAAAGTCTGTAGAGATGGAGACTCCACAACCTCTCTGGGCAGCCTGTTCCAGTGCTCTGTCACCCTCACAGGAAAGAAGTTTTTCCTCATTTTGAGGTGGAATTACCTGTGTTACAGCTTGTGACCATTACCTCTTGCCCTATCACAGGGCACCACTGAAAAGAGACTGTCCCCTTCTACTTGACACCCACCCTGCAGATATTTGTAAGCATTAATAATATCCCCTCTCAGTCTTTTCCAGGCTAAGCAGCCCCAGGTCTCCCAGCCTTTCCTCATAGGAGAGATGATGCAGTCCCTTAATCATCCTCATAGCTCTGTTGGATTCTCTCTAGTATTTCCCTGTCACTCTTGAACTGGGGAGACTGGAACTGGACACAGTACTCCAGATGTGATCTCACCTAGGGCAGAGTAGATGGTGTCCACCCATTGCAGACTGTTGTGTATGAGGTCTTTCTCTTGTGGAACTTCAGCTCCTGAAGATTCATATCCCTATTCTACCCTCAATTAGCAAGTATCTTACCTCTCCTTAAGGTGGATTAATTGATAAAGAAAAATTCTCTACCCAGCTGATTTCCGCTAGTCCTTTCCTCACCTCACAGCTCACAGGATGGTGCCCCAAGCTTGCTCAGATCTGCCCGTGTCCTGGGCTTTGGACTCTTTGCTCAAGCTCCAGAGATGCTGACGTGTTTTGCCAGATAATGCTAAGGAGGCAACAGCTATAAAAGCTCACATGGCCCAGGCAAACAGCTCTGATTTTGCTTTGGGACACACTTTTGCTGAGGATTGGTCTAAGACATAATAAATCCTGCAACATCTTAGGCTCTGTGTATGAAGCAAAGCCTGACCCTGGGACTGAGTGTTACTGTTGCTCACACTATCTTCTTGAGCTTGCAGAGAGCCTAAAACACAAGCTATGAGAATTATTCTGCACCCTCCTCTCCCCAGAACAGGAAATCTCATATACTGACAAGCAGGAGAACATGGTAATTCCATATCAACTTTGCGGGGGCACTTTAATTCAAGGAGAAGAGCAAATGCTTCTTTTAACAAATAGCTGAAACAGTACTGAAAAAAACTCCAGAGCAAAACTCTTTATAATAAAGGGAATCAGATTTTATTTTTATACCCTCAAAGTTAAAAATATGCATTTCAAAATATTTACAATGACTATATATGAAATAACCTTTGTTAATGAAACAGCAACATACAGTACTAGAATATATCCACCAAACTGATAAAGTCTACATAAGAAGAAAATGTAATAGAAAGAGAGAAAAAAGGAGAGAGAGGTAAATAGCATCCATGCACAATCTGCACCTGCATGTATTTTTATACTCCCTGCCTTTTAGTTGTGGATGGAGTCATAGGAAGTTTTGACCTCTTGTCCCTTACAAATGCCACTTGTGACTGAGATTCTTCAAACTGGCAGAAATTTGTGAGTTGTAGCAGTACTAATGCTTTACTTTCCTGTGCCAGCCTTTCACATGGGGCCCTTGTATTACAGAGTGGACTCAAAATCTCTCAGCAACCCTGGAAGGTAGATATAGTTTTATAGAATAATTTGGCAGATGGAAAAGCACCAGGTTAAGCATTGGCTGAAGGTTGTGCAGTCCTAAAGAGCAGAACTCACAAGCCTGACTCATTTCTCCTAATCTCTTGTTAGGGAATGCATTTTGCCTGCTAACTAGTATCATCTGCCCTTGAGATGAGCTGTGTCATGAGGTGGGGCTTTCAATTAATACCATGTACTGGGTAATGATGTGGGGAAAAAAAACCCTGACTACAGATAAGGACTTATCTCAGTGGAGATCTGTGGTGTTGCAGTACTGTTACCATGTTCTGCAACTGAACAGAAGATTTTAGTGGAGAGACACACTCGGATGATCCCTCCCTGCATGTGCATCATTGAGCAACTGAATCTTCTGTAATAAGGAACCCCTGTGTATCTTCACCGCAACACTTTCTCTCTCTCTTTCTCTCTCTCCATCATCCATGCCTGTATATTTGCCCTTCCTACCTGTATCTGATTCAACCATGGGAATATCAAATAGAAAACAGCAAAAAAATATGCTGCACTATTTCCGTAGATATTTTAGTATGAATTTAATCTGATTTCTATTGGGTTGGTTCTCAATTTAATGTCTTTAACTTTCACATATGTGTATATGTATATAAAATGTAACAAAAGGCCCATCCCATTTGTTTCAATGGACAAAAAAAGGGGTCATAAGCCTCACTACTCAACCCACAAGGCACACTGAAAGGTAAGTGAGAAGGGCTCTAGGAAGGGAAAAAAATTTGGCCCTTGTTTTTGTGATGCCCTTCGATACCCTGCTGAGCTTGAAACTTTGTGAAGATATGACATGAGTTTGCAGAAAAGGAGAAGAGCTGTCTGGGTCACTCGTGGATTTCTGGTGCAACAGCCCCAGGAGTGCTAGATCAGTTGGAGCTGTTTCTCCCTCTCTTTGGTGAAGGAGTTTCTGAGGATTCTAGCTTTGTTAGTGATTTTTCAGTGATGGCGGCAGTGGTGATGATGGTGACTGTTTCCATCTATTGGCCCAACAGTTCTCAGCAGAGCAATTCTTCCCCATTCCCAGCAGCCAACCCTCTCCCCTGAACTCCCCTTAGCCTTATTTTTTCCTAAGAACAAGGTAGAGGATGCCGATGATGAAACTGAAGCAAAAGCAGATCCAGGCCAATATGAAGCAGTAGCCGTGGTGAGGACGTACGAACCCTGACATCTTGCCTGTGAACCGAGCTGTGTAAATGGAGACTCCAATCAGAATGCACATCCCTGTGGGAAGAAAAGGGGGGGGAAGAAATAGAGTTGGAAAACGCACAGAAACCAGCATTGCTGCAGAACTTCTGAAGTTGTCCCTTGAGATTATAATACATGTCTTGTGCCATATAAGAGAAGGGCTACTGCCCGTTAGGCTTATTTATGGAGGATTTCTCTTGCAGATGTGACGATATAAAACACTCGGGGCTTGTTTAGTGGGTGCCATGAGGAATAAACCTCTGTTAGGAGGAAGATCTGCGGATTGTTTGGTGCAATGTGTTGAATCCCATGGGCAGTAGCTCTCTGTCCCTTGCCCCCCCCCCCCAAACACTTGAAACCTTTTTCTTGTCTTTCAGAGGTATTTTGCAAAACCCACTGGGCTTTTCTAATTAAAATCTGTCAGTATTTTCAATGTATACAGTAAAAAACACCCAATACTTTCCAATTCTCTAGTGCCACGGGAAACATTTAGCTGCCTGGCAGTGTCCTCTGATGGCCATGTGTGAAAGACATGTGGCTACTTGCACGCCATCTCAAGGCATGCATACTTACAGCAAACCAGCATGAAGGCTCCAGTAATGTAGAAACGTTTGCCTTTCTCCAGGGTGAAGAGCTGGACGATGAACATGACAAGTGCAATGACGGAGAAAATGATTGAGAGGATCATAAAGGCTTGCACGGCTTTGAGGGAAGCTGTAAACACAGAGAGGGTATTATAAATTTGAGCAGGTCAAATAGCAGCCTTGGTATTGTGCACCAAGGTCCTGCAACTCATCATCAGAATGAAGATGCAGCTCTAACTCCTTACCTTCTTCACCGCTGCTGACTGGTAGTTGCTCACAGGTGTTGTTGCACAGGAGCCAGAGTCCCGAGGAGACCGGTCCTAAGCTGGAAGATGCCACCATCCAAACCTGAAACAGCACGAAACAGTTGAGTCAAGGGGAAGGAGGCCTGCCTTGCTCTTCTGGCCAGCTCCCAGACTGAGGAGCAGGAGTAACCCAAGTGCGAGGAGATGGGCAGCCCAAAGTCAGCCCGTGTCGGCAGCCGAAGCAGGTGGGAGATGACGAAGGTTTCCAAAAGCCTGGAGGCGTTTGTTCCAGGCAAAACACCGGGGAAGCCTGTTCCCCTGCCGAGGGAAACGGCTCGGATCATCCTCATCCTCTCCCCGTGCGAGGGGCGCCCCGAAACCCGCGGTGGGGGACGCGGGGTGAGCGTGGCCACGACGCCAGGGGTCGCCCTCGCCACGGGTTCCCTGGGCACCGCTTCGTATTCACTCAGCAGCCCCTCACCTCTGTGCCTGAGCACCCACCCACCCACCCATCCCCTCGACGGCCGTATCTCGTCTCTGGTGGTCTCTACTTACGTTGGCAATGGTGGAGACAAAGAGCATGATGACAGTGGCGATGTGGACCACAAAGATACCCGCCAGTAGCACCAACATCTTGGGTCCCTTCGAGGTGGTGTTGCCGGCACAGAGAGCTCTGGAGGAGAACGAGAGCAGAGGGCGGAGGTGAAGGGAAGGGCTGAATCAAAGGATAGCATTACTACAAGCTTTATTTACATGAGAGAAAAGAGATTGATCCTAAATCCATTCTGGAAGCATGTAGTCACAAAAAAAAAACAAAACAAAACCCCAAACATTGCTAAAAGCTTTGTCCAAACGCAGTTGCTCAACAGTATGAAGAAAGCCTGAAGGTAAAGGAACCAGCTTGGGAGGAGATCTAGAGCAGGGGTAGGTAGCTTGGGGGCATTTTAAAAATAGCCTGAGTATATACACAGGTTGCTTAAATTGGTGTGTGGTTATGTAAAGCAAAAAATGACATACTGCAGGAAGAGGAGTTTTTGCCCACAGGATTCACAGAGGTCAGGAAAGATTTTCCTTTCCTGTTCTCCCTTTCCCTGGCATGGCACAGACTCCTCCAGCCAGCCTGGGACACAACAGGTGGTGTGAAGCAGAGAACTGTGTGTTCCTGGATGCATCGCGTGTTGAGAAGCAGCAAGGAGTGGACTGAGGGGCTACCCCTACTCAGTGGCCTGCTCCATTATGTGAAGAGGAGAATAACCAGAACAGAAACACCACCGAGATGTTGTGAGGCAGGGTAAGATGCTTACATTTGCAACGAAAACTGCTTGTTTCCGTCTTAAAACTTGAGGCATGCAGATCACTTTATTACTGCAATAAGATTCACTTGTCATGCAAATGCATTTTTGGCACATTTGGGGATTTTTTGCCTCTATACCCTGCAAGCTTTTATTTTTTGTAAGATTCCCTGTCACTAATGTTCATCACAAAAGAAAAAAGAAAAGGGAAAGGGAGGGGATTGTGCTTTAGATAGCTCTCATGACACTGTTCATCAAGTGACTGACTTCTCCCCTGAAAACATAAAATACGAGGAACAAATCCAAGCTGTGAAAGCAAGTGCAAACAACTTACACAAAATGAATGAGCATATTTCCCTTCATTCCAGGCATTTATTAGTAACTATGCAGTATAGCCACAGAAACCAGGCCGAAGAGTTTACTGAGTCCACTCTGTGCCCAGTTAAAGACTTCTTCCTAGAAAGTTTTACAGGGCTGTGTTGCTTCTTCTCTTGGTACTGCTGGTACTGAAGAGTAGTATCAAGTATGTGATTAATGTTGTCTGCCAAGTTATTTTGGTCCAGCTGACTCAAGTAAGGTTTGATGCTGTCAACGTTTGTACAGGGTGTGGTGACATTGTCATGGAACAGCACAATTTTATTGTATGATGTCTTTCACGCAAACTGTAACAAAAGGCTTTGTGAAGTGCCATAAATGTGTGGGTTTCTACTCAATGACTCCACCTTCTCTACTCCTGTCTTTTCTCTCATTGTGGTCATGTGTGGGAGTGTATTCCTGTAGAGCGCTGCAGCTCTTACTTGCACTGTTTTGGATACAGTTTCCCAAACTGAACCAGGCAGGCTTCTTCATCAGTGGCTTTTTGTCCAATTCAGCATTAGCAGATGACCAGGAGGAATTCCTTTAGTTCAGAATCTCAAGGAATCAGCTCCGTTAGGTCACTCCTCCCACCCAAACAAGTTCACTCCTTAGATGGACAGATTAGGTTTGGTGACTGCTCCTATCTCTCCAGCAAGAACTTGTCTTCTGTGAGGTTTACTTCACTTGGGAGGACTATAGAGTTGTTTGTCCCTGGCCTGCTGAACGTGGACTGAGCTTGCTTGTCTGCTTTGGGTTCTCCTAGCAAACTCCTCATGATCTAGGGCTTCATTTGCCTGGATGACCTGGTCACTGTGCTCTCTCTTCTCACAGTATCTGCCTTAATGATGATCTTGGAGAAAGTACAGCTTTCTTAGGATATCCTCTCTGACTGCAGTGGCAGTCATTTATTATTATCAGCATTGCTAAAATCCATATTCTCAATACAATATGCAGGCTACTGTATGAACACACCTGACCTGGCTGTTAAACCCACAAAAGGCACGAGAGTTACAAAATGCTGGATGGCAACTGATGTGGGTATCACCACTGTACCTTGAGCTAAGAAACTACGGCTGTTACCATGACTAAGTTCTGTTTCTGCAGCAGTTGCCTTGATTAGAGCCTCTGACTCAAATCTTCCCATTCCTTTGACTACTTGCCATCCTTTTTTCTGATTTCCTTGGTTCTTACACACACTGTAATGAGTGCTCTTGCCACCATAGTCTATTAGTAGACACATACCAAACTGTGGTAAATTTGCTTGCTCTGAAATTTGCCTTTATTGAACAGTGTCTGAAACTTTCTTCTTTCTTAGGGGGATGTATTTTTCCATGGCCTCTTTAGAAACTATTTCAGCAGGATTTTTTGATGATTATTTCTGAGGACCTTCAAAAAACCCTGTAGTTGAAAGACTAAAAAAATCTACTTTCATGACACCCTAAAGGACTAGAATAGTCCTTTAAAATGCATTTTCTGTTTGCATTCAGAAATGAAAATGAGGGATGTTACTTTTCAATGTGCAAAAAGAAAACCCCAACCCATGCCCAGAACTTTGACTATATGCTAAGAAAAAGCCCAAATCTATTATTTTATGATCTTTGGTTTTGGTTTTTTTTTTTTTCTGCCCCATTCTTGCACGGCTTGAGAGCACTGTTAGTTCAGGTGCTTTCAGTGCACCTACTTCCTGAGAACGTCAGCACCTCTCCCTGAATACACACTCTATCAAATGCAAACTCCCCTGGGGATATGTGCTCACAGCTTAGTTTTGATTCTTTGCAAGTTAAAGCACAAGCCTTCCTCTCTATTCATTCACTTTCCCCTTCCTTCATCTCTCCCTGCCTTTTAAATAAAATGCTAGAGAACAATCCCAAACGAGCAGTGGGTGAATGAATGGTGTTGAGATAAGAGTCACTCCCATCTCTGAGGGTATGGCATGGACCTTTTTCTCCCATTAGACAGAGAAGCTGGCAGAGCATTGGTGACTGACAGGATACTCTTTCCTTTTCATTCCAAATGTGAGACATCTTTCTCCGCTACAGGGTGGGGTCACATTGCTGGAGCAATAGGACACAACTGCATCTAAATGCCTTTTCTTCTGTTCCCCTACCTAAACTGCAGCTGCATTTGGCTCTCCTCGGCTCTTCTTGGGCTATGAATCAGTCTTAAGACTTCCTAGAGCTGCCAGTGTTTTCCACTGACTCACCCCAAAGCTCTCAAAACCACAATTATTTAACTCTGCAAGTGTTCAGGACACACAATTATTTAACCCTGAGTGTGTTCAACTCTGGGGTCCCCAGCATAAGACAGAGGAGGGACACAAAGATGATCAGAGGGGTGGAACACCTCCCCTGTGTGGGCAGTCTGAGAGCTGGGGTTGTTCAGCCAGAAGAAGGCTCTGGGGAGACATTATAGTGACCTTCCAGTACTTAAAGGGGGCCTACAGAAAAGGTGGGGAGGGACTCTTTATCAGGGAGTGTAGCGATAGGATGAGAGGTAATGGTTTCAAACTGAAAGAGGGTAGATTTACTTTAGGTATTACGAAGAAATTCTTTACTGTGAGAGTGGTGAGACACTGGAACAGGTTGCCCAGAGAGGTTGTGAATGCAAGGCCAGGTTGGATGAGGCTTTGAACAGTCTGATCTAGTTAGTGGAAGGTGTCCCAGCCCATAGTAGGGGGGGTTGGAACTAGATGATCTTCAAGGCCCTTTCTAACACAAACCATTCTATGATCCTCAAGAACCAGACAAACAAGTTGTGAGTCCTGCATTGAGCCTTCTGGCACGTCTTCCAGAGGAGATACCCCAGCTAAGCCAAGAAAAACAGAGCTGAGACATGAGAGTAGAATGACTACTGAGGTAGGACAGGCTGGTATGGTAGAAGGAGTGAAGGTCATGCACTTGCTGAACAGCCTGGGTGAGTCAAGAGAAGATCTTGCACTGATGACAGCAAACTGAGTTTCCTTTTCCTGGGATGACGGATGAGGAGAAATAACAAGCCACACCAACAGTAACCATGAATAACAATCACCATAGCAGCTTTCAGCACAAAAAAAGCCTACGGGTAAGCATGACAGACTCTTATCTATGTAGAGACTACTTCCCTGACCATGCAGGAGTACACATACAGGGGAAAGAACACATAACTCTGCTGCACCCTAGTTCAAGTTCAAGCAGACAAGCACTATCCATTAAAAACTAAGACAAAGTCTTCTCGTACAGACAAAGTGTAGCCGGCCGTATCACCCTTCTGTCTACGTAAGTATTTTGGATCTTTCTATCTGGAGGGCAATCCAGAGAAGTGAGTCCTTGCCGTTGATTTGATGCTTAGCAAAGCATCAGGATGGAATGCAGAGTGCCTCTTGGAGATATGAAAAAGACCAACAGTATAGTTCCTCAAATATAGGGAGTGGGTTACTCAAGATCTAGATTAGGTAGTGGTCCTTTGCTTTTGGCAGAAAGTGCACTGCGGTGAAATGATTAGAGGGGAAGTGTGCAGCATGTTTCTGCAAGATGATTGGGTTGTTTGGGGTGAAAAACCAGAACACTCAACTAAATCTGAAATATTTCAGACCTGAAGTGTTCCTAAAGGATGTAGCTCGTCTGACTTCCATTCCCCTCTCTGAACGGAGGTTCCTGCTTGAGACTGCATCTCCCAAAGTGAGTTGGTGAGGCATACTGTGAGAGATGCTAACTGAGGTGAGAACTCAGACAATAGCCTATAGCAACCTATAGTGTCTGGGGAGCAGATGGCACCTAAACTGCATCACCTCTGAGCACCACATTGACCCCTGGCTCCTCTAAAACTTGTTTTTTTAGCTGAAGTCCCTTGGGTTTTCAGTTTTTCAATAAGGGAAAGATGGCATTGCAGGGAAAATGCAAATGCTTTTGTCCAGAATGTCAACAAGTCTCCATAGATTGAAAGCAACAGAGATGAAAGAAATTCTGCCTTTACCCAACTGCCACTACATAATATAAGGAATACAGTAGTAAGTCAGACCAGTGGTCTATCTCTCTCAGTATGCTGTGTCTGATGGTGGCAGTAGAAACTCCAATATTTTAGAGAAAGCACATGAACCTGGCCACTGTCTGAGGTGGCAGAGTCACACCAGGAATACTGGCAGTTCGAATCAGTGCCAAGGCCACTTGGGAAGGAAGGGGAAAAGAGGAGAGGATGGGACAGAAAATAAAAACTTTTTGGTATTGCTTGACATCCACAAACTGCCACCTCTGTCACTGGTGCTTTTCTCAGTGTAAAGCCAACCTATAAATAGCCATACTGTCACGATGTCACCAGTAAGACAAACCTCAGGGTTTGATAAAGCCTTCTGCAGAATTTGTAGGTCTTTTGACTGAGCTAAGGCCCTGACTACAGCTCAGCCCTTCTACAACTGCACACCTTGTCACTGTGTGCAATAAGAGCACAAGTCACCATCATGCCCAGGATCATTTGGCAGGACACAAAGATGGGAAGATCTCTGTGATATTTTGGTGGCATGGTAACTTTGGACCCATTACTTTGATATTAGAAAGCTCATGAGAACTTAAAAAAATCACAGGGAAGGATCTTTTAGCTTTCACTCTTTGTTCTGTTTCTTGCTTTAGATCCAGCTGAATCCAGAGTCCTTGCTGACTCCAGGCTTTTGTAAACCACTGTATGCCAGCACTGCTGTTGACAACCTGGTTTTGACAGACTGGCCTGACTCAATTTACAAGTCAGATGCTTTTTATAGACATGCGGATGAGTAGGTTGGTGCCTCTGGAAAGAGATTTCACGTATGTGGGAAAAGGGTTGGGCAGGAGGTGTGCATGAGCACACAGAGGCCTTTGGTTCCTCTGATTTATGGAAGAGAGAAGATTTGTGCAGGCATGGGTGGTGGTGACTACATGGGGTACAGTGGGGCTGTAACAGTAGCAGATAAATGTCAACCAAACAGAAAGTGTGAGCAGCCTGAGGGGCTACAACTGAAAATAAGCTTAAATAAATGGAAGATTTTGCCTGGTTCTTGGGAAGCAATTCTTGGTGGTATGGTCTCCAAGGGATCAGGGGAATTACCTTCCCAGGGGAGTGGTAAAACCCCAGAATATGAATTATTTCTTGTGGGACCAGACAAAGTCCTGAAGAATCCACCCTTGGTAAGAAACCTTCACTTGATGAGATCCAAGGGGGAGTCACAGAAGATGATGAGCAAGGATTTTCCAGCTCTCATGCTTGTGATTCATATGAGAGTGGAGAAATCTCAGCGGTACTAGGGCAGACAGTGAGAAATTGGCATTTTGTCCAGAAGAAACCACCCTCAGGCACTCAGCCACGTGACAACGTTAATTGAAACTCCAAAGCTTGCTTGGTAGTAGGAAGGGGAAGAGATGGCTGCCTGGGGCCTGGCAGGCAGCCAGCAGCTGCTGCTGGAGGAAAACACTGTCACTCCTTAGACTAGACACGCCAAGGAAGGGCTGGGACTGCTGGGCAGCAAGTAAGAGGGAGGGGTAGGGAAGGGGACCTCAGAGCTAGTGGGAGGACAGAAGTGTTCTTCTGCACCTTTGGAGAGGTGATGGGGAGTGCCCTCAACCCTTAGAGTGCTGGAAGGTCCCTGAGTGGGTTAATTAGACAGAGGAGCTGCTGGGGCTTGCAGGAGTTAGGAGAGATGCTGAGATATGTGAGAAGGGTTCGTGGGAGGATGAGTGGTCTGGGTGATGATGTGGTGTGTGTAGGGGCGTGCGTCTGAAGCTCCGTGTGGCTCCCCCAGTGAAAGGGAGTGTGCATCTGTGGTTTCCCTCTGAGCAGAGCTGGACCACGTGTGTGAGTGTGTGTGTCTGCTTGCATGCGTGCTCACGCATGGCTTCCTTACGGGTGCGCGCATCTATCTGTGCAGCTCTGGCACTGGCAGTGCCCATGTGGGAGAAACCATCTGACAGCTCTGAAGGGGAAGTTCAGGTTACAGTGTGGTGTGAGCAAGAGCACACAGATCGTTTCTGGTGGGACTTTTCCGCTTTTCCTCCTTGTAGCAGCCTTTAGATAGAGGTGGAAGGTCTGTGGAGCCCACATCAGTTGTGCTTTTGGCTGCATTTTTAAATTAAAACTGCAGTTCTCTGATTTACATAAACAGTTTTGTAAAGATCTTCCCTTTTTTTTCTTCAATGGAGGGTAACTGAAAAATAAGTATCTCCTTATCAGATAGCGTGTCTTTCTCTCAAGACTGCAAAACCTCTGAACATGCCAGTAAAGAAAAGGCACTGAGGTCAGTGTGACTTGTGCATCTAAAGCGTCTGAGCTTTTGGGTCAGTCTGCCTCCACAGTGTCCTTGCTTCTGCAAGCCAGCTTGGAAAAGACCGAGCAGGATTAAATTGCAAAATTGTGTGATAGCTTCTTCTTTAAACCCCCAGTGCACGAGTGACTGACCTGGGAAAAGAGGAGCACGAATAGAAGCAGAAGCATGAAGATGCTGTGCAGCCTGGAGTTGTTCAGTGCTCTGTGCAGGGTAAGGTAAAGGTGGTTGTGAGGTAAAATGCCCCATCTGGCTTCAGGAGAGCTTCTTACACCTTTGATTAGTATGGGCTGGCAGAATGGTATAGCTAGCTCATGTTATATGTGAAAATGGCTTTCCAGAAGGCATCGCAAACTCCTCTTGTTAGGGCACACCACACTGGCATGGCTGCAGCCACTGGAGGAGATGGCATGACTAGTGCCTATGCTGGTCTCAGAGCCCAGCTTTCCTTCAGCAGTGGTCCATGTTCCTGGAGCTGGTCTTCAGCAAACCCCTGACCAGCCTACTCCCAGATCCGAGCGTTTTGTGACTTTCCCCTCTTGCTCCCATGGCTCTCACTGTCCTTTCCACAAGCTTGCTGGGGCCGGTAGGGGAAATGTCTCTCTGGAATGAGAAGAATGTGGACACTGGACCCAGCCGTGGCAGTTGCTTTCACAACTCCCCTCCTTGAGCAGATTCTGCCCTGTGAGGGCAAAAGTACAGCAAAAGTCCTCACCTCAGATTTCCTCTAATCCAAAGGTATTGCCAGGTGGCCTCACACCACAAGAGCTAAGCCTTCAGCATGAGTCACTGCTTGTCTGCCATCAGCCACTCCAACGTTCACAGTTCACAGCATTGCTCTGTATGGCTGGGGATGACCTAGCCCAGGATCTGTCCTTGGCCTCTCATTCATGGGTGTCTCCCCATGCCTGCAGCACAGACTGGTTTTCACGGGAGAAAGGGGATAGATCTTAATTATGAGTTCAGCAAACTGGTCACTCCCTTGGGCAATGTGGGTCCTGGAGCTGAGTTGTCCTAACCAGTCCCTCCCTACTGTGACAAAGCATCGGCTGCATTTGGTCTTACTCGGAGAGCAACTTCCATGTACTCTCTGCTTTGCTGCAAACAGTTTGGGAGGAACTTCAGACTTCAGATTTGGCCAGGGTATCCTCCTTGTCCAGCTGTTCTAACTCAGGGGCTACTTTCCAAAACTGTCCCAGCAGGGTTTGTAGAAATCAAGCCCCAGATGGCAACCTTAAGATGTGTGGCTTTGCTGCCCTCCCCGCAGTGTAACAGCAGAGAGCAGTTTAAGAAAGGATGCGCTCTGGGTTTCCCCCTGGACAATTTATATGGGGAACAGCTGCTCGACTCTGTGTCATGCTGTGGCATGATGGGGTGTGGACTGGCTCTAGCAGTATCGCCACATTTGAGATGGTGCTTCAGCGCACTTATTCATGGCCACTAGTACAGAACTGTGGCTACCAGTTCGTTATCAGCCCTGGCAGGGGCTGTCAAAAGAGCAAAGCCATGGAGAAGAGCCTCATTTTCTGTGCACACTGCTTTGCCTCAGCAGAAAAGACCCATGAACTGCTAAGCATCCATATTCAGATGGGGAGAAAGGAAATCCCTCTTTTTTGCCTCCCCTTTCAGAGGTGTAAAAGAGAACTTCTTGCTTCTTCTTGATGGAAGGGTAAAGAAATGTCATCTTTTAGTCCTTTCTCATAACTTTTTTTTGCAGAAGGATTAAGGAAAAAAGTTAGGAGTGCCACACTTTGCAGGCTGCCCTGTGATGAGTGACACTGCTGTCACCTCCTTACTGAGGGGTACAGGCATAGGAACCCATTGAGATCAAAGGGGTCTAGTAGTGCTATTCCTTGCCTTGTAGGGCCTTTGACTATCTGAGGGAAAATCTCAGCCTAGCCTCAGGTGCCTCCCCCTTCACCACTGGGTATAGCACTCAGTGAAGAGAGCACCCATCCAGCAGCTAAAAGAAATGGGGAGGGGTGAGTGAGTGAGTGGAAATGTGCTGTGGAAGGGGTGTTGTGGCTGCTGCCTGGGGAGGAGGCAGGGATAAGGAAGCAGGCTGTACCCTGCCACCCCTCCCATTTTTGCTCTGAAGAAACCCAAGCAGGAGCAGGCTGAGTGCCATGTGCCAGCCTCGCAGCTGGGAGGGCGGTGAATAGAGAGAAGGATTGTGCTTGCAGCAAATCTCCCCCATCTCATAAACAAGGCCTCAAGGTGGGTCTTTTACTAAAAAAAAAATGCTGGTTATTATCAGCAGATCTCCCAGAACCCTTTCAAAATACAACCTCTGCTCCACCCCAGGCCACCAAACTAATTCCTGCATACGCTCGCGTTGCTTGCACACTGCAAAATTCAAAGACCACCGGCTAGGCCAGCAGGGCCGGTTTTCCAAGTCCAGGACTCTCTGTCCTGAGCAAGGTACTGAGAAGCACTAGCAACCCCACAACTCTGGGGAACCCACTCTGAAACTGGGTGTTTCTCCACAGAATCCCTAGTCCCTCCTCCGTTAACGTGTCCATGGGTGTAGCTTGACTCCATCTCTCTCAGATATTTACCTCAGGGTGGCACGTATCCAGTGGAGATGCCTAGCTCTGACACGAGGGTTGCCTAGATGAATGGCTCAGACTTGTGTGCCACGTGTTTGAATGGTTAGTCATAGCTGGGGGGAGCTGCCAGGGGAGCCTCCTGGGAGGAACTCCTGAGGTGGCTGTGCAGGGCCCCGCGTGAAGGATCTGCATGGCTGTGTGTGCTTCCAGGCAACGCAGTGTTAGTGACAGTAAAACACCTCAGTTTTGCTCCTTTTCCTGTACTGATCCCCAGGGGAGCAAGTAGAAATGAGCTGCCTTGAAGCTGTCACTCTTGGTGCACACAGTCCCAAGGTTTGGCAGCAAAGTGAGGTGGGCTGGGAGGAGGCATTCAGGTGACTTAAACCCCTGTTATCACAGGAACAATAGCTAAAGGGCTCCAAGTTTTCACACTCTCCATGCCCAGCTCCCTCTTGTGTGTTTGCTCAGAAAAGAATCCCACTCCATCCAGAAATGTCAAGTGGGCAGCTCTTGGCCAAAGCTGCTCTCAGAGGTGCCTTGAGGAATTCAAAGCTTTTGAGTGAAAGTTGCTCTGTGGCCATAGCATTATTTTTCTGCTTGGGATTTTTTTTTGTCATTGTTGCTTTTTTGTTTGTTTGTTTGTTTGGTTTTTGGTTGGTTTTTTTTTTTTCCCAAAAACTAACGTCATTGTTAGTTGTGGTAAATGACAACTTCCAAAAATGCTTTCTACCCAGACTGATTGCCAACTGCCCTGGAACCACTCTCTGACTCAGCCAGCTTCCCTACCACTCAAACACATCTATTTTTCAGGCAGGAGTCCCCCCCTGCATGGCCCAGCCTCAAGCAGTAGGGACAGAGGGGACCTTGAAATTCACAAAATCCATCCTTCTGACACAAGGTTTAGGTCAGCTCAGACTCTTGGCCATTCATACAGTAACTGTCCACAGCACTGGCTGGAGCCCCTGATCTTTCTGGCCAGCCTGGGCTAAATACTGTTTCAGTCTCTTTCAGACCCACGAAACTGTGCAGAGGCGGGCTGGGTTCCTGCAACAGGAACCAAAGACTGATGCCAACAAACCAGCTTTGCTGCACTCCCTTTCTCAGACCTCAAAAATAGTTCAGATTTGACCACAAGATACAAACCATAGCAGACAAATGAAGTGAGAAGACCAGTGAAGAAGAGGAGGGAGGGGGTGGTTGCATGGAAAAAGGCAGGTGGATAGGGAAAATTGCCAGTCTCTGCAGCCCTACACTTCCTATCACTGCCTCCCCCCACCCACAACCCATCAGGAAGCCCGTGGTACTCTAAGCAATTCCACATGCTTCCTCACTCTGCCTCTCAGTCCTCCTCACTCCAGGGTTTGTGCTGCCAAGGAAGGAATAGCATGCGTTTCTACTCATTGCATGGCTTTGTTTAAGTACTGGGGCTTGGCTTCAGCCTCAGGAGCTGGTAACCCACCAGAAAAAGAGACGTCCTCTCCATTGCACACCAAGTCTGCACCTTGGGGGCCTCTCAGACTTCACTGTTGTTGTTTTAAATTAATACTTGGCAAACTACAGATGGAGGGGAGAGAGACGGGTACGAAAATCCGCGTGATAGCCAGAAACGCTGAACCAGCAACGCTGATTTCAAGCAGGCGTTTTCCCACGTTTGTAAACAACGCTACTCCAAAAGCGTGCGGCATCTCTTACGCTTGGGCTGGCCCAGGTTGGGCACCCTGTGCCTGCACCCTGGCTGCACGTGCCCTGGAGACAAAAATAACATTGAGAGCGCTGCCAGTGCTCTACGGTTGCAAACGGGGTGCCTTTCGGCGTTGCTTTGCCCCCTAACACCGCTGGAGTTCAGAACAAAAACTGAAAGGTAAAAGTGTATCCTGTAGCCAGCTCATGTGCCAAGTTCAAGCAAAGCGGCGGAGCAGGGGAGAAAAAGCAGGCTGGAGCTGCTGGGAGGAGGAAAAATGGCTAAGGATTTTCAAGAGCAGCTCTTACCGTGTGGCTTGGGCTGGTCCTGGCACCTGTGGGAGCAGGAGAGTGCTGAGCTGCAAGTGCTGATGTCCTGGAGCGCAGAGCTGGAGTGAAGGGGAGTGACCTGCTGGTGTTTTAAGTTTCCTCCAGTGGTGCGGGAGGGTGGTGTCTCTCCACTCTGTTTTAAAGGAGTTACTATGAATCAGTCTGCCTTTAAAGACAGGGAGAAGGAAAAAAAAAAAAAGAAAAAAAAAAAAAAGAAAGAAAAAAAAAAATTAATGAGCTACGCCCTGCTTTGTTGGCAGGGAGTCAAAGAGTCGCTGGGAGGAAACCAGCGATTCAAAGAAATCTGTGCAGGGCTGCCTCTGACTCAGTGTGCAGGACAGAGACCGCAGCCTGGAAAAACGACTGACGCTGATCCAGCTGAGTAATAGAGGCCCACAACAGCATCTGTTTATAAAACTGAACTTCTTGTTGTCATTTAAAAAAAAAAAAAAAAACAACAGTATAGTTACAAGTGTGGCAACAGGACTTCAACAATACAGTAACTCAAACAAACAACTGGTTGGCAGGGGGCATCGCGAGGCAGGGTGAATCATCGCATCCCCTCCCCGTGATGCATAGAGAGAAGTCACAGAGGCTGGTGGCACAGGGGAATGCAAATCAGACCTTGGAGGGTTGACATGGACAAGACTTTTTTGGGAATATACCGGGAGCAGAGGTGTTCAAAATGCAGCTCAGGCCGGGTGGTGACTCTGGAGTAAGTTGGCAGATGGTGGTGGTTCGCTTCCATGGAGAGAGGGCAGGCAAGGAAGATGAAATAAGGAGTTTGTGATTCACAGTTTTCTAAGGTCAGCATTTCTTGTCATCTTCAAGACCTCTAAAAACAGATCCTTTACATTTGCAGAGAATGTTGTGGATGCTACAGGCAAGACTGAATGGGAATGTGCTTGAAATGTGGGTGAAGGGGGAAGAAGTCTGTCAGAAAGCATTTGGGTTAAAATGTGATCCATATTGTGATTAGAGTTTGTGATCTACTACTGCAAGGAACCAAGCCTGCCTTTGCAGAGGCCCAGAAAGAGATAAGCAGATCCTGATAAAATACCTGATAGTTGCCTTTCCCATTTTAATGAGGGGGACACTAGATGGCCCTTATTTAAAAGAAAACGTTGGTGCTCTTTGAAGTCTACACAGATTAAAAGACTTTGCTATTTTTCAGAATATTCCTTCTCTCTGATGTTATTAATATGTGTCTGGTCTAAATTTAGACTACAGCAACCTGCTAAAAAACAGAGCTATGGATAAAACAGCAGCAAAGATGACACATATGGTGGGCCAAGGCATTGTGCCCAGACAATCCCATGGGAATTTTGCCACTGATGGAAAATACAGATTTTTGTTCCTTGAGGACAGAATAAGCCTAACTATGTTAAATACTTATGGGTTAGAATGTGCCTGTTGGTGATATACGTGAATATGATATTCAGGGAAAGAAAAATATATTTGCTTACCCTGCAGAAGAAGCTGGCATTTGCAGTGAGCTGCACTGTCTGTTTGCCCTTCCCTGTTCCCTCAGTGGAGTTTATTGGGGTGAGGAATCCTCAGCCCCACACGAAATACTGGAGTGCATAGTCCCAAAGCAGACTCTGTGGAGCAGAGTTCAGCTGTGGGTGAAAATCCTCTGCCCCAGACCTGTTCACAAGTGACTGCTCACTTTCTGGGGGCCGCTCCCTGCACGCTCGCAGAATTAGTTATCTCAGACCCAGCAGCCAAAACACCTGCATCTAACACACAGCCTCATGGGGCAACAGTGGAGCCCCCTAAGAAGCTGGGTAAGAAGTGACTTGTGACTGGCAAAGCATTATTTGTCCAGAGAGAGCAAATGCATTTTGTACAAGTTGCTCTCTATCCTGGAAGGTCACGTTAGGCAATGGCCAACATCAGTCGCTTCACAGGGAGGAAGCAGAGTTCTGCAGCATCAGCAACAGCTTGCCCACAGGAGCATCGCTTCCTAGCTCTCCATCTGGAATTGTGGGTCCCCAGCCAGAATAGTAAAGAAAAGTAACCAGACAGGCCATATAAGCTGTGACTGTGGCCCTGGAGGAGCACTGGTACCCTGCCAGCAACTGGCTTCATCCCTGTTGTTATACCTGTCAAGCTAGGTATGAGAGGGGCTAACCACAAGTGTCAAGTGAGCAAAGGTGTGGATAGCTGCTTCTGTATGGGAGCAGTGTTGCACATGGGCAAGCTGATGGTTTAAGCCAGCGAGGGTAGCCCCCTAATGTCAGGGTCTGATGAGGTCAGGGAAGAGCTCAGCTTCCACTGGGCAGATTGTTAGCTGTTTGGGATATTTCCACCTTACATCTGGACAGGGAGACAGATTCATTTTGTTAATATTTGTCATGTTTTCTGTAGCTATTTGTCTGTGGGTGAAGCATTAATTCAATAAGTCTTTATGTGTGTGCGCTCTATCCACCCATCTAGAGAAGAGGCTGGTCTTTCTGTGTGCTGCTGTCAACTCATCCCTTAAGGGTATTGGCTTTCACAAGGCAGGTTGCAATAGAAAACCCATGATGTGAGAAGTCTCATAATGGGATCAAAAGTCTAAAGCATGCTGTCAGTTTGACACACCAAGGCTGAATTGCCTAAGATCCCCACACCATAATCCACGGTGTCCTTTGACCTAAGCATCACTCACTTCACAGGCTTTTCTGAATGCCTACAGACAACCAACAGGAGATGGTGAGATGAAAGCCATGAGAATTTAAGTTGTGGGGAATCTGGACTGGCATTTCCATGGGCAATGAGAGGGTGATGTTATCCCATGCGTGCCATGCTTTTGCTGAAGGTCTTCCCAAACAACCAGCTTGCAGCTGCTGTATGTCTGCTTGTTTTGCCATGCCTCACACATGCAGACGTGTGTGAATAGTAGCCCTTGGTGTAGCAAGATGAGCATCCGAAGTTATATTAGATAAGACAAACATTAAGCTTTCACAAGCCCAGATAAAAGAAAGAATGGACAATTGGGAGTTGGATATGGGGTGTGGAGTTAGGGGGTGGGGAGGCATGGTCAGACATGGCTGGAAGCATTCAGAAGAGACAGTTTCTAGAAATGGGTGTGCCAGCATAAATAGGCCGTGCTCTCTCTACCTTTTTTTTCAGATGCCAGAATCTATGCTTGTGAGAGGCTTATAGCTGAGTTCCCATGCTCTCTGTGATGCTTTCAAGTACAAATTCAACAGGAATTCAACATATGCTATTTGGGCATGCTTTTCCGGATAACACACGTTGCATATTAAGCCCCCTCAATCTAAACAGCCTGTGTTTCCACCCAAAGATACTTAAACCCTTTCCTCTCTCTTGTATGTGCTATTTACTCTGTGCAACATCCTGCTGGCTGGTTGCAGGACTAGTAGAAGTGATATGCTCCATGGTGTTTCCTACTTCCGCGCTTGTGATGACATGGAGAAGGAGAGGTTAAGCCTAAGCTGATGTGTGGGTTTAAAAAAATAGAAACCAACAAGTTTCATACCTCTCTGTAGTGGTGTAACTGATGTGTTTGTGTGTGCATACTGGGGTTATCCATGTGATACAGTAATTTGCAGAGACGTATGATACATCTTAGAGCTATATGATAAACTGCATTTGTCACACACAATCCTGCAGGGCTTCAAATGGGACCATTCATCCACTGGAGAGGAAAGGGTGATGGTTGCCTTATTTATAGCTTCAGTCAGTTCTGAGGAAGCAGATATCTGAAGTCACACCTTTATGGTTTTGGTCATTTCTCTAATGTGTCTTGTCATGTTCCTGTCCCCCCAAGGACTGCTAGACTCCCAGTACTTAGGGCAGATGACTTTACAAGCTCAGTGGTACAAAAAAGGAGTGGATTGCAGTCAACACTAACCAGATTTAATTCTTCCTGTGCACAGTCTGTTTTTTAGTTTTGTTTTTTTTTTTTTCAGTAGCAGGGATGATCTCTGTCCCGAGTGCTTTGGTAAATTATATGAAGACAAAACCTACAGAAACATCTACATCTAATTTTTCCAAAATCACTGACTGCCAGACTGAGTGATCTTTTGAAAGTGGGTGATAGGTAGAGTTGAAAAGGCCCTGGGTTTACAGTATTTGTGTAGGAATGGTTTCTCACAAAGCTTTAACAGGTAAGAATGGCAACAGTCCCCTCCAGGACTTGAGCGTTATGAGTGGGATCTATGCCAGAATGCATTTCCCACATCCCACCTATCACATATAGGAAGCCCCAAAAACTTTCCTTAGTTCTTAACAGGAATAAAAAATCAATATCAGCATGAGATAAGGAGACCATTGCTACCATCATTTGCATAATGATTAGAACTTGATTTTGTCCTACCATGTGAAAAGGACCATACACCTTGTTCTTCTGTTGGAAAGGGAGATGAGGATAGATTATGACTCCTGTGTGCCGTGGGTGGACTGACATCTCACACTGTATTAGAGTACAGATATTCACAGTGTGGTCACTGCAACAGATTGGGAAATTCTGTCAGACTTGGTAAATGGCAATCCCTTTGTAACTGGCTGAGGTTTGGACCAGTTCTCAGGGGGTCAGTTAGCCCAGATGTGCCTTGCCTTCCCAGGTGCTGTTGGGTGTGCTAAGTGTGATCCTTAGGCTGAGGTTCTGAACATTTGGAGAAGGCAGCGTGATCTGGCTGGTGCTGGGAAGAGACCTGAACCTGGGAAAACTTAACTTTCTTCCATGCTCTGGAGCAAAAGAAGGTGTGGTGAAATGAGAGCCATCTGAAATGAGATGGTCTTCCCCTGCTTTTATGAGAGCAGGGGAACTTCACTCCCCATCTCCTTTTCCCTTACTTTAACTTCTATCTCAATCTCTTCCATTTTTCTGTTGGAAACAGTCCAGTTGAAGACATTTACTTGTAATGTGCAAATGGTACCTCTGCCCTGGCAGATCCATCTGAGCTGTTGCTTTCCCCAAAAATCTCTCCCATTCCACATCAAAGAGGTAGTGGCTGGTGGTATTCTCCACCTGCACATGAAGGCCTCTCTCATCCAGTCTGCCAACCAAGGAGGTTTCCTTTATTGCTTTCTCCTGCTCCTGGCTCATTTCTACCTCTGCCTTCTGTGGC
The DNA here is from genome assembly GCA_025345505.1 of Todiramphus chloris collaris. Classification (NCBI taxonomy): domain Eukaryota; kingdom Metazoa; phylum Chordata; class Aves; order Coraciiformes; family Alcedinidae; genus Todiramphus; species Todiramphus chloris. The sequence continues at coordinate 6,057,514 of JANVCC010000068.1, read as the reverse complement.
TTTTGTATTGTGCAGTACGTGCTGCTGATTGCTTCACTGAGAGGTTTTGCCATGTTAGTGGAGGAAAAAAAAATATCCTGCAAACACCAAGAAATGGCATGAGTTGACAGTGTCTCATTGTTCTCCTTTCATTCAGTGCTGTCAAAGGAAATTGACTGCAACACCATCCTGCATCCTGGACTGCAACTGTGTCATTGACTGCAGAAATACACCTTGGCTAAGAGGCCAAGGCAAGGGCAGGCACCATTTGCAGAGACTGCAAGGGACCAAGCAGGCAGATCAGTTACTCAACTAAACTGAAAGAAAAGAGAAGGCTTGATAGGTAGAGCAGTGGTATCTGTAGTTGTCTCCCAGTGAGGGGAAGGATTGGTGGAAGGGGAAAACACCAAGCTCAGTGCATAGTGAAGAGGGAGAAGATGAAAAACAGGGAAGTGTAGCTGAGATGGAAAGACAGGCTGGGCATTGACAGAGGCAGGGCAGGGCAGAGAGGGATGAATACCATGGGTGATGCAGCCAGTAAGGAATGAACTTCTGAGCTCCAAGTCCCTGAGTAAAATGCAGAGGGCTGGCAGAAGGCTGGGATGTCCTCTCCCTCCTATTCTTGCGTGGCACAAGGAAGAGGATGATTTCTAGGTTTTCTTTTTCGTGCCCTGACAAAGAGGAAAACTATTCCTGTGACTGTAGAGGAACGGTTCCCTTCTGAAAGAGGAAACATCTGCATGTGTCACACTATGGGCCAACATTTGAGTTTATTTGCAGCAGTGCAGAACTGAAACAACTTGCATCAACTTCATGGCAGTGCCACCATGTCAAGAAACTGGTGGTGAAGATAGAATTTGAGGCAGAAAACCTTTCCCCTCAGCACAGAGACTGAGCATTGAAGCATCCATCTTTGCTACCTCCTCCCCTGCTTCTTGACAACTGTCCTTTGGTATTTTGAGGGGGAACGTAAATTATACTTTCCTTCCCCTCACAAACACATGCTCCCTTTCTGTGCTTTATACATTCACAAACACAAAAATGTTCATGTCTCCATTCCTTCTCCTTTTGTAATGTACAGTCACCACTTTCGTGGCTCCCTGGTGTTTGAGGCAGGACATGGGCAGGAAATAATAACACAAGATTCAAACTGGAAAAATGCAAACCTATTATCTGGGGGAAAATAAACCCAAAGTTAGCTATTCAGAGGGCGGGAGCCTTTGGAACTTGCAAGAGAAATAAAGCTGGAAGCAACTTAACAGGGACAGCAGACAGAGAGCTGGAGGAGAGCTTGTGACATTATATAGCGCTTAGTGGGGAAGAAAGCAGCCAGTGTCATTCAGAGATCTTCACATGCCTATGTCCTTCTCACATCCACAAATCTCAGTGCCATATTTCACCCCCAGAGAGGTAACAACAATCAAAGTTGAAGGTTCTCATTGCTGGGAGGATTTGCCTCAATCCTATGACAAGGGATTGCATTAGTGTAGTCCCAGGGGTGCTGTGGGACCAGGGCTGCCTGTGCTGGTCTGTGGTACCTTCCTACTACTCAGTCAGAGGCATCATGTCCCTGTGCAGCCTCGTGCTGGGAATGTGAGGGAAGGAATAAGCTAGACGAGGCAGGGGAGAAAGGGAGCCTTCACCACATTGCCTGTCTCTGAGGATGATTAGATAGCACAAAGAATTAAAAGCCTTTGACCTCAGGTATGCTTAGAAATGGTGATGCTTTGTGAGTGTGGAACAAAAATCAGCAAAACGTCTTGATGGCACAGAATGATTGTTTGAATTTGATAGGTGTGTCTGGGTAAAGCCATCCCTGTGAGACAGACAAAAAGGTGAGAATGAATGAATTGCTACTAAGGACATGACAGACTGGTAAAGAGCACTCCCAGATGAAGAATAAGGACTCTTGGGGCTGAACTCAAGAAATACTTAGGAGAATGTAGTCATTTGAGGCAATTTTTGAACCTCGGACTGAAGTTTAAGGGTAACCTCCAAAGCTGTATCTTGCTGAGAATAAATGTTACATCTCCTATGATATACAAAAGTGTGAGTCTACTTTATAATACTGTCCAAAATGGACTACAGGGTGAAACTGAGCAAAATGAGTCACGGGTTGAATAATCTGCAACAATAGCTGTGTGCTTGTCACATTGAGTATGAATGATGAGTTTTCTGGGTCAAGGTGAAACACAGAGGAGCAAGAAGCACCATCTTCTTCATCATTTCCAGAAGAACAGGGTCTGATCCTCTTCACAGCGCTGCTGTGTGTGTCAGTGTGTCTGCCAGAGCAAAGTGCAGGCAGGGTGACAGGCCACTCTGACATGCCAGTTCTGTCATTGTGGCTGAAGAGGCAGCAAGCCACTTGTTAGGAACTCCTGTGTAGTATTTAAGTTACATCTCTTGCAGCTTGTTATACTCCTTAAGGTGGTGATGTCTTCTACAGGTGGTGGGGAAAGAGTCCCTTCTGCCTCATGGGCCACTTGCAGAGCATCTATTCCCACCAGGCATTACCAGAAGCTTCATCTGGCTGGTTGTGAAGTCCTTTTCTCTGTAAGAGAAGTGGCCAGGATGAAAGGGATGGATGGCACTGATCTCTATTGAACCCTCCAAATTTCATGGCAAGGATGCCCTCCATTTGACTCAGAAGCAGTTGTGCAGCTGGGCACACCAGCTCTGATCAGGCAATGAATGTTTATGGGCTGCACTGCTGTTTATGGAAGTTCCTCACGCTGCCTCCCATCGACTTGTTCCAGTCCAGTGCTGTCACCTTCATGGATCAATGTAGAGGTGACATCCATGCCATGGACCAAAGAGTGGGAATGACAGAGCTCTGAAGCTCTGAAGGAAACCGATCCCACCCAATACTCACATGAGTGACAACTGCTGGTTGTCCCTCTTTCTCTGCTGGCTGGCAGCTCTGTCACAGCAGTAACTGATGCTGCTGACCAGTGTGGGTCACTGGGTATGCACCGTGTCCCTCCCACACCACCCGGGGAGAATTGCAGAGCTGAGAGGCACCGAGCCACAGGAGATCTGTGGGGGTTTCTCCTCCCAGGAGAGCGGTCTCTGAAGGCAGGTTGCTGCTCTGCCAGTACTTTGCTGGGTACCACGTGCTATTTGTAAAGCTGAGTTCTTAATACAAGGAAGGCCACCTTGTCTTTGTCATTTTAAAATCCTTTTGCCATCTAGGGAAATGTCAGCAAGCAGAAACAAGCAGTGGGAGGGTTTGACCCAGACACAAAGAAGCTGTTGTTTTTCTGTCTGTCCTAGCTGTCAATGGTGTTGGGTTGCTCAATGCTGCTCAGGAAAGCAGCTCTGGAATTTCTTTGCCTTCCATGAAGGCTGAAGACACGTGAAGTGCCTCTGCCTGCCAGACTGTTATGGGAAGAGCTGGGATGCTGAAATGCAACAGGGTGAGGTCTGGCCCTGGGCCCAAACTGGGAATCCAGGAGAGTCCTCTGGCAAAACTAGCATCTTGTTTTTGATCGCTTGGTTTCCACCTGCATGTGTAATCGATACCTAAGTGGTAGAGTGACTAAACTTGCCCACTGTTGCTGCTACTGGGTTTCAGCTGCACCAAACAGTGGGGAGGAATAGAGAGGAGGGGTGTGAGTGAAACTCCTGTCTCAAGAACTACAGAAGCATTTTCATGCCTGGGATGCTTTCCTATTTGCTTTTCCTCAAGGAGGCCCCTCTCACCTTGGAGACAGTGTGGCACCTGAAAGCATGGGCCACATGACCCATTTACAGAAATTATTTACAGCTGCAAAGGAGCAGAAGACATGTTCTGCACGTCAGCATCCCAGTTGGGGGAGTCTGAGGGACTGAATTTGGAAGAGCTGGGGTGTATCAGAAGAAGGTATCAGGGTGAAAACCTGGCTCAGAGAGCCTGTGGTTTAGCAGAGGAGAGTGGAGGGTGTGCTATGCCCACATTTGGCCCACTGATCTGTTTTCTGATCCACTCCACTCTTGATGGATGGCTCAAGGAAGATCCTTCTGTGTGCAGGCTTGTTCACAGCTGGTGGAAACTTGCCCAAGGCATCCTTTCCTGCCAGCCTCTTAAAGAAAGGGAAGTACCAGGAATGATCCAGGTCAAGGGAGGGGAGGAGCTGCAGTGGGATGATGCAGATCTGCACCCTATCCTCCACTGATGTGAACAGACCCAACCTGTCCCGCGCAGTAACTCTGTTTTCCCTGTGCAGCCCTCACATCCCCTGGAACTCAGTAACACAGAAACCAGCAAGACACGCGACCAGTTTCTTCCATCCCTGGATTTTCGAGATTTAAGGTCCAGGCTGTTAAGGCAATTAGGTCTAGTTATCACAGAGTGTCCTCACATACCTGCTGTCTGAGCACACTGCATCTGTAAAAGGCTGGTGCCAGCCAGTCCTGTGTGCTGGACCACTCTCGATGGTGAGCACTGGCTGTGGAGAGCCCTGCCAAATGGGATCACAAGTTAGAAAACAAGCATCAACCCGAGCACTTCAAATAGTCAGTCTCGACAAAGAGCTCATCAAAAGGATCTCACAGGGCTCTATGGTAACACTAGTGCTATTGAACACACTTGTCATGATCTGGAGAGGAACATGAACAGCAAGTTAACAGTTTACTTGGGGCCCACAATTATTCCAGAGAGGAAATACAACGCTGACTGCAAAGGGCTGCAGAAAATCTCCTGGCACCGAGTGGCTGGGCACTCCCTGGCAAATGAAATTCAGTGGCAGCAAATGCAAGGGTATTCCACAGCCTAGATGTGCAGACACACTGAATGTCTCAACATCAGCTGCTGCCCAGCAGAGAAAGAGATCTTGGATACATTGCAGACAGCCTGCTGAAAGCATTCTCTCAGGGCTCTGCAGAGGTCAAAAAGCCAAACAGAAATGTTAGGAATGAGTACAGAAGAAACAAAGAACAAGATCACACTCCTGTGTACTTCATGGACTGCTAGAAGTGTTAAAGTTGTGAATGCTTCTGTTTACTCCTTCGAAGAGCACAGAGAAACACTAGTAAGAATAGAGTGGACAGCAACAATGATCAGAAGTAGGAGATAGTTTCTGGGCATGTTCAGATTGCTAATTTTGAAAAAGAGATGCCTGAAAGGGAATCACAAAGGGTATGGAGAATGTCAACAGACCTAACATTCACGCTGTCCCATATCACAAAAACTAATTGTGCCTATAAAATGGTTAGGTGACAGGTTTAAAATAAACAAGATAGGGACTTTTCCATGTAGGCATCAAAGAATAATGGAACTCATTGCCACAGGCTGTTGGTGGAAGACAATATGTGAATGAGTTGGGCACATCTATGCAGCATATTTCTTTTGGTGACTGTTGAATGCAGCAGAACAGATGTTACCTTTGCATCAGAAGTGTCTTAAACAGCAGACTGATGGAAGGTGAGCAGGTGTACTGGGGAATAATTTCTCTTTCTTATACTTTTTTCTTTAATACCTGATGACTGCTAGAGAAGAGCTACAGGTTCTTCAATATGGACTAGTACAGATCATCTTAAAATTTTAGTAAACCCCTTTTTTTTTTCTTTTTTTTTTTGTTATTTTCCAAATTATTATCTGAAACCTGATGAGATATTACAGAAGCGGAAAGTGAACCACTGAGCAGGAGAAGACCATGAACTTCCAGATGGAGTGTTGACATCTCATATGGACATTCCTAATGTTCTTTGCACTGGTGTGCTAGGCCATGCCATAAACTAGAAACAGGGACTTTTGAGTGACAGTAAGTAAAGATTCTGGTCGTGTTTTTAAAATAAGAAAATCATTATTTTCCCTATTAGCTTTGCCAGGGCAGTAGATGTCCTTAGACATTTAGGAAGCAGAAGAGAGACATAGTCTTTCACTGCTGGATGAACAGTAAATTTGCTCTGATCCAAACAGTTACACCTGTCCAAGCAGGAAATGTCAAGTTCCATATCAGCAATTAAATTTGGATTCTGTGTGTTTGCAACTGTGAGTAGAACATTTGCAGAAATAACTCAGAGTAAAATTTGTCCCTGGGGATGCTGGTCTTTCCAGCTTGCACAGATTCATTGCTTGGGGATGAATTTCAATTGAGAAGAATTATTTTGCATGAATAAGCTGGAAGGAGGTATAGACTGTCCACAGACAATCTTTGCCAAGGAAAAGATAACTAGCCATAAGTCCAGGACTGTGGGCTGCTAGTAAGAGAAACATGCTGGTTGTGGCTTATCACAGTTTCAGCCAGCAAGTGGTCCTGGTCACAGCTTCTCTACGGGTGTGTAAGATCCTGTCACAGCTCTGGGGGAGGGAGAATATATGTTTTGCAAACAAAATTATGTTTTCTTTATTTGGCACTTTCTATTTCAAATGCTTTCAAAGCCTCGATTGCTGATGTCTGACACGTCAATTAATGACCAACCTCTACTCAAATACTACAGCTTTTAAGATGATATGTGTCCTGAACTGTTTCAGCTGTGGTTCTGCTATTTTTCCTGTTCTGTTCTGCCCAGTTTCTGACTCCACCTTCTCTGCCTGCCCACCCTCCTCAGTAGACAATGTTTTTCCATTTAATTTTATGAGACAAACGCAAGGCATTCTCATCCCCTCCCCCAGTCCTGGAGAAAAAAAAAGCCCACATCTGGAGGCCATTCACAGCTGGAAGATCTCTTCTGACATTCCTTGCTTTGAAATCCAACCCGTGTAACCTTCTGTCTAAATACTCTGTGCAGGCATGGCAGAAAGAGCCTCTGTGAGGGAAGTCCATGAAGAAGCCTGTGACCCCTACATCCTTTTCCAAGTGCCAGACTTCAAGATTACAGACTTTCTTCCCTTCAAGGCATTTGTTATTTGGGTTTACGGCTTCCTAGTGTTGAGGTGTCCAAATACCCATTTTGAAAGAAATTCAAAAAGGAAACCTTATTATGCTGATCTGTTAAACATAGCCAGCAACAGTTAAATGAAGCTGTTTGAAGCATTCAGTGGGTTCCAACATCCATAACTAATTTTGTCTAAACAGTCTAGTCGGTGACCTGCGGGCTGCATTTTGTCTGTAGAGCAGTTCAACCAGTCTCCTAGAGGCTTTTTCACCACTGAAGAGTAAAACTTCAGGTTTCTTGCATCCTCCTTGCCCATGTAGAGTAAATTGCTGTAATCTGACCCCTGCTTGCCAGGAAGGCAAATAATTTGTAATTCCATTTTAAGTACCTTGGAACAGAGGCTTACTTGTTATCTCTACATTTGCTTAGCCTGTATATGCTTTCATCTCTGACTGCATTATTGAGTGCTTTACAATGTTAGCAACCACCACTTGTCATTGTTGTAAATGCCCCTGTCATGACTAATAGGACAAATATTGTTGAGCTGCTGGTTACATATTTAATGCCTGGGCACAGAGGAAGCAGGTGTGTCTTTTACCCATGAAAAAATAAAATAAAATCAGGAGGGTGTCCTGTTTGTTTCCCAACGGGATTCTGTCTGCTTTTATGTTCTGATATCAGCCAGCAGCTCCCTGCATCCTGTAACACATCCCTTTCCTGGGAGAAGTCTCTGGTCTAGCCGAGTGATGTTTCCTCGGGTGTATTCCACACTGTATTGGATCTCTTGGACCCGAATGGGTCCAACTGCCTTAACTTGTGGCATCACTCCAAGGTACTGTTGCACTCGTATTGTATGCTTGCCTGCCTGGAAACATCCACTGCGATGTTCCTTCTTGTATTGCAGATCCAAGAAGGCTAAGGAGTCTACATTCTTCTACATTTTCATAATTTGAAACTGTTTGTGGCTGGTTGCTGAATTTTTACTCTTAAAGTGAGCTTTATTCTGAGAAGAATAGCTGTATGTGTATGTACATGCACTCAAGAGGTGGAGGAATATAGTATAACAGAGCTGTGTCCATTTTCTAGTTTGCAGCCTCTGAGAGTTTAAAGGCACCCATTCATCTTTTAAAAAGTGAACTATTGCAGGATATGATTTATGCTGTCCTGTTTCATGTCATACTACTACAGGCACTGTTCAGCTTGTGCATCTTTAGCTGAGAGTAATAAACCTCTGAACAAGAGTGACGTAAACCATGATGCATTTTATAGGGACTTGTCTGACTCAATTTAGCTTTCTAGGCTGGACCATATAATGTAATATAATATAATGGTCTGCGTGTATCTGGGCCATATTCAGCCTGCAGGCTACCTCAGTTTGATTCATGTGCTGTGACTATTTGCCTGGGAAGACTGCTGAGGGAATAAAGGGTTAATAGCCCTGGGGAATAAATGACTTTTTTTTTTCTTTTATCAAGCTAGAATTGCTACTTGTGTGACGCACGCACCAGAACAGCTGGAATAGACATGTATTTTGGGGAATATGGCTGCTTGTGCTTAGAGCTAAAGTGTCCCTAAGGCTTCATATACCCCAAGGAATACCTTCGTAGTGCTGGGATTAAATTTGTATTGGCATGAAAGGCAAACACAATGCTCAGTACTCAGTTACTGACACCTTGTTCTAACAGTTTGAGGAAATAAACTAAACCAAAACATATTATTAATAATGATTATTGCTGTTATCTGCTGTATGGCAATGCTGAGAAGCTAGGGCCCCAATGTGCTGGGTGCTGGTCAGATATGTAATTAGCCACCACTGTCCTTAGAGGTAAATGTGATGCTGAAAGGCAGTAGTGATCAGTAGTGTGGTCATCACAGAGATCTTGTTCCCTGTTTCAGAGTGCAAGGATTGGCCTGATAGGAAGCTGTTATCTTTTCATGTGCTCTTCAGTTTGGATACTTTGGGGAGTATTTCTAGACATGTGATGCTGACCTTCCCACATGGGTTATTCTGTTGCTGGTGACCACATGGTTGTCATCAGGAGCAGTGAGACCTGCCTTTCAAGGCAACCAGTCCTGTCACGTCGGGGTTATAGGCTCTTCACCTGCTGTGGGCAGATGGACAAGGTCACAGCTGCTTCTCCCACAGTCCGCTCTGGAATTGTGGTATCTCATCAGTTCTGAAAATCTGTCTCTTGCTCCCAGCACTGCAAGTGGTGTGCTTCCTTTTGACAGGTGGGTGAACCAGGGCAGGGCAGGGCAGGGCAGGGCCAGGCAGTTCTTCTGAAAAGCTGGGCTGGTACACACAGTGATGAAACTTTGTCTTGGAAGGATGGAGGCAAGTGGAATAAACTGCTTAAGGGAGAAGGAAGATCCAAAAGAAAATAGCTGGAGTAGGGAAAGACTTTGAGCAAAAGGAATTTTTCAGTTGAATATCAGGAAATCTTTGCTAGCAACTGACTTTTGTTGGTATGTGGAATACCTTCCCAAGGGAAACCTGGTAATGGAAGCCTGGCTTGTCAGTTCTGGTCTCCAAACTTGGACTGGACACAGGAGAACACACTGCAGGCCAGGAAATGAACTTGTTTTGGCTGGGACAAAGACTATGGGTGCGACCCTGCACAGTAAAAACTCAATGTGAGTGTTGCCAGTGACCTCAAGGAACACTGTCACCTTCTAAACAGTTATCCAGTGATGATTTTCCATCTCTCTTCTACACTCAGAGTTGTTTCTTGGCAGTGCAGTAGTAGTGGCAGAGTCACAAGGATATCCAAACCGATGTCTTTCCATTCAATTCTGCTGCTTGTTCCCTTCAGGCAGCTGTTAAGGAATGGTGCAGGAGTCTCTGAGGTGCACGGAGCATTAGGAAGAGAGAGGCAGGTCTACTTCTGGGAGGGAACATATCCGTTCTGTGCATGAGGCAGGTAAAGCTGTGCTTGTTTGATTAATTGAAATTCACCCTGGCCTCTGATCTGGCAGAGGCAGGGAAAGGGGAAGGAGTAGATGCCTTTTCACCAGGCTTGGTCTTATTTCACATGTTCCCTCTCCTGTTCTGACACTCCTCTGCCCTTACAGCAGAGGCAGGTGACACTTTTTTACTCTTTTCGTGCTGATGTTTGGTCCCAGCAAACTCCTCTGTTGTTTTCTAGATGTACCTGCCCCAGAGACAATCCTCATAGTGCTCTTTAGAGTCCTTCCTGGTGCTTGCCAGCTATGCTAAGTTGTGTTAGTGCTAGGGTGCACACAGCAGCGTGAAAAGGGTGAAGGCAAATAACTGTGGTTTTGAAAGTAAATAATTTAAGCAACAATAACCTCTCCACCTAGGTAATCACAGTGAACAAACATTCTGCATGTCAAAGGTGTTTCTGGAGATAAGGTTTAGCACAATAAGTCTCCTGCTTTCTTGGCTTTATCTAGCACTCAGCCCTTAATGCCACCTAGCTCTGCTGAAGGCAAAGTCTTGTCCCTCTAACCAGAAGTGCCAGTCATTTTTCAAGGGGAGGTCTTTGTGCTGACAATAAGCTTTCAGCATGGCACGTATGGTGTTTTCCATATGGATTTATCTCCAGAAAATTTGCCTTTGACTCAGAGAGTGCAGTGTTTCTCTGGAGGAGGAAATAAAAGGGACAGATATGGAAAAAAAACCTCATTCTGATGGCTGGGAGAACCAGTCTCATAGTTGCAAACTGCACTTGTGCTTGCAAAGTAGGCTGAGGCTTTTGGTTTTCCTGTTTTCTTTTTTTTTAATTACCCAAGTGAATAGCACTTGCTGGAGAAATTCTGTTTCCTCAGCTACCCAGCCAGGGGGAGCTCTACCAAAGAATTCCTTGAGATTACTGCTGAAGATTTGGCCTTGTGACCTTCCAGCCATACACTGACAGGCCATTCCCACATTGTAGTGGTTGCCTAGCAAGGTGGTGACAATGCTGCTGAGGCACAGTGACAGATGTGTCACACCAGAGGGCTGGTGAGGCTGAAACTCTGTAATGTTTGTTTTGCAACAGTGCAGTGCTTGCATCATAGAATCAATCATAGAATCATAGAATCAATCACAGAATTATAGAATCATAGAATCATAGAATCATAATGGTTGGAAAGGACCTCCAGGGTCATCAAGTCCAACCTTTGTCCTAGCATTTCTCTAACCACTACACCACATCCTCAAGCTCCACATCTAATCGTTCTTCAAACACCTCCAGGGATGGTGACTCCACCACCTCCCTGGGCAGCCTGTTCCAGTGCCTAACCACCCTCTCAGTGAAGAATTTCCTCCTAATATCTAATCTAAACCTCCCCTGACACAACTTGAGTCCATTTTCCATCGTCCTATCATTACTACATCAGTGTATCCCCAAGCCATGAGTGCAGGCACAGTGACAGGGTGACACTATCTATGTGCTCACCTAACTTCTGTCACCAAGTGCCCCACGGTGGCTTCTTGGTTTGGTGTTACCAACTGTAGATCTGTACAGATGAGCTTGGAACTGTGTTCAAGAGCAATGCTTTCCATACAAAATCATCCTTTCATTTGTAGTACAGTTACTTTTGCATTATGATGATCAAGACCATGGCATGTAAGAGTCCATGGGCTGTGATACAGAAACCTCGTGGATGCCAGGGTTAGAGGCAAAGATAACCAACATCACCTCTGTTGCATGGCTTGAAAGCTTATCAATGGTTAGATCTCAGAAGGTATCTGCTGAGGGGGGAATCTTGTTATCAACAGGTGCTTCTACTGGGGTTCCCACGGAGGTGAACTTTTAGCTTGATGGTACTGAGCATATTTATCAGGAAAATTTAATGGCTGGCATATTTGCCTGTCACAAGTAATAGCGAGGAGGGCAATGACAGTAAGGTCAGCTCATATTGCACAGACAGAGATGGATCTCTTGAGTTCATTTCAACAACAAAATGCCACAGCTACCTCTTGTAGCAAAGTCTGTATCTAGATGAGTCAGGGAGATTGGAAACAGTATCCTGGAACACAGTGCCATATCCCATAGAGGATATGGGCATTGCAGTAAATAAATTTTAGGCTAAAAACCTTAACAGTTTAGGAAAGACATCGCTTCTAAATGTATAAGGGGAATAGCAAGTAAGACATTTTTGTTCTTTCAGTTCCACTAACCTCTGTGTCCAAGCTGAGCAGCAGAGGTGTAACTTGTCACCCTTTAAACTCTTGGTCCCCTGAGAGCTCATGTCAGGCACCTATTGTCCAGTTGGCCCACACCTGTAAGATTCTTGACCCTGGAAATGAGGTACACAGGTGAGGACAGGAGGACTTGTGCCTTGTGCTATGCTGATGTGGGGAAGGGAAACTGAGAAGGACCAGGAGTTCAGGCATGGTTGGTGAGATCACACTGGAGCCTGTCTTCTGTTTTCCTGTTTGTATTTCTCAAAGGACAATGGAAAACTGGAAAGGACTCAAAATGAAGTTTATATAAGAGAAAGTTAAGAATTGACTTAATCACAGTCCACAAATACTTGACCTTCTGGAGAGATTTCTGATAGTAAACAATGCTGGCAGAAAAGGTCTTGTTAAAATCTACATTACACCTACACTAGTAAATAAAGCAATCCAGGGCTAGTTCTTTGAACCTGAGGGCAACTGGCCCAGCATCCCTCTGAATAAAATGTCTTCTCCCCCAAAGACCGTAGCCTTGCCCAAATAACCTGTTGGGAATGATGCCCTGACCTGTGGTGTCAGACTCAGCTCTTCTGTTCTTAGGAGAGTACCAGCCACCACAAGCCAAAACTTGCCCCAGAGCATGCTAATAGTTTAATAATGCAGCAAATGGCATGCCAGGGCTTGAGTGCATGGCCTGAACTGCTTACCTTGCTAATACAGAAGTCACCTCAGCAGCTGGCAGTTGAAGGCCATCTAGAAATAGGGTGTGCACTCCAGACTGTGAGGCTGGTTAGCCAGTGGGACAGTTTAAGGATGGTAAGTTCCTTTCTCCTTAAGTCTTTCAGTCCAGCTTGGACATCATCCTAAAAATATAAAGTTGTACAAGAAACCATGGCCTTAGCGTGGGCAGGAGAGAGTCCAAAGGTGAATGCTGTGCCTGGGGTCAGGTATCTGTAGTGTCCAGCAGATGCACCTCTATCCCTGAAGGGTGTGATCAGTACAGGCAAAGAGTCTGTGAGAACATCGTAATGACTGGAAAGAGACTCATTCTCCATCATCACAGCACTTGATTTAATCTCTCTGCCTGCGGGATAGGAGATTGAAGCAGCACTTGCTGCACTCCCTGCTGCCTTCTCCTGTGGGAAGTCTCCCTGCCTACACATAGCCTAGTAGCTGAGAGGGACTGTGGGAACTCAGGAAAAGAGACAGAAGCTCTTTGGGGGTGGACATAGGCATTCTAAGCCATGGCCATTTTCCAAGCAGTGGTGGAATAAGCTGGCTGTGATCCTGCAGGTGTCAAGTCACTTCCCCTGGATGTACATTTTGGTTATGTGCTAGTGAGCTGGGTGTCCAAATCAGAGTCCCAGTGAACGCCAGGGAGTGAGGAGGCAAAGAGGGAATAGCACAGGAATCTTCCTATTAAGAAAGACAGTAAAGGCAGACAGATTGGAGGTATGGCTCGTCTGACATTCCTGCCTCCACTTGCCAGGATACAATCCCAAGGTGGCAATTGGTGCTGTCTGGGACACCTTGTGCCTTACTAGATTTGATCTGCAACCCACAGGTTTTTTTTTTTCTTTAGCAACAACAAACAGACTTGGGTAGCACTTCTGTCCTAGAGAATCTCAAAGCCGCTTGAGGACCACATTTGAGCTTCTATAAGATTAGTCTCCAGATCTTCATCTAAGAGGTTAAACAGATGTTAAAAAAAAGGCTATGAAGGATTGTGGGGAAGTTCTATCACTCTAGATTTGAATTTCCATTTAATAATTATTAAATACATTTTAATCTATGAAGGGAGGGGAACAGCAGATCTGCTCCAGCAAAGCTGTGAAGCACATATTTAAGGTCTGTAACAGACTGTGGGTGGAAAGAAACACCAGTAAATTCCAGAATGGTTTTGTTGAGAATCTTAGCAATATTGCACTTCAAACATCACTGTCATCCTAAATCCGGAGTATGACGACTGCAGAGGGAGGTGTTATCCTGAACTGCTGTGTTAGCCCAAACCAGGAGGTGTTCCAAGGCTGGAATAGTAAAACGTGTGGTACAGATGGACTTTCCTAGGACTGCTTGAGGAAGGTTTGACTTCAGGTGCCCATTAGCAGAGCCCTAGGACATCTTTATGATTGCAACACAGACAGACTTGCCAGGCATAGTAAAGGGTGGTGGCACAGGGCAGTGACCTGCTTTGAGGCCATGAAAGGGGAATAGCTGACCTGTGACTGCATCGAGTTACGGACTGAAATGCTAGGGATTTTGAAAGTCAGGTCTGTGGTGTATTGGTAAAGCTGCGTGTGAGGATTCAGGACTGATGGGAGTAATTAAGGATGTTTGTTGTGTCCGGCACTGGATTAATGAAGGAGTGAAAGACCAGCTCTGCAATCTCTGTTTTTACCCAGCCCTTTGAAAGCTGTTTTCAAACCAAAGCAATACAAAAGGAAGAAGGGTGGGAAAGAAACCCCTAATCAAATGTTCTGCTAACTCAAAAATCTATTGGTGAAAACTGTCAGGAGAGTCATGCAAAGAGCTAGAGCTGAGCCTTCCCACTTCTTGCACGGTCTTAAAGACTGACTGTGAGAGACTGCAGCAGGCTTAAGCAGGGTCACAGCTCTCTCAAAGCCATCCTCTTTAGCACTGACCTCACCCCTAATCCTCACCCACAGTGTCTTCAGCATAGCTCACCTGCATATGCATCAGCCTGCTGGGAGCAGCCCCTCTGAGCTGTGTTCCCTCCTGTTCTCTCCAGCCAGTCTTTCTAGTTTCACAGCCTCTGCAAGGCTTCAGGCTTCTGGGGTTTTTTTTGTGTCATCCAGGAAACACACCCACCTCCCTCTCTCCAGCTCCATCTTCTGCCTCACTTAAGAGATTCTGTAACTCGTGTGAAAGGATTTCAAGCAACACAAGCTACAGCAAATTAAAAAACAAAACAAAAACCTCATAGAAATTAGAGATGAGAAAATCTTGCTAGCTTATCCAGTCCATCTTCTCACATTCTAGCCCAGCCTAGTTCCTGCAAGATTCTTGCCTACAGTACATTTTCCAGTGCATTATCCTGTCTGGTTGTGTATGATTTAGGCAATGGGTGTCCTTTTCTTCCCAGGAGATACTTACTGTTCCACATATGAATACATTTCACTGTTTGGAAGATGTTTGTGAAGTTTTCTTTCCATTCTGTCCAGCTTAATTTCTCAAAGCTCCGCCCATGGTAATATGCTAGGTAAATGTTCTCCTTCCTTCATGTTTACTCTGTTCAGGTTATGGCAAATAATTCTTGTTCAGTCAAGCTGTTCAGCCGTGACACTTAATACTGAGTTGTAAAACTCAGCAATTACAATCCTTGGCTACCTGGGAAAGACTAACATTGAGATTAGCATGTTAATGGGTGCTCAGAACATAGAAGACATTGCTAGTAGCATTGCCTCTTTATTATAATAGTCACTTGACACATCTCATCGCAAGGTTTGGCTTTGGTTGCTTTTGCCTTTGCCAAACTTGGAGCCAATGTCTTCTTGCTCATGTCTGTTTCAGCTATTTTATTGGGTTCTTTTTGGTTTTGTTTTAATTTCAGTCAAAACCACTTAGCTGTTTCTGAGAACTAGGCTGTCAGGGGAGTATTCTGGTTTAGCCACATTTAAAAAAAAAATCCTTATGACTTTTTCTTTTAAAAAACAGTCTCTAAGTGATGTCTTGCTTTAAAATAAATCATTTTTTTTCAGTCAAGAACATGCCTTTTGCCATCTATGACAAAATCCTTCCCCCCCCAATCCCCAGTTTGGCTAAATAATGAATCTTCAAGTAATCACAGCTTGAGTCTGCTCTGAAAAAAAAATAATGGGGGTCAGGAAGGACAGTTTTTATTATTTTTTTCACTGTGTGCCTGATGGAAATAATAACACATGATTTAAACCCAGGTTACAATGCACTTGCACAAAGGGCCCTGGCTGTGTCTGCAGGATCATCTCACTCCAGTCTCCCATGGCTTAGGATTGGGTCACCACTCCTGGACCCGTACTGCCTGCAGAGAGTTTCACCCTATGAAAGAGATGTCCCTACTCCATGTGTGGGACCAGGGTTGCCCAGGCAAGCAGAAATGTGGCTGCAAGGAAGCAGGGAGGTACAGAGAGAGGAGGAGGAGAGAGGGGAAAAAAAAAAAAAAAAAAAAAAAAGGAAAAAAATCAGGAAAAGAAAGGGAGACGCCCAAATTCTCTGCTGGCTCTCTGTCTCCAAAATATTTCTCACTTCCACTTCCACTAACCAGCGCCCTCCCTTGCCCCAGGACATGTAGGGAAGTCTGGGCACCCCAAAGCTCCCCAGCACACATGCTGCATCCAACCGGTGCCTGCAGCAATGACACCTCCTGCTCCTGGCACCCCCAGTTTCCTCCAGGCCTCCCAGGCATGGAGCTGGGTGCCCAAACTCGTGTCACTGATTCCCTGTCCCTCCCCAGTGCAGCCCAGCTATGCTGCCCACTGCACTGTGCAAGGGCATGGGGGGCAAGAACACCAGGGATGGCACTCAATGGCAGGACTGCCCATGAAGACACAGCTCCAAAATGCCATGAAGACATGGAAACGGATACAAAATCCTAATTAAATCTGAGAAAAAAATGAGATGCTCTCAATCCTCGATAATTACCAGAACATCCAGAAAGTTGAAAGGTGCAATTATATCTAGCACCTTTGTTTTCTAAGCACCCGTTGTAACATAATGCCTCTGCTCAGCACTGTGAAGAAAGCTGGGTTTATTATTCCCTTTAGACCAGCGTATTAGTCTGTGGCTCCTCTGACCTGAGCTAGCTACTGTCTCTGCTCTGTCAGGGAAGCCAGCCTGAGAAACTGGACACCCTGTTTGCTGTACCTCTTGCCATGCTACCTCTTTATTCATGAATCCTTCCCCTACCAGTTTTTTTCTCCCCCCACTTTTTCTTTCCTTGCCAAAGCAAGGAGTTTTTAATAGCTAAGGAACGAAAACACCTCCCACACCTCACCTCAAAAAAGCTAACTCTCTGTCTTACTCACTCTTTTTGATTTCCAAACCTCTCCTGCTAGCTTAAAGTCCTCCTTTGAAGCACTGGTTCCTCAAATACTAGCGCGTGAGTATAACTTTAGTAATCCGTGTAGCTCCAATGGCCTCAAGGGGACAATCCACGTGAGTAAATAATTCAGATGTGGGATGAGACCATGGCATTTAGCAGAGATGGAATTTTTTTTTTTTTGTTGGATATTGTGATTTGTCTGGAATCAAGATATTACAAGGGAATATAAGGACTTCAATGCAGGATGGAGTAGTATCTGCCTTGCAGAAAATTTTAACAGTAGGCTTGAAGGTCTTCAGGGTGCCTAAGTCATATTTATTCAGGTGGACTGACTAGATAACCTTTGATGGCTTCCTCTAGCTCTGCTTATTCTGATTCACTGTGGTTAAATAGAGGAAAAGATAAATGGAAGCAAAGAAGAGTTGCTTTGACTTACGCATTTCCATCCATGAAACCAAAGTGCAGAGTGGTTCAACTGTACTGTTTCAATTTTTTTTCTTTGAAACTGGTATTAAATATTTCTTTGACTCCAAGATCATCTGCATATGTGATGTACTCTTTGCACAGATTAATTTTAGATCCTCAAGTTTTGTCATTATCAAAACAGAGTGTCTCTTTCCCACTGGCTTTGTGCTGATTCCAACAGCAACAAAGATCAGCTATGCTGTTGATTTGCGTCTGTGGGAATGACTATGAAGACACAAGTCTATAGGGTGGGGAAACAATAACTCTTTTTGAACTCTCAGCCCAGCAATGGTAAGGTGGAGTTCAGCACAGCTTTCACTCTACTCCATTTCTGGTCTGAGGTTTGTATCCTGAATTGTGCTCCATATTGCTGAAGTGAAATTGCTAGCGACACTCAATTAATGCGAGCACTGAATGTTTACTCCCCATCATTGCCACTGCTTTGACTGCAGTGTAAACGCACCACTAATGACTTGGCTAATGGGAGGGGAAAATTACGTGTCAGAGCCAAGTACAGGACCAGGAATTTGGGCCGTCATCCAGCTTGTTAGATCATGCTGTGTGCCTCTAATGAAATGCATTGATTTGCGACTCTTACAATAACATTTTTAGGAAATCATTTCACTGGCTATTTATTTGTGTGTTGGAGCAGACTGATGAGGTTGGAAAACTAAAGCAGGCACCGTGCTTACAAATCAAGAGCAAAATTTTAAGAATGTTAATTAACCACTGGAATAACTCTTCTAAGGATATGATGGGTTTTCCATCATATTTTATTGCCCAGGCAATACTAGTTAGTTGTATAAATATGTGCTATATCTTTGGCAGGAGCTATGTGTGTCACTAGAAATGATAGCCTGAAGTTCTTCAGGTTCTGTTACACCCAAGATGAGGCTATGTTGTTGTAACGGTCCCTCTTGATGATAAAAAACCCCATGAGCCTGTGACAATCATTGAGTCTGGGTGTCTGTGACTCTGTGGTGTAACAGACTGAAATCCCCTAAGTGGGAGATTTAAAACTGGCAACAATTTTCATAAAGGCTACTACCAAATTACAAAGACACATTCTGCAGAAGTAGATGCCCTGCCAATCCTGCAGCTGATTTAATGTACTGTGATGAATTAGCGAGCTCAGAAAGAATTAACCCACCAATAAAATGACAGATTTGGTACATTTCAAAGCATCTGGTCAGATCTTATGGTATTTCTTGGCTGCTACGTGTTCAGTCAGAGAGAACAAAATAGTGGGGACAGTCCATGATCACCTTGTAGTATTTCACGGGATGCCTCCGAAGAGCAGATGGGGATAGGGAGCAGTGGATAAGGTAAGAACTTGCAGATCTATATCAAAAGTTGACATTTTTCTTATCTGCTTACAGTTTATGGTTGGCTACATTTCTTAAATAACACTTTTTAATTTGTGTTCAGATGAACACATCTAGAGTTGCCAGAGTTTAAGTACTCTGTGAAGAGCAACCCCCTTTAAATATTCTTATGTTGCCTATCTAGAAATTGAGTCATCTAGGATTTCTAGTGAGTCCTCAAAATCTGTGTTGCTGCATTCGGTTTTTTTCTTTTCAGGTCTCCTTTCTTTATGGTTTTTGAATGGTTGATAACCATAAAAAAAGAAAAAAAAAAAAATATATATAAAAAAAAAAAGTAAGACTTGTTGTGAGGTTTAAAAAAATAGAAGAGAAAAAAAAGTAGAGGGGAAAAAGTAGTTAGATCCAAACTGACGGCAAGCTTGTTTGTTCATCTTTAATATGAATTTACTTATTCCAATTCAATCCTTATTGCTGTTCTACCACAGACTTGATGTCTAGCAATGTAAGCTGTTCATGTTTAAAAACAGAGTTCACCTTTAAATGTGCTTAGACTAAAAGAAAAAAAAAATATGCCTGCTGAGGTCATTTGCAGAGCAAGAGTTAATGCATCATGCAAACAGCTAAATAAAGGTTACAATCTGAGTGGAATTATTCAGAGCTCAGGAAGAAATCTGGCATTTGCAGTCTGTCGCTGGGTTTGAGAAGTCTGGCTCTCGAAGTGCCACTGCCACCCGGAGACATCCTCCTTTCTGTGTGGCAGTAAGGGAGGGTCTGCAGCACTGGATGGTCTTCCTGTAAAACCAGCAAAAAACAGGAGTAGTGGGAAGTGTCGTGTGTGAGGAATGTGTGGAATGAGGGGTGAGTATGAGCCCATCTTTGTCCAGGCTTCACAGAGTGATTATGGGTGTAAATAGACACCCTTCCTCCTCTCTTTTCCTCTTCAGAACAGCTGAAGAGCTGATCCCAGGACAGCATATGACCCCTGATATCCCTGGGAAACGTTGCTCCATGGAGTGCTGTGAAGAGCCATGTGCCTCTTGAGACCTGCCAGTGAAGTATTGCAGTTTTGGGGCCCTCTCTGATAAAGGCTCCTCATCCTTCTTTTCCACCAACATCCTTGTGAGTTGAGGGTCACTTTGGGGCAGGATACACCCAAAGTAGGTATGTGAAAGAGCCAGGATAAAAATGCATCACTTGTTAATGCCCAGGCTTTTTTGGAGTTGGCAGTCTCCATGGAGGTGTTGTGCTAATACTGTGTTTTGCGTTTCGCTTCCTTGTTTTGTTTCTATAAGCCAAGTGCTTTACTGATTGCACAGGAAATCAACTGCTATGGGCATTCACTTCAATGGATGAACGTTAAACAAGTCACCAGGGACTGTCTGTTGCTGAGTTCAAAGAGGAAGAGGCATCCAAACCGTCTAGTCAAGCCAAGTTATGGTGGGAAATATCAGATACAAAGAGAAGGAAACTGGAAGGCACAGGAGGGTGAAAGACAGATACAGCTTGGTTTTCCTGTCCATAATTGGTCAAATTAAGGCAAAGGTGGAATGGAGACTTTAAAAAAAAAAAGATAAAATTTTGTTAAGGAAAGCTTGTTGAACACCTAGTGTTGATGTTCTGTGAGCTGTGTGCCATAATCTAGGGATGGAAACACAATGAGAAATATAATATTGCAAAATGTAGAAGGATTAATTCAATGCAAGGCAGAAGGTGGAGCAAATGCCCTGCTAAGCTCCTGCATTCATTCCTCTTCTTTTCCTTTCCCCAGGGATTTCAGAAGTCTCCCCAGTCTCAGATAATTCAAGGAGAAGAACCCACCCCCCCATATCACATGCAAGGTAAGGAGGCTGTGTTCATAAAAATGGGAAAAAAAGGAGGAAGATAGAGAGGGGGGAAAAAAAAAAGGAAGTAATAGAAGCCTAAACTTGGGTGTTGCTTTCCCCCAGCACACGTAAGCATCTTAGTCTCCAGAGAAGACTAGAGAAAGATTGCCACCTTCTGGAAGGATAAATATCTGCTCTTATTCAGAATACTAAATCTGACATATGCATATTTTTGAAACCATAGCGTATTTGTAATAAATTTATTTTTCAAGATGAATTTTTATCCATATAAATCTATTTCAGTCTCATTTAATTAATACATATGTCATGATCCTGGCTTTAGAAATTTACATAGTATCCTGGATTTTGAATAGGCTCTCATCAAGCTTAGAGTTAGGAATGTGTTAACATTAAGGATTGTCAGTGGAGAGATGGACTTTGTCTATTCTTAAGCCTGAAAGCCAGGTGCTTTTTTTTTTTACTGAGCATTCAGAAGCCAAACTTAAGGTGTCCATCTGCAGAAAGACTGAACAATGCAAAAAAAATCACCCAACCAAATAACACTCTCCTTTTAAATAGCATTGCTTTCAGTTAGCCCATCTTAGAAATTATCATCTATATTAGAGGAGTTTATACAGTGACCAGGATTAAAATAGGCACAGAGCTACTGACTGCTCTGCTCAGGACAGGATCAGGAGCCCATGAAGCTCAGGACCATAAAGCTGTTGGCTCTGTCTGCTGCCTGTGCTGTGCTGGGGCTGTCACAGGCTATGCTGTCACCCAGAGCTCTTTGTACACCTGCCACACACGCTCTGGGCTCTGGTGTTGGAAGCAAGGGATGATAGCAGAAGGACCACTGGTTTCCTCTGTCCTGGCAGAGAAGCATGGAAGGCATGCAGGGAATCAGCCTTGCTTCCTGGCAGTGGTAGTGGGACTCTCACCTGCTTGGCACTGGGCAAAGCCTTTGTGGGGAAGATGTACCTTTGGGACGCTCCTCTCTGTTGCAGTTTGAGTCAATGTGGTGCTGTTCCATGTCCTTCAGTGACAGTTTGTTCTCATGAGAGGTGATACCATTCTTACTTTTCACTGTTCTGATAACAACCAAAGTGTATCAACACCCTTAGGTATTGTGGGAGCCTTTAAACTTCCAGGAAAAGAGCTTGGAGGGGACTTTGGATGAGTGTCAGTCTTTCCATTTCTTGTTACTAGCTTCCCAAATTCACCTGGTGTGAAGCTTCTGGGAGTTGGGATGCCTGGTGATCTTTGAGCCTTGGTAAAAGCTGCTGCTATGAGGGACACAGTCTTCCCTATGCTCCCATCCTTTGAGTATTGGACTTCTTTGGATTGTCACCATTTCACATACCTCTGCCATGGTGGTAGTGCCATGCAGGTGGTGATGCCATGCAATGATTCTGCTAAGCAGCTCTTTTGGTCATTAAAATCTCCAGTGCCTTATGGGGAGAGCTGGGTTGATATCTCTTCAGAGCCTGAAATCCCCAGTGCAGATGCAGCCACATAAACCTCTCTCTCCCCCTTTTTCTTTGTTCCCTTTCCCGTGACTGGCAGATCTGGCCAGGAAGATATCCCAGGGCTGGTGGTTCGTGGCCTTTATCATTCTGCTGAGACAGTTCACAGGGCAAGGGATGACCTGACTCCAAGGGTGCTGGTAGTTCCTGAGCTAAGGTTACTTGCCCCCTGATGCACTGGCCAGAGAGCCTCCAGCTGGCTCCACACAAGCTCCCAAACAGCCACAGCATAGAGAAGGCTGGGATCTTTCTCTGCTTTACAGAAACTTTCTGCTCAGTCAATACAGGTCACCCTTCTGCACTTAATCCCAGCCCGCAGCACCAATTGCTTCCCATATAATCTCCCAGAACAGCTGTTCTGTGATTGCATTGTGGATTACAAAGTGACCATTTCCCACAAAACAGCTGCTGGCTGGAGGGATAGCATTTAATAATCACTGGGAGGGGGGGGGTGAGGGGAGGAGAGAAAGGGGGAAGGGGGTTTGAAGCTATTTGGTTTCTTGGAGGATCTGGAGATGAGCAAAACAGCAGACAAAGCGGGACTCCTGCTCCTGTATCGTTCCTCCAAATTAACAGGACTTTGAGGACTTGCTGCCAAGGTAAATTCAACTCTCTTTTCTCCCGGGGATATTTAGATACTATGGTCAGTTATTGTCACTAAGTGTTTTGCTTTTATAGAGGGAAACTTTTCTGACAATGTTCTCATGAAGGAGTAGTTCAGATTTCATTCCCTATGTCCTCTGCATCCTTGATCCAGTTCCTTCTTCTGACTTCTTTATCCAATACATTTGTTTTCCTTTTTCCTTATCACTTGTTCTGAAACCACATTGCCTTTCAACTGCTGTCACAAATCAGCTGGGGAGAATATTTCTCACACTATGGAAGATTTAAATTTAAAAAATATTTCTGTCAATATTATAGCTGGATTTTTTTTCTTTTTTTTTTTTAATAAAAGCATGAGCAAACTAAAACCTGATGACAGATAATCTTACAACCAAACACCGATGAAAAAGTGGAAAACTTTTTGCACTGAAGGTTTCTATTTTCATATGAAAAAATAGCAATTTTGAGGAGAGAAATTTTATCTATAATTTCCTTTTCAGTCATAAGCCAAATTTTCCACTGAAAAAACTCTCAGTGAGGAATTTGCCACCGACCTTGGCCAGAAACCTTCACATAGATAGCTGGTGCTAGCAGGAAAATAGCTCTGTGAAAACAGTATCATTCAGCATGCTTTCAGATCATGGAAGTCATTAGTTACGGTGTAACTAAGATGTTACCATCTCCAGGGTGTGACATCTCCATTGATGAAATATAGAAATTCTCTGGTGAAGAGACAAAAGAAGCCAGTGCATAAAATGATACAGGAATTTTTCATGAGCTGCGTATTTTCTTGCCTTCAGTGAGGGTGTTCTGGATGAGGCACCGGATGAGTGTGGTGGAATGCTGATGAAGTCCTGCTTTCTAAGAGGAGCTTCAGCACCATCTTTATTGACCACATTTTTGAGCCTGCTGGTTTGCAGAACAAATGCTTCTAACTGCACTACTTTTAGCTACGGTGCAGTCGCAGACAATGCAGAGCTCAGTCTCGTATTGTTTATTTATAGTACTGTCCACAGCGTGCTGGGCCTTTCTCACACATTCAACACTGGGTGAGTCAACTGAAGTGAGGTGAAGAGGACCAGCAGCAGGCAATGTCTGTGCAAACTGAATCTATTCATGGGCAAATAGATTTTGAGTGTCATAAATAGGAAAGGGTGGGAGTATCTGGATGAAGCCGTGCCAAACACAGGGAGTGCCACGTGGGAAGAGGCATGCGTTGATTACATGAAAGTTGATGTGTGGGTGGATGACATCTAATCAATCCAGGGAGTGATAAAGCTGAGGTCCTCAGAAGTCAGTGCAGGGTTTTGCAGGAGCCGTCGAATCTTAAGCTTCCCTCTGAGTGAGAAAGCCCACAGGACCCTGGTATACAAACTGCTTTTTGAATTACTTTTTCTGATGAGATGAAACTGGGAAGAGTGTTTGTGGCAATGTTTGCTCTCAAAAAAAAAAAAAATCAACTTTGTCACTTTGTGTGAGAGCAGAGACACTGTCATCCCACCACCCCATCAAATTTCTGGTGTGTGGAGCAGTGCTTTCTTAGGTGGAAGGTGCTGCTCTGGGGCTTGAACATGTGCTGCCAGGTCTGAGTAACTGAATGCCCCTCATGAGCAGGTCACTGGTTTGATGTGTTACCTTCATTGATCCTTTTCCTGCCTTTCCCCACTCTGAAGATAATACACTCCCTACCTCCCTAGGCACAGTAGCAAACTGCTTGAAACTGTTTTGGGACACTTGGCAGCAAGAATTCTCATTAATCATGCCCCATCTAAATAAAGGATTTGGGGAAGTTAGTTAACATCTCTGAGATGGAGTGAATATGATGCTCCTTTTCAGTTTGCTCACCCATGCTGATGCGCTCACCCCTGCTGGGTCTATTGGGTCACCCTCTCTTCCTCAGTATGTGTACTTTGAAATGGTTCGTCCATGCTGGGTGAGTTGTTGGGACATGAGGAGGGCAGAGTGCTTATATTCCTTCCTCACAGGAGTGTGCTTGGGAAGAGCTGGGATTTGTAAGGCTAGGTGGGAAGATTGGCTGATGTGACAGTCACTCCCATTTGTGTGTTGTAGATGGAGCTGATGAAGGGATTGCCATGGCGCCGACCTTTACTGGCTGTCGTCTTGAACCTGCTGGCTCTCAGCCTCTCCACCACTGCCTTGCTTGTCAGCTACTGGTGCACCGGGACCCAGAAAGTGCCCAAACCTTTGTGTGGGAAAAGCAAAGCCACCAAGTGCATCGGTGTCCCCATACCGCCTGATGCAGGTGCTAGCAATGTGTCAGCTGAGGATGTGGTTCACTACAGCTGGGAGACTGGAGATGACCGCTTTGACTTCAAATACTTTCACACGGGGATGTGGCTTTCCTGTGAGGAGAGCACGGAAGGACCAGGTAGCGTCTTGCCCATTTTCCTAGGTGACATCAACCCTGTGCACTGGTGTGGTCATTATATTTTTGTCCTTCATGGGGATGTTCACAGAGAGGGGCAGTGGAGAATGGTTGTCTCTGGTGTGCCCTTCAGTCTGGAATAAGGGCTGTGCACTGCCAGTGGTAGTGGTGGTGGTAGTGACTTTGTGATGACATTGTTCATCCTGGTGTGAACTGGAGTAAGCCTGCTTTCTCTTTCCCTGTATCTCCATTCCTGTGCACAGCTTAGTTCCTGCGATCCAGGGCACATTTGTGCATGTCCCTTCAGAAAGCTAAGCGGGGTGATTTTATACAGTGTTGTCAATTTATAGTTATCATTGTGAGGACTGTAATAGTTGGTGTTCTTCTTAAATCACCACATGGAGAGGTTTCCTGAATTGAACAGGGACCAGTTTTTTCTTGGTGGGGGAAGACAGAAATCAAAGTACTGCCTTATAGGTACAGAGAAAACCTGGAGTATCTGAATGCAGGAGAACTAAAGCTAGGAGGCAAATTGACCTGAAGATTAAAGCTGCAGTATTGTCATTTTTTTTAGTTGTTTTTGTGATATCATGACAGGTTTCATTTGTGATTTTTGACCATATGGGACTGACAGTGTAAACCCTGGAGTGCCAAGGGCTGGTTGTGCAACCTGTACTAGACCTCCTTGACTCGCTCCTGCTCAGCCCTGCTAAAGTCCTTCTGCTGAAGCCTGTGCCACACCAGCACAGATGGATGTTCTGCAGTGCACAGATGCTCTTTATGGCCTGGCACGCACATCAAGGATCAGAACTGACCAAGAAGGTGGCCAACAGGGAGACATGTCTAAAGATACAGTGATGAAAGTCATTTTTATCAGGCCCATTCTCCTGAGCCCACTGCTTTCCCTCCATCTCTCCCCAAGCACAAACATCTCACCTTCTTTAACTAAGCCACCATTCTAGTATAGCATTTGTCATTTTCTTATCTGCAGTAGTCAAGAGTTTGAAAATAGAGGACTGGTGAATAAAAGCAGACAGAAGGGGAGTGGGAGCAGAAGGGAATGTGCTTGAAACTCTCATGTCCTAACGAGAGGACTGCTTCGTTATGAGCAATTCCAGACATGCTGCAGAAGGAGATGTGTTTATTTGGACTGGTTTAGGTTGGGGTGTGTTTCCATGGTGCCTGTGGGAATGGGACTACATCCCTTGACAGCTTTCTCTGAAAGACTTGTCCAGCCACCGGACAGTCCTGGAATAACCCCAGTGCCTGAAGGAACACAGAGACTGTTACATTGGGGTTGCAGCAGAGAACAGGGAGGAGCACATTGTCAGTCTCAGTTCCCTGCTTTCTGCAAATTGAGTACAACCCACCCACTGCTGTGGGTCTTTGAAGCAAGTGCATAGAGAACAACAGCATAAACCAGGGCCTACTGTGAGCAAAAGAAGTTTGAGTTGATCTGGAAAAAGGATTTGATTATTCAGGCTAATCTCAGGATCAGTTTAGATGAGTCATTACTGAAGAACCTCATTAAAGTTCTAGGTGAAGTAGCAGACCTCAAGTTAATGAGGACTGCAGATGGCACTAAACTGGGTAGTGTCCTGAGAGCTGTGGATGACAGAAGTAATGCAGGAGATTGGGAAAGATTAGAATTGGGGATAGAAATTAAGAAAATTAGATTTACATGAAAAGCCGCAAGCTCATAGTTCTGGGAGAGAATACTGTGCCAAGTAGAGGAGAGGGCCCTCAAATGCAGGATGCAGTAAAAGAAACTTACAGATAATAATGATGGACTCTCAGCTGAGACAATAGTTTGCATCTGGCCAACATAAAATGCCAAAGCAAATATGAACACCATTTGTCTAAATAGCATGCCTAAAATGTAAGGACAGGAGACCATATTTCTGTGTGGTTCACTGCCACAGGAGAGAGACTCATATCTCTGCCATGCAGCTTTTCACTTGGGAAGTTTGTGGGGTTTGGGTTTTTTTTCTTTTTTTCTTTGGGAAGAAGTGCTAGAACTGCTCTGCTGAGACTGGGGTGAGTGGGAATTCCCATCCTCAGCAGAAATGGTGTGTCTGCAGTCTGTTACAAGCTACACCCGGATCAATAGTAATATTGTGAATGAGGAGCAACAGATTTTTATATTCACCAGAAGCTCGTAAGATTTACAAATTGCTATATTTTTTTTCTGGAAAGGCCACTTCTAGTTTTCCAGGCAGAAATTGCCTTCCCCTGTCTTGTCCCAGTAAAGGTCTGGAAAGATGGTCAGAAAGAGAGCAGAGAAGAGAAGATCTGATGGGTGGACTCGGGGATGACTGAAGCTTTGCAGTGAAAAGAGAGTGAAAGGAAGAGGTTTCCCTTATGTACCCTGCATTGTTATGCATACTAATACCTTTGGGTTTGTGTTTCAGAGGAGAAATGTCGTAGCTTTATTGAGCTTTCACCACCAGCAGAGAGAGGTAAGAACAAATCCCCATGCCTCACTGTAGCCACCCAGTGCACTTCCTTGGGATGGGGGACCTGCAACAGTTCGACTGTGTGAGGACAGAAGGATGGGTCCCCAAAGAGCCAGGCATGAAATCCTGGCCTCATGGTTGCTAAAAGAGCACAGATTTCCTCCCACATGTTTGCCTAAACCACTGTGAGGTCCGTGCTGGAAACATCAGACCCCCTCCCATATGAAGTGAGATTTGTCTCATCTAATAAATTGCCCAGTCTGATCTTGTCACCTTGCTGTAGTCAGTGGGAAGGGGATGAATGCCACCTGAGAGCAGTCCCTCCCACGTATGCTGCATGTTGACTCATTGCTTCAGTTTTGGGGTCTAACGTGATGTCTCTGGAAGCTGAATCACCTCTTACTTTGTGGTAAGTGATCAGGACATCTGAAAGTTACCCTTTCAGAGTGAAGTCCTTTCCTCATCAAATTCAAAACTTCATTTAGGTGGAAGAGCTCACCCTTCCTGTCATTGTTGTGTGTTTCAAATTATCCTGGGGATAACTTCAGTATACCTGTATGTATGCATACATATCATAGAATCATAGAATTATTGTGGTTGGAAAGGACCTCTAGGATCATCAAGTCCAACCTTCACCCCAACATCTCCCTAACCACTAGACCATAGCCTCAAGTGCTACACCTACTTGCTTTTTAAACACTTCCAGGGACTCCACCACATTCCTGGGCAGGCTGTTCAATTGACCAACCACTCTCTCAGTAAAGAATTTCTTTCTAATATCCAATCTAAACCTCCCCTGACACAACTTGAGGCCATTTCCTCTTGTGCTATTGTTAGTAATCTGTGAGAAGAGACCAACACCAGCCTCACTATAACCTCCTTTTAGGTAGTTGTAGAGAGCAATAAGGTCTCCTCTCAGTGTCCTCTTCTCTAGACTAAACAACCCCAGTTCCCTCAGACACTCTTCGTAAGACATGTTTTCCAGACCTCTATTTCCTGAAATGGAGGCTAGAGGGAAGTAATTTCAGAGGATGTTCTTAAGTGAAGGGAAAGGCCTGGAATGCAGAACTTGTGTCAGCATTCAAACCATGAGAGCAAGGGCTCAAACAAATGCCAGGGAATTGTAACAGCCAGCAGGGAGATGAATATTTTTTGGGAGCTCATCTTATTTTTCTGCCTTGTTTCCCCTATTTTAAAACCACTGTCAAAGACTGCTGACCTGCTTCTACAAAGTGATGTGCACTCCCACGTGAGGGGTCTGGTGTGAGTGGCATGCAGTGGCATCACTGTGCAGATTAACATGGGTCATCCTTGGCACGACAGCAGAGTAGAAAAACCTCCCCTGCCTATTCTTTTGGGAAACAGTATTCACTCAACTCAAATACTGCTGGTGTTACAAGATCATTTACAAGTCATGCAGACCTCCACTTTGGTGTAAAATCAATGACTTAGCTGCATTTACTGAATGACTCTTGCAGTTACCGTAAAACACTCACTTCACCTTGAGCAACAACAGTTTCCTTCTTTCTCACCTTCTTGTCCTTCACTCCTCACCCAGGCCTCTGGCTCTGTTGCTTCCAATGTCTGCCTTAGAGTCTGTTTTCCTAAGAAAGGAGGGTTATGCAACCGGATTAAGTCTTTGTAAATCTTTCTGTCTGTCCCCTCTCACACTCCTCCTGCTGCTTCTTGTCTAGTTGCAGCCCAACACTGATAGGAAGGCCATGTTCAGTAAGACATCGAGCTTCTACAAATTAACTGGAAGATCATTGTGAGTTTAAGCATGACACTCATAGTGACACTGTGGTTTTAACAGCTCTTATCACCCACTTTTGTCCCTTCCTGCACATAGCATCATCTTAAGATGATGTCCTCCAGTGCAGCTGCTATTTTATAGTTGGGCCAGCACTGGAGAAGGTGGTGTAACTGCTGATTGCAGGCTGGGCTGGCTGAGATGAGTATGTTGAGGAGCTACAAATTACATAGGCAGCATTACAAGACCAGATTACACGGAGTGTGTGTTAAGCCTGAGCTCACAGGGAAAGTGATGCAGAGACCTCTGTGCATGTGTGGTGCCTGCAGCCTGCAGGACACTTCCAGCAGCCTGACCTCTATTGAAATATCCTCCCTGGTGGCATTGTGGCAATCAAGCCAGCTCCTTTAACCAGGAAATGCAGCTCATCTATTCCTGCTAAAAAGCTGGGTCACTCTATGGCACTAATGACGCCGAGGAGTCAAGTCAGTGCCACATGAATACAGGTTTCCTTCATACTGCTTTTCCCCAGCTGAATGTCTCCTCTCAGCCATTAATACTTGATAACAGTAGTGTTCACAGTGCTGCTTCATTTGTCAGATTAATATTTCTTCCTCAATGAATCCTGCACTTTTCCACAGCTCGGCATTGCTGAGTGCCTTTTCTTACTTTTCTCCAAGTCCTGCTGCACAGTGAGCTCAGCTGTGGACTGTGGACTTAAGTCCCACTCATTATCCCAGCAAGAAAGTACTTGCACTCTGTTCAAGCATCAGGGTGAGTGGTGAATGTTATTGCCCTAGCTGGGTATCCACCCCAAGGAATGTAGTTTCATTTTAATTGGGGTTTCAGTGAGAAATACAGGCCTGTAAGAGGCTTCCTGAATTCTGGTGGCCAGGTCCCAGCCACAGTCGTGGACTTACCATACAGATCTTTACTTAACCAGTTGAGTCCAAGGTAAAAAGTCATTTGCTTCCGTTGTTGGGATTAGAAACCTACTCTGAAGGTCACTACTCTAATGGTTAAGAATTTAGCATCTAGGTCAGATGTATTCATGGACAACATATGACCACTAGGTCTTGTGCTAATATTCAACAGCTTTCTCATCTTTTTTCCCCTTGGTTTCCTCCTTGCTGTCTATGAACAACGCTGGCTTGTTTACAGACAGCATTTTAGTTCCTCTCAGCTTTTGCCATGCCAGACTAGCCAAGTCTTCTTCTGTGACAGACTCTCTGTCTCCTTCAGCAACCTTTGAGCCCTTGTTAATAGGCTGGGGGCATTGCTCTGGGGTGTTTGCTGTTTTCCTCCTTTCCTAAGGACATCCTTTCAGGATTGGGTTGGGAAGGGGGAGTACTCTGCCTTGAACAAGCCCTCTTGTATTGATGTGAGAAGTCTCTGGTTCCCGGCAGGAATCCTGTGGCTGTCACTGGGATCAGAGATGCTGTACATCAGCTTGCTGCTCATCAGCTTCATCCTCCTGATGGTGGAAATGCTGCATACTGGCAATCCTGTCTGTGGGATGAAACTCAACGCCTTTGCTGCCGTCTCCTCAGTGCTGTCAGGTAAGTGTGTTAATGCAGGCTTAGAATTGCAGCAGCAGGAGAACTTCCTCTCCTACATAAAGCTGAAGTGTGTTGCTCTGGCTCCTGCTGTAGCTTCTTTGCTTTCTTGTCTTTTGTGTACAGGCCTCCTTGGGATGGTGGCACACATGATGTACACTCAAGTCTTCCAGGCAACGGTTAATCTGGGACCAGAGGATTGGAGACCACACACATGGGACTATGGTTGGGCATTCTAGTACGTGAGTTCTGAAGCCATCTTCACCTCCCCAGCCTTTTAGGCTTCAGCCGTGCTACACCCTGCCAAAATACACCTCCTCCTTTCTTGATCTTCTGTATTTCCAAAGATGGGTGTACCACGGTTCTCTCACTACTAATCTCCTGCCTTTGCCTCATTGCCTGCTTTAACAAATAGTTGCTGAGTTACTTAAATGAGTAGCTACCAAGAACTGGCCAAACAATGGCATCACATCTAAACAAGTACCTTCAACCCTGCTGGTTTGCCCCGGTTGGTCTCAGCTCTTTCCTGTGCGCAGAGGCCAGTGTCACACTTGGGATGATGCTCTCAAACATTTTTCTGCAGTTTAAGTCAGTCACATGATGGTTTGGCATGTTCACTAAGCAATGTCCAAAGGGCCTATTCCTGCAGCACAAAACCTAGACACATGCCTAAAGATGTGGACACTGTAGCCAGGAAGAGCAGCTGCCAAAAGCAGGTGGCTCAGGGTTCCTTTCTCCAAAGGCTGAAGAAGCCAACTGCAGCTGATACACCGTAACTGACTTGAAAGGATGAGCCTTGCAAGTGCCCATGGAAAGTACAGGTTCAATTTGCTGTACTGATGAAGACCACATTGATTTTTAAGACTTAAAAACTCCAGTGCCATGTGCTAGCTGCAGACATCAAATTTCAGCATGGCCATCTGCTTCTGCTCAAGGTTATGCCTCATGTCCAGAAAGACGCTGATCAGCTCTGAAATACAGAACTTGCTTCCAAGCTATGCTGTCCTCTGACCAGTTGTAGGTTTTCCTGCTGCTCTTTTTATTTTCCCTGTATCCCTCCCTTCCCTGTGACAGCACTGACCAGTTTTTACCCTACTATCTAAGAAAGATCTTGTGGTGGGATAACCCCTAAAAACTGTAATGTTATGAGGCTTAGTCTTCCTAGTTCATGCCCATGCACAGCAGCTTCTGCCTGGCAAAACAAGGTGCATCACAGTGCATACAGTTCAACTCCTTACCCTGCTGGGCTTCTCACAGCATGTGCTATTCTTGTGTCTCTCCTCTAGTATGGCCTGGGTCTCCTTCACCTGCTGCATGGCCTCTGCTGTCACCACTCTCAACACCTACACCAAAACAGTGCTGGAGTTCAAAAGGAACCACTTCAAGGGCTACGATGGGAGCTTCAAGTTTCAACCTCAGCACCACCAGTGCTTCATACAGCAGCAAATAAGCAGCTACTATATGCCCCAAGACAAGCCCCTCCATTCAGTCTCTGAGGGAGTCGACTTCTACTCTGAGCTGCAGCAGAAAGTGCTCCAGCGGGAACCAGAGATGGAGCTGGATGAGGTCTTGGGACAGATGATCGGGGAGGACCGCTGTTAGGCATGAGCATGCAGGGGCAGAGCAGTGGTTTTTAAAAGGCACAAGAGCTCTGAACCAAATGCTAGCATCACTGTTAGCAAGTTCTTGAGGAGCTCTTCCTTCCTCTATGGTTTGGGGAGCAAGAAGGTGAGCACTACACCAGGGTAACAGCAGTGCCAACTGTAGCAGAGTGGGTCCTCCCTGATCAACATTTGACTGGTGTCCTCAGATGGAAAGGCTGAAACTGTTGTTTCCAAGTACTTTCAGCCAGAGTTGAGGCAGATGTCCCAATCCCAGCAGTATCACACCTGGGAATACTCAGTCAGTGCCATCTGGATGGCAAATTGCAGTGCTGGGCCTCTTTGGGTGGTGTCACATGGACCTTCCAGGAACCCCCCTGGCTCAGTGTTATGGTGATGGGCATCGGTGCTCATATTGATTGTCTGTAATTCTCTCTGGACACCCTATTTATTCTTCATTTCCAGGCCCAACCTCCTCTTCTCCCTGCTCCCAGATTCAAAGTCCTGCTGCAGTAGGAATAGAGGGTTACTTTCAGACATCTCCCTCCTCCTCTTTCCTATCTGTAATGGCCTACATGCTCCCTTCTTGATTTTTACCCCAAATCTTCCATTCTGAGGTACTTCCCTGTCTGTCTCTTTTTTTGCTGTGCTTCTCCACAACCTTTAGGAATCCTTGAGTGGGCTTTTGCTTTTTTTAGTTTGTTTCTCTTCATCTGTCCCCCTTTCCCCATAGTAGAAATAACACAATCCCCAAATCAAGCAAACTCATAATCTCTCACAGGTGAAACACTGGTTCTCACAACACATGATGCTGTACACGGTATTTATTTGCTTCACTGCAGTTCACAGTTCAAATACATTTTCCCAACAATATACAGACAGACTCTTTATTCACAGTGGGGATGTGTGTGTGTGCGGGCAGGGTGAATTCACAGTATGGAGGGGCTAACATCACTGCACTTGAGTTACCAGTTCTCATAGGAAGAACCCCAGGAGAATAACTACTTCAGGTAACAGCTGTTTCACCTTTCCCAGCAAGGTGATGGCTAGACAGGAGGGAAGGGGCACTCCTGTTTAATCCTCGTATGTTACTGGTCCTCTCACTTTTAGCTGCTGTTATGCAGCTATATTAACTGACTATATCTTACAAACACTAACCCCTGTCTGGAACAATATGCCAGGCCTAGAGCTGTTGCTACAGTTGTGCTAATATACACAAAGCTATTTACACAAAAATGCCGTTAAACATATACAAACTGTTCACAGGCTCTGACATTAAGAGCAGGGCCCAAGGACCAGCCTTGAAGCTTGCAGCTAATCCTGAAGGGCTATCCTGGAAGCTTTATATGGAGATGCAGGAACAGAGAAGAGAGAGTGTAATACAGCAAGGAGAGGTGTCAAGAGCCCAGGAGCATGGTGGATGTGCCCATTTGGAGGGAGGGTCACAGTCCTGCCATCACCTTACCGTGCACAGGGAAGTACAAGGAGGCGGGAAGGGCATGTGCTAGCAGGAGGACAGAAGAGTCCTTTGAAATCCTTACTTCATCCTGGCTCTTCAGTTCCTACACTGCAGCCCCTGCTGGGACACCAAAGTGGTTGCTTTTTATGTGGTCACCTCTCTTACATGAAAATTCATGTAGATGCTCTGCAACTACAACACAGGAAACTGATGGCACACTCAGAAGCAGTTCAAAGCACTAAACATACTGTGAGCAAACGTGCCCTGGAGGTAGCCTGTTCCTCCTGGAAGTGCACACAGGGCTGAGCTGGCAAGGGAATGGTAATGTTAAGCTCAGAACAGGGATAAAATGCAGAGAAAAGCTTTCCAGCTCTGTGTCTGAGACTCTAAACCCTGAAGCAGTGGTGTGACAATCAGCTTTGCTGTGACTGGATCTAGTGAGATCTTTACAGTGACAGTGGGGATCTGCTGGGAATCTATCCCAAAAGGGCTGTAATGCATTTGCAAAGGGGGGCTCAGCCCATTGGACTGTAGTGTGATGTTATTGTGAAACTCTGTTCATAACAACTTTATGGATGGATAGAAATTAGATGTGAACCTTTCGCTTCTACATCACCCACATGAACCTGTCCTGAACTTGGGTTTGAGGAAATAATCTAAGTGCAAGGGCTGGCAAATGCTGCAGGGATAGTCTTTCTCTAGATCAGGCAATTGAGCCAAATAGCTTATTTGTTTGTGAGTTTGAAGAGTGAACAGAGAAGAGGGCTGAGAGCATAGGAAAGGTTGTAGAGAAGACTAGCCCTGCAGGAAGACTAGCCCTGCAGGTGCCAGACAGAGGCTTCTCTCCAAAAACATAAAGATTAAAGTAGCTGGTGTACTTTAGCCACACCATTTGCCTTGAGACATCATGGCCCACTCTAGGCCTGGAGCTTATTTGACTGCCTGGGAATACCATTTGGACATAAAAAGGAGTGTTCTAAATCTCATTCATAAATTAAACATACAAAAAATATACATATACTGTATAAATTGATACATATATATATAAACCCTGAGTTTATATATATATATGTGTGTGTATATAAATCCTAAATTCCCATTTCTGTGTTACCTGGAAGGAAGCATGCAAGAACTGCATATGGAGGGGGAGACAGTGAACAAGGTTCTTCTGGTACAGGACAGGTCGGCCTAGGACAAACCTGCCTTCAGCAGCATTCCCCAGTGCTGAAGAAAAGGGAAGCACTTTTAGCTCCCGCTCTCTCTACACAGCAGTGTTCCTGAAGATCCACAGAGCATCTTCCTGTATTTCCTATACAGGCCACAGGTCCAACCAAAATCTGAGGAACCACCAGGCTAGAGCTGTAGAAGGAAAGGCAAACAAAAACTAAAGCCAAAACCTACTATCATCCAGTTTGGTAGAGAAAAGTGGTAATTCACAGGTAAGCAACTGAACCTGGGCACCTCTGTATGGGAGGACCCTTGTTTGCCCATGTCAAAACATGTGATCTCTGTCCCAGCTTTCTGTTCCCTCTGTGATTCTCTCAGTCCCTCATGATCATCACCCTGGTTCCTTCTAAGATCCCCCTTCTCGTCCGACTGCCAAAGTACAGCTGAGCCTCACAATCCATACAGCTTACACCCAAAGGGGCAGACAGTCATCTTGCAGCGTCTCTTTGCATCCCAAAGAGCACCTAACTGTGTGTGTACAGAAGAGATTAGATGTTTTGATTCCTCCATAATCTCACCTTCTGAGGAAAGTCAACAAATTTCAGCCGGGCAAGAAATCGCCTCACTTCTCCACGGCTGATTTTGG
The DNA here is from genome assembly GCA_025345505.1 of Todiramphus chloris collaris. Lineage (NCBI taxonomy): Eukaryota > Metazoa > Chordata > Aves > Coraciiformes > Alcedinidae > Todiramphus > Todiramphus chloris. Next base: position 6,021,811 of record JANVCC010000068.1, on the reverse strand, counting down.
GAGTGGTGGTGTCCTTTAGCCACACCATTCGACCTTGACTCATCATGGCCCACTTCAGACCCAGTTTGCTGACCGAGAGAAATCCTGGCTGTTTTTCAGAGGTCGCAGTTGTTGTCACAGTAATGTGAAATGCGTCCTTCTGGAGATCGTTAATTCCAACTGGTCCATCAGAAAAGGGTGAAGAAGTATTGGTAAATGATTAAGTTTCTTCCAAAAGAAATATTAGTCTTTACTCAGTCAAAACATCCACTAGATTGAGGATATATTCAGTCTGACTTTACAATTGTATGTACCTTGTTTAAGCAGGGAAAATTATTTTAATTTTTTTTTTTTCATGGATATTAACTTATATTTAGATTAGAAATAGAAGGGTTTGCTTCCAGGTAATGTTTTTGAGCTTGCACAGGAGATGCACATAGTTCAATAATGCAGTTCACTTTCAGAGAGCTTTCCTTCCCACATCTGTTAGCAGCTATTGGTTTACCTCTATAGAAGGGTAAACTGGTAAAGCATGGGCAAGTCACTTCACTTGGTGGGTCTTTTGTTTGCAAAGTAGGCATTGGACAGGACCTTCCTTCAGAAAGATGAATATTATTTCCCATTGCTGGTCTATGTGTGGTAGACCTCAGTTGCTACCTTTAAAGGCACAGCTACATTCCGTTGTTTCTCACAGCTACCTCTCCCTCCATACTTCTTTTAGCCTAGGTAGTTTCTTCTCCATTTGTACTCACCTGCTGATGCAATCACTTTGTCTGTTGCATTGGTGAGGTCCAAAAGGACTGTAGGAAAAACAGGATGGAGGAGATAGAGATGGTGCAGCCCTGGGCGCTCAGGTCTTGGACCACGTTGCTGTTGGAACAGACAGACAACATTACAGCTGGCTAATAAAGAACAGTCTAGCTTTGCCAAGGAAATAAAGTTCTCTGACACTGTGCTGTCTTTACATGGATCAAAGGATCCACGGTTTTACAGAGGTCAAATGCTGCAAAGATTTTTTTTCTAAACCAGAATTTGCTCCACAACTTCTGTATGGTAAGGTTGAGTTCTGGCTCTGTCGAAGCCAGCTTGATGGGAGAAACTACAGTGTGGAAGTTTGAGTCTCCATGCTGACTTGTGTGCCTGTGTTCAGAGAAGCAGAACCCTAGGGCTGGGAACAAATCTGCAGTAAAAATATTGCAGTGTTGCATAAAATAATTAAATTAATGCAGAAAGTTTTGGTTTTGTGGGTGCAAACTTTTTGTCAATAAAGTTTTCTGGTGAAGAATTTGCACCCAAAAACTCCTGTGTTCAGGCTCAGAGAAGTCAGAGTGTCAAAGCCCTTCTTATATGGCAAGTTTAGAGTTCAATAACCTTAGGAATAAAAGACAGAAACTGTGTGTGCTTCACAGAAACAACTCAAAGTGAAGAAAGGATGCTTGCTTACCAAACTTTGTAACACAGGCTGTGCTTCATCAGCCCAGAAGAGAAAAACAGACTTCTTGTCCAAAGTCATAACTGACAGTGCATCAAGTTGTTGCTTCTGCCACGGGAGTTCCTGGTTCCAAATGATGCGGCCAGATTTGCCATCTACCACCAGCACCTCAAGTCAGGGGAGAGATCCAGCATTAATGGGTGTCCAGGTGTGGGCAGACAGACCCCTTGCTGAGGCATGGCCTGTCCTGTTGCTTTTCATACCTCTGGCCACACAATGATGAGTGTCAGCCACAGAAATGGGAAGAGTAAGGAGCAGGAAATCACTGTCCCTCTCTACCCAGCCTCCCTCACTCCTATGCTGTCACTGCCCTCCTTCTCTTCACTTGTTTTACCTTTTTGTTGCCATCCCCAGTCTGGGCTTGCAGCATGAAATCCAGAGTTTGGTCAGCACCAAAGTAACCTGGTACAGGTTGGCTGCAAATTTGGAAAAAGTAACACTCAGCACCATAGCAGAAAAACAGGAAATTCAGATGGAGGTAGCACAGTTGCTTTCATCCTCCAGTTCACCTCTTAAAAAGGAAGGATTTGTCATGCTAAGTAAGATCTTTCATCCACTCAGAACTGTTCTGACTGTCAGGAACCATTTGTTTGTTGATCAGAAAAGTAAAAAATGGCCAAGAAGCCTGTGGTGCTTGTTAGCCATTCTTCAGAGTCGCCTGTGTGCAAGGCATTCCTTGCTGGGCTGTGTAGACATTTGTTTATAACCCTCTGACATGACTCTGTATTATTATTCCTTGAACATGAAAATCTGTACAGTTTTGCTGTGGCCATAAAAATTACACACACCCCTTTCAAAATGCATTGGCAGATTTGACCTTCTGCTGAAAGCGTATTTCCCAGGCTGCCTTAGCTGTGAGAAATGGCTCTTAATATACTCACCATTAATATCAGCCCATGATTCTTTTGTTTTCTTACTGCTGGCAGTTTTACAAGCCCTTTTATAACCTTCAGCAGTTTAAATGAAGTCCCCTTTCATCCTCTCCCTTGTGGATGACAACACTGTTACTTGAGTATCTCTCATTATAACTGTTTCCAAGCCATCTTGCTTGCCTTTGGCTTTCTGAGTCTTATCTCTGTCTTCCATAAATTCACCACAGCCAGACACAAGGTTCTAAATAAGCACAAACAATTCCTCAAAATTCACAGAATCAGAGATTTTATGGCAAGGCAGCAGCATCAGAATATGTCCCCCCTCCTCTTGTTTATAACAGATTGCTGTATTTCACCCAATTAACCAAGTATCAGTAGGCTGACTTTGACTAGATCTACCAGCCTTGAGGCTTGCTATGAAAACACAAAGATGAGATGAATTCATCACTTCTTGTGACAGTCAATTCTAATGATTAATCTCACCCAAAGAAACATGCCTGTATTTTCATTTTTTTTGAACATGAATGGCTTTTGCTCCAAGGCACTTGTTCTTGCTATGGCAAGATTAAAATGCCTGTTACTTACATATGCTTATGAACTCACTTCTCAGGCTTCTCTTTGATCATATAAACCCACTGACTTAAATCTTCCATATGAAAACATTTTTTTTCCCAGCCCTTCTCTCCAATTCTTTTCCAGCTTTGCCTTTAAAATGTGCATACCAGAATGGCTCCTGAACAGCAGTGCCACAGTACAGCAGTGGCTTCATTACTTATACTTAGTACATCAAACAGCATCGTTGCTTTATAGGTACCTATGTCAACCAGAACCAATGCTTTCAAGGCAGTTTTGTGGGACACTGCTATAGCTTGAAAGCTCTCCAGTAGCAAAAGAAAGTAGTAGGTAGTTCTACCCTATGGACACAAACTTAAAACCTCTCCTAAGGTGCCTCTTCTGATGTCACTTATGGGTTACAGTCAGCATCAAATCCCACAATCTGAATGCAGACAGACATAAGTATTTTAGATGCTACCAATCAACTGAAAAATCCCCTGGGCACTTTCTTAAATGAACCAGAAGGCTAGTAATTATTCCTGCCCAACAGTAATCCCCACAGTAACCTGCTATTAATCCTCTCCCATCTGAAACATCCATTTACAACACAATTTTCAACTGCTTACTCAATTTCATGGTCTCTGAACTTCACCCTTGTTTTATGACTACTGATTCTCCTTTATGGTTTTCCAGGGATCTTGTCAAAAGCTATCTGGAAATGCTGCACGTCTGCAGCAGCCAGGTTGTTTTCCTCAGAGACTGTTCCCGAAGGGCTGGACTCAGTCTGCTCAGCTGGCAAGGTGTGCTTGGGGCAGGTTTCCCAGGAAAAGGGGAGCTCTCAGCTGGCTCAGTAAGCTTTGTCTGATGAGGAACTGGATTTCAGTCTGTTTGACTCTGTGATGATACTCTTGAACTGAATTTGACCTCCAGCCTGTGTCGCTTAAGCAGAACTTCTCTAAGTCCTAAAAAACCCAAAACCAACCTTAAATAAATGCTTATCACAATATATTCAGTCTACCAGATTTCATCTCTCAACTCTGAAAAAAACTGGCAGTCCAAGACTTTAGGACAGTGGCCCTGAACAAGAACTGCTTTCATTATTTTTCAGTGCCTATCTGGAAGCTCCTGTACACATGTTGCACTCTGTCATGAAAAACAGGGCTGGAGTGTAGCAACCTGGAATACTAGTTGCCCAGAAAGGCTGGAGGATGGAGTCTCTATCCTTGGAGATATTTAAAATCTGACAGCACACAGTCCTGAGCAACTTGCTCTAGTTGAGCCTACTTGAGCAGGTAGGTTGGACAAGGCAATATCCCAAGATGCTTTCAAATCTCAACCATACTGCATTTCTGTGAATGGAACAGGCAAAGCAGTTTTAAACCCTTGATTTGAACCTACAGAAATTTTCCAGTTCACTAGTGGGTCCATTTAGAAATTTCTTGTGTATAACTGGTATTACAGAATGTATGAACTGGTTTTGTTTCGTCAGCATACACTTACCCTTTAGTTTAAACTAGACCCTAGGCACATCCAGAAGTCTGAAGGCTCTGGGCCCAAAATACTTCCAGTACATCTCCTTTCCTCATAGCATGAGCAGCTAGCCATAAGCTAGTAAAGCCCTTGTTTATGTCATGCATCAGCCTTCAAAGAATGTTTGGTATTTGAACATCAAATCTAGTTAAATGTATTTTTGCTTAATGAAGTTCTAGGGCCTTCTTCCTATAGATGCTCTTGACAGTCAGGTAACACTGAGCTGAGAGCTGCTTTCTTTTCTCTAGATAGCAGAGCAAGCAATTTGTTTCCCACATAATTTTCCTGAACTGTGCCAAACTGCCCTTTGCAAATATTTAATACTGAGTAAGCTGAAATTGCTGGTTATTATCAACGCATGAGGTCTGGAAAATTACTTAATTTCCATGTGTGAAATTAGAGGATGAGCCATATTATTTTAAGGTTTACATCTAACATAGACGGTGTGCTGACTGCCACCAGGGTGCTCATTTTCAGCTTTCAAGGAACATTAAGATCTGTGGGCCATACTCAGACACCTTCTCTAAATACTTAACATCACTAATGCACCTGCTCCTCTCCACTGAGCTGGCAAGTGGCAGCCCTGGACAACAGATGGGCTGAATCACACACCAGTATCCCCCAAGTTCCAATGCCACGACATTCCCATGACATCAGTGATGCATACCTGAATCAAGTCCCTTATTTGTAATCACTCACAAGCACATAGCTCAGGTTTCCAGCCTTCTGTTCCTTCCTCCCCCTGCCCTCCTCACTTGCTCAGCTCTGCATACCTTCAGTTCTTACATTTCTCTGCAGACTTGGAGAATTACTCTCAATCGCTTTCTAAGGAGCACATGTGCTTGTAAGTGAAAGGCAGGAAATGGTACAGGAAGAAATAGGGCAGAAAAATATTCCCAGTATGTAACCTGCTGATGTTCTGCAGTTCCAGTGTCCAGTGGGGCTCCAGGTCCTCTCCACGCAGTAGGATCAAGCCCTCTTTGGTTGTGATGAGCAGGTTGCTGCAGTTTGTGTCAGGTGTCTTCATTGTCTGCAGGAAGTCAACACCCCCACTGGGACAAATGGAAAGCAAAGAAGGGATTCTGAGGCTTGTATCTGCACATCTCAGCACTAGTTGCCTGTCCACATGGCAACTCATCCTACCTAAAATTTGAACTATTCTGGGAGACTCTCATCTTTTCCTCACTGATGAAGCTTAGCTTCCTTTGGAGGTTCCTCAGTTAAGTGGGCTAAATCCAGGTTTGGGGTCTTCTGAACATCGAGGTAGTATAAAAAGCATGGAGTTTCTGGGTTCACATTTGCCCCCTCCCTTTATTTTTATCCCATCTGACCTTCACCACAGTTTGATATTACAGAAGAAGCTGCTGAGAAATCCAGGCCCACAATGCTGTACACAGACTGAGCTTCCCAAAGGGACTCTTACCTATGAACACCTGTTTGGGTTTTTTTTCCTCCAGGTATTTACAGGGGGTGAAAGAAAGGAACAAGGAGAAGGCAAAGCAAAGGACTCCCTTTTAACACACTCTGAACTTGTTTTGCTAGGACAACCACAAGACATGGAGGAAACAATGGGTTTCCCAGAGTACTGTTATCAACTGGACAACGAAAAGGACAGTACTGAAGTAGAACATATCTGTAGCAGCACTAAGATGTGCCTACCCTCCCATTCCTCTCCCAACAGAAGCAAGATGACAATTCCATCTCCTACCTGTAAATGTCAATGAGCTCTGACAGGTTGACAGATCTGCGCTTTTCCCACTCTGGCTCCTCCTGCTCCAGCACTGCAAGAAAGCGGTCCCGGTTTCTGGCTTGGGTAAAGATATCCCTTAGGGCAACTGCTTGAACATTACCTGTCAGGAAGATTAAAGATGAAGAGTCCTGCCTGCAAAAGTTAACTCCCTAGTAATGTGAAGGGTCCTTGGGACCACTGCAGCTGTGGTAGAAGGCAAAAAAATGCTCAGATCTGGAACTTCCCTGCCATGATGTGCCTTTGGGAACCCCCAAGGTACTCCAGGCTAGCAGGTAGTGGTGCTCTGGCACTTCTCCACACTGTGGCAGTGAGATGTGTTCCCATGCCCTCTACTTCTACATTTTACAGCAGAAGGCATAGTAGAAATATCCCAAGGACATGCTAGGCCATTTTAAGTAAACGATATTTTCTCAGTAAGGTGAAGTGAATGTACCAAAACCAAAGAGAATGTAGATGGCTCCCCGGCTGGTGATGTGAACTTGGGGGCCAATCACTTTCCCTTCTCCGTTGGTGCTGTACTTCACAGGCCCACACAAGGCAGTCCCAGTCTTTCCTGACACCAAGACGAAAAACACTTCAGGCTGCAAAAAGAGAGGTGTAGACTTTTAGCAGTGCTTTCACGAACTTGTGCTCCCAGAATCTTCCCTGGTCCCCACAGCATGAAGCTCCATTGCTCTTTTGCCCCACAGCAAGCAAGGTCTAGCTAGTGGTCCCTTTCTTTTTTCTCAGTCTGGCTTCCTGGGCATCTTACATTCATGCTTGACTGCAAACGCATCAAAGACAGAAGGAACTTCAGAAACCTGAACCCCTCTAACAACATTGATGCTAGAATTGTGGCAAGGGATGAACATAGAGGAAATCTGCATATGACTTAACCATACAAGTATTTCTTTCTTTAGGATAAGCTGAATGCTCCTTTCTTCAAAGACCTATCTCAACACAGCTCCCAACACTGCCACTGAACACTTACTTCAAGCCTTCACTGAATAGAAACAGAAAATTCACAAGTCTCAGCCAGGGGTAAATAATGACCCTTCTGTTCATTCCCAGCTGACAAGAACTGCAGGTAGTCTCACTGCTCTGACCTACTGGGAGAAAAAGGGTGCTTTTCAGGGAAATCTAAGGGAATGAAAATTAGGGGCTCTTGCAGCTCCTATTACAGCCTTTCTGCATCAGGCTTCCTGTTCTTCCTCCAGATAGTCAAGGTTCTTCCAAATCTTGAGCCGGGATATGCTGTACCTGTGTCTCTTTGAGAGCCAGGACAACAATATCCCTAATTCCATCTCCATCTATATCCGGAAGAGTTGCAGCTGGTGCAGCCAGGATCCCACTTGAAAGGTGAATGGAGTTCAGCGTCCAGATGGTCTTGCCTGTGGGAAGAACAGGATAAAACAGACCTGTAGCACCTGGGGAACCAGCAGGCATCCACAGAGGGTTCCACAAAACCTTCTCAAAGGAGGGAGCAAGAGAAGATGTTTACCCCATTCTCTGAGAAAAGACAAGCCTACAAACTGGGGACAGATGCAGTAGGAAGCAAAGTTCTTCCCTCAGAATTTCTTCAGATTGTGTTTGAATCATGGCTCAAGTCTTGCTGTGATTCCTTCTTAGCATCTCTCTATAAAGACCTGGGCCCAAAACAATTCCTGAAATAGCAAAGACTATTTGAGATTCACTCTTGGAAGGAGAACCTAAATGAGCGTTGCTCTGCAGGACAGCAGTTGTTTTCCTCAGCCAGCAGTAAAGCCTGTAGGTAGGTGCCAGGAGAGGGAACAGATGGGCAGTTCTGATATTCAAAGTGCAAATCTGCTTCTCAGTTAAATTCCCAGTAGCAAATAGCCACTCCAGCATGGCATGCTCACTCCACCTCGGGGTGAAAGTATGTTAGCAGACATGATGTCAAACGGTTCAGCAGTCCAGCATGGACCCAGCTGGAAACTCAGCAAAATCACACTTGAAAATTAACAAATAAACACCCAAAAAAGGCAAAATTAAATTCAATGCTTTTACTTTTTTATGATTCTTTTGCCAGCACTTCTGCTTTTTCAAATAGACTTGAGAAAATTATTTGCTGCTGCTGCTGCTGAGTAGAATAGCACTTTCCCCTGCACGACAAAGGAAACCAAAGGCCAGACATGCAAACACTTGCACACATGAGTAACACTACTACTGCTGGTAAAAAAGACAGCCTATGGTCCTCACCACACAAACCCTGTGCAAGTAATCTGGTCCCTAAAAGCATCTGAAAGGTAAGTGCTGCTGCTCACTGATGGGATGATGTGTCACTTAAACCCAATGTTTCTCTTATGTCTCCATTCTCTGTTCTGATTCCAAAAACATCCCTATACCTACCTATGAATATTTCTGCCAGTGAATGACTGTGGTAGAACAAAGAGCAATGAGAATGAAGGTACACATATCAAGTGATAAAAATGCAATATTCATTCACATCAATTCTTCTATGGACCTAATTTCTCTGGAAGGTTTCCTGTCTGTAGCACATGTCCTTACATAACTTCTCTGAGAATGGTGTTCGGCTTTTAAGTGCTGTAAGGTAGTTGTTGAGTTCTATTAACATCTCAGCGTTGATGAGAACAGACATTACATATTCTTTATACCATGGGAATGCTACAGGATAAGACTAACACTTTGACATGTTCTGAGATGGTAGGATGAAGATACTGTCACAGAGCAGCAATGGTTTGGATTGTCTTATCCTGTGTAAGTAGAAACTCATTAATGTTTTGACTTCTTCCTCTGTGTGACTAGATTACAGCCACCATGAAGATCCAGCACTGAATCATTAATGTTTATTAATCCTTTAAAGAAAACAAAAAAGCAGTAGCATGTTTCTAATATGCAGGTAGTTGACTTTACCTGTGGAGGCACTGAGAAGGCTGAGGAATTTTGATGTTCCTGTAACAAGACAGACTGGCTCTGCAGGTGCCCCCAGTGATAGCCCTTTGCACTGCACGCTCCGAGTCTCCTCTGGAAGCTGGATGGACCATAAAATGCTGCCATTCATACCAGAAAGGGCCACCACGGTTACAGAGGGCCTAGAGACACCTAGAAGAGGCAGGAAAGAGAGACTGAAATCCCTTGGCATCAAAGGCTATGTTCATGCTGCATTTGGCCTTTGCACTTGAATTCCAATTCTAGCTTCTAGAGCTGAGTGGCTCAAGCCAGCCACATCCACATTGCCCAAAAGTAAAAGTCAAATCCCACCCTGTGGCTAAGTCCCCCTGCCTGCAGAGCCTAACAGTGATCTCCAGACAAGCTGGGCCATCAGCCAACAACACAGACAATTGTGGAGGTTGGACCTAAGCTCACAGAATGAAGTGTTGTCATCTGGACACAGAGGATGCAAGATCCCGGAGACAACCTGCTCAGTTGTGCTGACTTTCTGGTGTGAAATGTGCTGCTGTCAAATCAGACTGATCTTTCTGATTCCCTATCCCTCAAGACAATGTCTAGCACCAAGGGGAAACCTCAAGTTACACCCAAGACAGATGCCACCTCATGTGAAAGTCCTGGGTTGTTTGTAATCCTGAAGCAGCAGCAGGCGATTGGCAATCTAAGAACTTTTTCCTTAGTTTGCCAAATGAGTTTTGTTGTTGTGAAAAACAGACTGAATTTAACCAATTGGTATAACTCACGGGTCTTTTCCTAATTCACCAGTTAGCACAAACTAACTGTGAAAAAAACCAAGAAGTGCTCTATGCTGTTTCAATTGACTGTTGGCTCTAGTTCTGAATGTGAGCAACTTCTAGCTCAGCCTGCTCTCAGGCATAATTGTGGTTACTGTAATCTCCACCTGGTATGCTCATATCACAAATTAAGATGAACTCACATACATTTCAAAACAACAGCACTCCCAGCTGACTCCTGTCTTACTAGCAAAACAACACGTGACCCAGCTACACAAATGGTTTATCTGGGCCACTGGCTAACAGCAACTCTGAGCTCACTCTCTAAATCAACCTCACTCTCCTTTTAAACTGAAAATCATCTGTCTTATGATAAAGGGGCTGTCCCAGACCAAGTTCTCATCATTGGGTTGGCAGGGACCAGGAACAACTAACTCCTGAATGCAGTTTACATCTGTTGTGTGTACAAGTTGGAGAAACAACTAACAACTTCATAGCTTACTCCATGAGGTATCTATAGACCAGGCTTATCTCTACTTGACACTGTGTGAGTGCTCTGAGCACGAGACACAGGAGGGCTGATGTCGAGCTATGTGGGTTTAGGATTGTGGTGTGCTTTAATGTCTGCTTTTTTTCTTTCCACGTAGCTGTAGCCCAGGATGCTGCTACATATGACTAGGTCCATTCAAGGCATGCTGAAAAACGTACATGTTTGTGAAGAAATACAGTGCAACAACAAAATACAGAACACAGGGACAACCTCTACAAACTGAATGCAGCCTTTACATCAACAGTATTCCCTCTCTCACTTTCTTTTTTAACTTACTCTACAGTTTTCTCCCTGCTCATAGGTTTCTTTCTATAAGACTTGCTGTGAAATACCCTTCCTTGGGCAATGGAGAATCAGCATTTCCTTACCTCTAATTATATTTTCATTACCCTACTCTTTGAGGAGCCAAGGCATTTTGCTCCCACCAGAGTTCTCTTCAGGCCATCCTTGCTCCCTGAATATGTCTCTGAGACTGAACAAGATTCATGTAACCTCAGGTCATGCCAGAATGGGCAGACAGAGTACAGTAGGCAGCTGGGAACCTTCAGGACTTCAAAAGCCCAGTGCAATAGGATGCCACCAGACTTGGCAGCCCTTGTGGCCAGGGACTAATATCAGCAGGCTGCTGCTGTTACCTGAGAGGTGTGAGGATTAACAGAGAAAGCAAAAGTAGCCAGCAGGAAGAAGCAGGGCAGTACCTACTAAACAGCCAGGCACAGTAACTTCACCACCATCATCCAGTCCATTATCTGCGAATTAACAATGACTTGGAGCCTGGTAAGTATATGGAGTCACCTGGAGAGAAATGCAGCAAGCTGAGGATGCTTCCTGCAACTCTGACCTACAGCTGCTCTAAAAAAATCCATAATGCTTCCTGTTGGCAATTAAGGTGGTTCAGAAGAACCAGAGCGCTCCAACAGTCAGCTCTGGCGTCACTATTGTCACAAGCTGCCTTTGGTAATGACTAGGACACTGGACCACAGAGCAGGAAAGAGTCAAGACTCTACCACTGAATCCAATTTTGTGGCCTTCAAGTCACTTCCATTCACTGCGCTTCCACTTCTGTGCCTGTAAAATGGAAGTAGTTAGATTTCCTTTTGTGAAGGGCTCTGAGAGAGCCCCTCTCTGAGAGGGGGAAACATTACCTTATTTTCAGTTACTATTTGTAGATCAGTGCTTTCTGATCACTTTATCTCTGCCCCCACACCAAGTGTGCACAAATATAGGACAAAGAGATGATCTTGCTCCAAGATGAGATAAGGGGAAGTAGATGACGTTCACCCAGCAGGTATGGGGGTGCAGGCTTGAAATGAAAATTATGAGCAGCATGACAAAGCACGGGCACAAAACATCAGCCATTTTAAAGACTTCTGCAAAGGGCAATGCAGTGGATTTGCAGTGGCAGGAACGCTTCTTGTGCATAAGACAAACATGCAAAGATCCACGCTGACAAATACAGAAAGAGGAATGGAAAGGATCTGCAGTGCTTACCCATGACACTAGCATTCATCAAGGCAGTGAAGACAACGAGGATGTCAGGGAGCCCATCGCCATTCACATCACACAGCTCCAGTGGGGATAACACACCACCTGCAACAGTCACAGTGAATCACCACTGTTGTCAAAAAGGCCACCCAGTTCATTTTCCACACTGAGAAAGGAGCGCTGGCCCAGAAAAGAGACTCATGGACAGACAAGCCTCACAGAGTCTGCTGGGGAACCACCAATACCAGACAGCTCACACCACAAGATCTATTATTGCATGGAAAGGCAGAAATGTAACATCTGGGTCAAAGAAAGGACAGGGAAAAATGGAGGAGCTAACAAAAAGATTTCTGCTTCCCATTTCATTTTCTGAGGTGATGTGGGAGCCACGTATCTTATGAATGGTTTAGATTTGGAAGCCAGGGGCAGAAAGCAAGGAGGGAGAGACATATCTAGACCTGGCAGAAATTATTTCAGAAACCACTGTTACTTTATCGCAGAAGTCAGAACAGGAGATACTTTAGAAATGTTACCAGTAGCCTGTATAGAATGACAAAAGATCCTGAATGTTGATTTACAGATTCAAGAAGGACAAGAATACAAAGGAAATAAGGTTAGTTAAGCCAGTTAGAAGGCACAGAGACTTCTATCCCTCTCCTCCTGAACACACCCACATACTTCAGTGTGGAGGTACTGCTGAAACCCAGGAGGTAGAGAGGGAGTCACTATGTTTTAAAGTGGGCTGGGCCATCGCCATCTGGAACTGAGACCACCATCCAGACAAAACGGCAGGATGGGAGAAGAGTCAAAATGTTTTTTGGTGTTGACAGAAACAAGATTTTGTGGCACTGTTATCTGCTGATGTCAGATTTTACAGGCCTCAGCTTGAAGAGTGAGCAGGACACAACCGCCCGTCTATTACCTCGGAGCATCTCCAGTGGTGAGCAAGGGCCTCTGCTCCAACCTGGCTCTCCCAGATAGGTCTCTCCCGCCGATGCCCAGCCTGGGAGCTGCCACCTCCCCCACTCCAGATGCTGTTCCTGGGGCTTTCTCACCTGCTCCCTGACCTAGGTTGCGGCTCCAGGTGTTATGCAAGTCTCTAGGGGGACAGGGAATTAGAAACGCGCACACCAACACAAGAATCATCGAGATGACCACAGTGAGCAAAAAGATGGCTGTGCGCAGGTAGGGCATAAGGGAGGGAGCAGCCTTCTGCTCCAAACTCCCAGCCGTCTCTGCAGGATAACCCTCTGGCGTGCTCTCTGACGTGTGCTGCTTTGTCATCCCAACCTCCACATCAGAGTCAGGATCCTGCACCTCCTCAGGGGGGCTCTTCCCATTCTTGACCCCCCCGTTCTTCTGGATGTTGAGTACCAGGTCATCTTCACTTTCATCACTATCAGCCTGAGTGAGTGGATCGTATTCCCCAAGGTCCGGGCTCTTCTTTCCTGAGGAAAGAGATGGAGAGAGACAATAAAGCCTAAATTTATCACTTTTGCAGGATCTCAGTGGAGAAAAGGCTGCAGTGGAGAGGGATACAGAAGGGATGACAGCGCAGTCTGCATTTTGCCTGGATCCAAGTGAGAAGTGTGAGAGAAAAGCCAGGGTCTGTCCACATTTCAGAGCAGCAGCTGCAGACGAAAAGATGCTGACAGTTTATTTCTCCAAGATAAAGGTGTGTATATACATCTATATACACACATGTATATATGTATATATATATATATATGGAACTCATGCTTGATTTCATTCTAGTATTTTCCTGTTTGGTAATGAGACACACTGACCTGAAGTTATGCTTAATGCTCCAAGTACCTAAACCACAACGCACACTTGACTTCAGGCTCTGAACAACTCTGGTATTTGCCAACCTCTAATCCCGACACTACACTTGTAGTCTGTGTTCTCTGAGGAGGCCTCCCTCTGCAAGTCATTTTTCCCCTCCTCCTCCTGCCTGGTCCAAGCAGCCCTGCTGCTTTTCAGTATGCCACATCTGCTGTCCTGCTTTGAGAGGGAGAGAAGGGACAGAGTGCTAGAGTGCTGTGCAGTTTCTCTGCAATGCTTGTAAAAAAGGGTATTGACTCCCTGAAGAAGAGGGCAAAGTGATTTTGCTCTTTTGGGCCAGTAACATGCTGGTGTCTGAATGGATCAGGGCAGAACCCTCTAAGACACTACCTTCTCTGCATGGCTCAGCATTGCAAGAGGGAACGCTCCAGCCCCTGCAGTAGAAAACTACATTGCTCCTATTCCGTCCCTGCTCCCAACAGAGCCACCCTGTGCTTGGCCTTGCCAAGATAGGTAACAGTACTGATGCCTTCAGGTGGTGGTACAGGAAAGTAGCTTAGCTTTAGGTGTCTCCCCCACAGATGCCTGGCACATGGATGACTTCTGCCCAAGCCCTAGACAGCCTCAGGGAGTGTTATAATGCAAATGCAGAGCCTGGTTGCATATGCTGGCGTAAGGCCAGGGCCATCTGTTTATGGGTGCAGGCAAGACCACGCAGCCTCACTGCCCTGAGCTACGAGTGGAGGATCACGTCTCAGGGAGCTGCCCTGCACTACCAGACTGGGCAAAGAGCCATGGCCACTGCTCCGATAATTGCTGGGGCTCAGTCTGTTTCACTCTCTCTCCTGTTCCAAGGCAGGACTTTGCTATTCCAAATATCTGCCTCATTTCCCTTTGCCTAAAGCTGACCTGAGACAAAAGCTAACCTGTGCCTGAAGATGTTTGAAATGATACATGCAAGACATAAATAATAAGCAAAAATGTGCAAGCTGTAACCACTCTCAGACACGAAGATGACAGAAAGGCTTTACAGAGCGGAAATCTAAGAGCTTTCATGATTATGTTTCCTGCATAAGATAATATGCCTTACTTCTGTTTTTCCTGCTAAAGGCAGACTCACAGTTACAGACGTACTGCTCTATCTAGTTAGTGCAACACGCTGATTTTGCATCATTTAGAATCTATTTTGCAGCATGTGCATCTCATTTCTTTCTTATTTCTCACCCCACAAAAAGATCTTCAGTTCCCCTTCCTGTACAACTTATAAATGGTATTCATTTGTAAGGCCAAAATGCCCCACACTAAGTGGAGAACCCAGGACAACCCACCCACACTGAAGAGAGGGAAATAAAGATACCCAACGCGATCACATACCTAAATCAGACCCTTACTTTCTGAAACAGGGGCTTCTATAAAAGACTCATGTCAAAACAATCTGGTGCACAGACACGCTCCAAAAAGTGGTTCCCTGTAGAGGTAGAAGCACACAAGTAGAAGATACTACATTCCTATGGGATGGTCTGTTGTATCCCCAAGAGACACTGCATTGCTTCACATAGATACGCAAAGTGTGGGCTTTTCAGGAAGCCTTGATAATGTTGGCTCCATCCTGTGAACAGCACAGAAGGCCACTGACCTGGGTGGCACACAGCTCTCTGCTCAGACACTGCAGTGACAGCACAGCATGAATTTCCCAGATGTCTATACAGCAGGTTGTGCTGACAAGTTGCTGAAAGAGTACTCAGCAAAAACAAGAAATTCCAGGGAGGACTTGCTGGCAGGGTATTTGCAGCTTCTCACTACAGATCCAGATGTACCAGTTCAGGCCAGGTCAGAGTGGTATGAAAAACAAATGCTGTTGGCCCAAGAGAACATGGTATTTAGCCTGGGAAGTCAAAGTCGGACAGTTATGTTAACTAGACCGCTCCCAGTGTTGGAAACTGTTGCACTTTCAGTAAAACAACTTAACTTACACTTCAGATGTACTGTGATTTGTTCAATTATTTTAATTTTTTTAATTATTTTAATTCCGGTCAACGCAAAAGACTGAAACCTACTGCTCATCCTTGGGGCAATGAAAAGTATTGATAGGGATGAGCTTTATCTGGAACAGTTCTGGATCCCTAGGAGATAGAAAGGACCTTGAAACTATGGCTTACCCACTCCTTGAACTGACAAGGATTGAGACGTTGGCAACATTGACAGTGGTGTCAACGACAGACGATCTGTAACAGGAACACTTTTTCTGCTGAGAACCACTGATCAGATGCTAGAAAACAGCTACTCCACAGTAATGACTTAGAACTTTTGGTTGTCTACATAGGAAAGGATCTATTGAGTTATATAGAAGGGATATAAAGCAGAGAGCTGCTCAGCCTTATTTCATATCTTAAGCTTGACCAGGAACCAGAAACTGTCATTCCTTCTCCCTGTCTTGCCTCAAAAGGCACTCCCACAAGGCACAGCCAGTCAGTAAGGTCAGGCATAAAATGCCCTGCTGACTTTTTTTTGAAGACAAAAGGAAGACATGGCACCCACCCAGCATACAGGAAACCCAATTGCATATCTAACTTCAGAGGATTCAAACGCACATCTGCTGTTTGGAGAGAGCCCTAACAATCCATCTGTAAGTGTCTTGGGATTGTGTCTGGAGGGCTGTGAAGGATGTGCTCAGCCCAGCCTCCTGAGGCTGTTCTGTGGTGCAGTGAATATGTAACTCATGATTCACCTGGCTGGAGAGAGAAGGAGGAACATGACTCTTCACCTGAGTTTTAGGTCACTTGCTGTGGGAAGGAGGGATACCACACCTGCCTTCCACTAATCAGTCCCAAATATTTTTCAACAGAAAAGCATAAATAGACATAAACAGCAGTAAAGAACGTGTGGAAATCAAGGGCAGTCTCATACCACTTAGAGAATTATGATATATCGAGAAGTGCTTCAGAAGGCAAATTCTTTCCTTTCTGGTCAACAAGGCTCGGGCTGGAGGAAGACAGTTTGTGCATCAAGGAAAAGCTCAGACTGCCTCTGTTGCAAGTGATCAGCTGTTAGAATAGCCAATACTCCCATGCAGTTTTCAGCTTTTCATAGTGGAAGTAGAAATGTTAACACCTGAGTTGGCCTCTTAGTCAAACTCTCACCTTATCTCCTGAAACGATAATCACTGTGTAACCTTCAAGATAAATTAGTCCCTGCGGTACAGAAAACAGACTCCAGATCCACCTTGAGCAGTTCTCTGGCCACGTGTATAGCACATCTGTACAACTCACATCTTGCTATCTTTTGCACAGTATCCACTTTACAGGGACAGAGTTCATATCAGCAGTTTCCCTGCTGCTCTGTGTTCTCTTACAGATACAGTAAATAAACTGTTTCTGTTCTAACCTGCTCTAAATTGTGTTCTGATTTTTTTTTTCCATAGCACTAGTGATAAAAGAGAGGTTTCCAGTCAGTGGCCTGTGGTTACAATCAATACTGTTGCACATGGTGTGTGGTTAAGTTACTGGTTGCGTCATTCTTTGCAGCCACTGGAAGAAAAAGCAACTACTGAAGAGGGAGAAGAGGGAGAAAATGCCCCACACTTACAGACTTCCAAGGGTGGCTGGACTCTAAACTGCACTGTATGACTTTGAAAGTCCCTTGCGCATTTGCCTAATAGTACTTTTTTTTGAGAGGCAGCTCTTGCAACTATTGCAGTAGAAGAATGTGACCTCTCAAAGAAGAAAAGATAAATCATGTGATCATGATTTGGAAAGGAGGCATCTGTGAGGTGATCTGTTTTGGAATCAGGTCCCACTCAGTGAAATACTCATTTCTAGTGCTGATGGCTTGAAAGATATTAATTGTAATCTTTTTTTTCCTGTTTTTGGCTCATTGGAAAGGCTTTTCTTTGCACTCACTTTGGAATGAAAAGAGCAGGTCTTAGACTTTAGAATAATGAACAGAAAATTGTGCTCATCTAATGATGACATACTGGTTCCAGTATCTTATGTACTCACTTCATGTTCTGTTATTTTTCTTTTTATCTTTTTTTTTCCCCAGCTGTCAGTTGGCAGGGTACAGCAGACATATTCCTAAGCCCGCGGATAAGTTGCCACATATTGATGTAATTAATTTAATGAGATGCAGCATATAAACAGCTATAACAATAGGCTTTCTGCTTTGTCACCACTGTTGAAAGCTGCATTTTTCAAGAGTTAACAACAAAAACAAGGTATGATGTATGCAATTTAACCTAAGGACTGATGCAAGAACTGTTTTCTTAATTGCAGTTGCAAGGCCTGTTCTTTTTTCCAGGTTGGTGCCTTCCACCAACAAATATCAAAGAGATCACAGTAGTTCCAGAGGAAAGATCTTCTAATTGTACAGTTCCCCAGCAGTCACACAAGAGTGCACACACTTACACACACCAGTTCACATTTTTCCTAAATAAACTTCAGGTAAAATGTATTCGTTCCCATTTAGACAAACATATATAAAGAAACTGACTGGCAAATAAAACTTCTTTGAATGAGAACCTAACAGGCACTACATAAACTATAAAACAGTGACTGCTGGTATGGGTTACTAAAAGCTGTCAGGAAGGGCCCCGAAGACATTATTGTGGTCTTCAGGGATCAATGGAGAAGGAATGCACGAGTTGCCCATTCAGTGCAGCTTCACAGACTGGGCCACTGCAGGACCATAATGGTGTGTGGTGCCGGGGAGGAGCCCTCTCCTAGCAGCACACAGCTTGGCCCCTTGTCTGTCCTATGGCTGTCCCAAAGGCAAGACACGGTCAGGAGAAGTAACGAGGCACTTCCCCATGGGGTTAACGGAGCCAGGTGCATTGGCACAGTCTCCAGTCCACTCTCAAGATCTGGTTTCACAACGTACTTTAATTCCCTTTTAATCTCGCTGAGGAGAATGGTTGTTGGACTGCTTGCTCGCTGCCTTATCTTTGAAAGATCCGGTTCCTCAGCACAATAGTCCCTTATGCTTGAATAGCCTTTCATCTCCCTGAAGATACCTGTCTGAAAGGTATGCAGAGGCAGTCGGCAGATATAAAACACTTACTGCAACGGCACTTATCGAACTCCTGGCCTGGCTTTTGTGGGGTAAAAGCCGGCAGGAGTGGAAGAGAGAGAGAGAGAGTAACGCTTTCTCGCGGTGGTGGCAGCTGCCCTGAACCCTGGGCCCGCTTCTGTGCGGCCTGCGGGACCCGCCGCCTCCTCCAGCGCGGTCCCTACGCGGCTCCTCAAAGGGCCGCGGCCAGCCCCCGGCCCCTCTCCGCCACACACCACGCCCCCGGAGCCCCGAGGCGCTTCCCTGTCTGCCGCAGCCCTCCCCCAGCCAAAGGCACCCGAGCAGAGGCCTCAACCCCCACGCACCGCCTGCGGCCCTAGGGTTGGCCGGGCCTCGCCCCACATCGCCACATCACCATGGCAACGCACCCACCGCCCCCAGCCAGCGGCCACCGCGCCTCCCCGACGCCGGGAGCACTCCCGGGCGTGGCTGAGCCGGCCCGGCCTGGCCCAGCTCGGCTCGTCACGGCGCAAGCCGGTGCTCCCTCCTTTCCGCGGGTGTGAACCCCCTTACCCGGCAGCTTCAGCGCCCGGGACAGCACCGTAGCCATGCTGGAGAGGCGCAGTGCGCATGCGCGGCAGCCCTCCCTCCCTCCCCGCGCCTGCCCGTGGCCTGCTGGGAGCTGTAGTTCTGCGGCCTGCGAGGCCGCTCCCCCCCAGTCCCCCCAGCCCCCGAAACCCCCAGCCTGGCCGAGGGCCCGCGGTGCTCCTTTCTGGGTCTGAAGGAGTATGGGGGTGGGGGCAGCCCGGGGGTCCCTGTCACGGGGAGCTGCGGGGGAGGGCCGCTCGGTGGGCTGCAGGGGGAGGTAGGAGGGGCCCAGGACACTGGAGCTTGAGGGCCTCTCTCCATGGGGCTATCCCAGGTGGAATGGCACCCTGGCCTTCCTTCACCTTGGGGGGTGCAGCTGCCCGCCTGGTTTCAACTTGGGATGCCCACCGAAACCGAAGCTCTTTACTGACTCCATCACCTTTGGTTTTCTCCCTCTTGTTTTACAGGGGCATGGTGGGCTGGTGGCAGCGAACTGTGACTAAGGACAGCCCGGATTTCTACAGCCTCCACCACTGTGCTTGGGCACAGACTCATGCAAAAATAGGCTTGTTGTCCTAAGTGGTTTACACAGAAAGTGCCAGTCCTTGGTATAATATATGCCTTCACAAATATATACTCTTGCTATAAATATATGCCTTCATTCTTGGGAAGTTTTCCGTTGGAAGAAGTCTTGTTGATTTTGTTTTATTTTGCAATGTTTTGTTGGGTTTTTTTTTCTTAATTACAAAAGACTGCCAGGACATTTTCCAAAGCTGTCCTCAATCTTCACCAGAGCCTTCTGAGGTAAGCTAACAAGTGAACTCTCCCTTTCCCACGATGGGGAAGTTGAGCAAGGAGGGTTTTGTGGTTTCCTCAAAGCCACAAGGCTCCAGCTTCCTGATTCCCAGACCCATGCACAGACCACCTAACACCACCACTTTTTAAAGTCATGATTTGTGTGAGAACTCTAAAGGCTGACTCTTTTGTCACAAAAGAGAAAGGAATATTGGCTGAATACATCAAAGGCGAGTCCAGCTGGCTAAAGAACACATCATGGTTCCTCAGCATCTGCTGTTTCAAGCACCTTTTGTGCAAATAATGTACTTACCCTTTCCTGTTCAAGTCTGTCATGAAACTCTTAATAATAATATGAAGGAGCAGAAGAGAGACACCAAGTGGTCTATCTGGTGAAGAGAAATTTTTCTTCCAATATGAAGAGGAAAGAGAGTAGCTCTGATCCAAAATCTTTTGACTAGAGGGATTTTTTCCATTGATGTCATCAGGCTTCAGATCAGGACTTTCCTGAGAAACATCACTTGTAGAGGCAGTCCCAGGGGGCAAACTGGAGAAACCATCAGAGTCAGTCTTCTTCTTTCCCTTCCAAGTCTTTCTGAATGCTCACTGTTTCTGTTCCATGTGCCATTTGCCTTCGCTTTTTGATTTAAGAGCAATGACAATCCTGTATCTATGTAAATATTTACAGGAGAGATCCTGGATCCTCTTCAAGTCTCAGTTAGCAAAGCCTGTGATGCACAGTGACAAGAGCTGTGCGGCAAAGCGAGTCTTTCTAAGAAAATCCTTCTAGCACCAATTAGAGCTGGGAGCAAAGGTACAGCAGAAAACCGCCAGCAGCAGGAACTGGAAAATGTGGTGTCCCCATTTGTGATCTTCTAACATCTGGCTCACATACACACACACACTGCAATAGCCCACAGCTTACAATGCTTGTACATTTGCAGTACAGCACAGCCCGCTCTTAATTTCACGTATCCCACAAAAATGTCTTTCCCCAAGCCCTGAGATCTCTTCTGAGGCTAATGGATAGCAAGGTCAAGTGATTTGTGGTGAAAACTGATGCTTTTGAAGAACATAGGACTAAGCAAAGTGTTCAGAGGGTGTAATGATTTGCAAAGCATGAGAAATGAAGTTTTGCTTCTTTACATTGTGAATGTAAGCTGATTTGCATATAAATTGGACCTGTCAAGTGTACTAATATCGATCAAATAGCTGTGAAAATAAAACTGAAGTTGCAAATAAATCATTCATTTATGTGAATGTTGCTGTCCATTTTTATTTTTTTCCCAAAGCTGTTTGAAAAAGACAGATGCTGAAAAATGAGATACTTGGGGTTAATATTGGAAGTCTAAGAGCTGTGGACCGGTGATGTGGTTGTTTAAAAAAATATTACAAGCCAAAAAGCATGAAAATACAGAGCCACCAGACCCTCATCAGTAAAAAAAAAAAAAGCCTGTACAAAAGCTCTCTCTGCCTAAACTGGCACCTGCTGTCCTGTATCAGGTGAAGACCCTGCCTGAGGTGAATCTGCTCTACCTTGCTGGATGCCTGATTTCTGACCTGGTCCTTTGACATGCTGGTGTGTTGGAGTAGCTGCACGGCTACACAATATTCATCTGACCCACACAAATTGTAGTGATATTCAGGGTCCACCTATTAGCGCCAGTGCAGAAGACTTTGCGCTTGGCTCAAAAATAGCAGGACACACCGTAAGGAAATCTTTTCAGTGTCACCTCTTTCAGTAACTTCCCGCTGTCACTCCGTATGAATGGAATAGAGAGAGGGGTGATGTCCTTGTACAGCAGCCTTGTTCAGAAATCCCAGACAACACACTCTAGCCTTGCACCCAGGTTGCAGCTACCTTCTCTTTTTCACCTCCTTTGTTTCTTTCCGGGACAGGCCATGCATAGAGTTCCTCCTCCCTTGCAATCTGATTGTTCAGTTTTCTTCTGCTTTAGCCACTGGACCAGCCTACAATAAATGTCCCACAAGCGAACGTGGGACACTGAATGTCCCACTGGGGAGGAATAACCCCATGCCACCAGTACAGAATAGGGGTTGACCTGATGGAAAGCAACTTTGTGGAGAAGGACCTGGGAGTCCAGGTGGACAAGCTAGCCATAAGCCACCAATGTGTCATTGTAGCCAAGAAGGAATGCTCCTTAAAATTTCACAGGAGCATCTGAAGCACTTCAGAGCTTTATTGAAGTGCCTAATGGCTCATGTGTGGACTTTTTAAAAAGCCTCCAGCCCTACAGCTGTTAACATCTTGCCAACCTGCCAATGTGCCCTCTGGTCCATGGGGAACTCAGGGCTGGGGAAACCCTCACAGCTGCTGCTCTCTCACATGGCCTAGGGCACAAACACTCTGCAATGCACAGGGGATTACAGGGGGCGGTTGATTCCCTTTTGCCCTCTGGTTACTAAATCTGCACCTGCCCAAAGGCTGCAGGTTGGACTAGGTGCTGGGGAAATGAGCACAAATATTTCTGCAGACTTTGTTCTTACCAGCGATTTTGCTGTCTCAGAGCTCTCGTGTGTCCTGAGCTACCCACAGATGGACAAGTGCAATAGTTCACTTGCATACCACAAGCAATCTTCATGCTGAGGCTACTCAGGTTTGGAAAACTGACTGCAAGCAGCAGTCCTCTTGCAGGAGAGCAGATTGAACACCCTGCAGTTGCTTACAACACAGTCACAGAGATGTGGCAACAACAAAAAAAGGAGTTTCTTATTAGTTGGTCGTAATAAAGTTCCCGGTCTCTGGTTAGTGTGGTACAGTGATGACATATGGTGGTGGGTATCCTTACCTGAATGCAGCCATGGGCAGGAGTCAGGGAAGTGCTACATCATCTTCCTGTCCTGCCTCCCCCACCAATACCCTAGGAGGCACAGGGAATGGGGAATCTCTGTGATATATGTTCCTGCCTGCTGAGAGCTGTGCCGAGTTAGCGTGCTGCCAGTATAAGACCAGGACTTGGGCACACACTGTGACTCTTCACCAGCACAGCTTGGATTTGGGCCAGGGTTTCAGGTATGTGTGGCCTCACCTGTGTAGGCTTCCCCATCAGGTTCACTCAGCTGGTGTCTCTGTGCCATGCCACAGAGGTTGTTTGGACCATTCCTGCATCCAGTGTTCCCGTCCCATGCTGACTGTCAGCAGTTCATTTCCTCTTCACAGGGAGTTGCAGAAGCAGCATAAAAGGACTGTGTTTGCTGCATGCTGAATGGGGAACAGCTGGACACAGATGATTGTTTGGGTTATTTCCCTGTTGCCTGGACATTTTGTTTGCTTGTTTGAGCCCTGAAAAAATAGGTTTCCTGTTCTTCCAGAGGCTGGTCTCTGTTAAGCCTGCATATTGTGGTCTGCTTTTGAAAACTGGTGTTTTATAACTTTGCAAATGAGTGTCCTGCTGTTTCAGTGGCAAGACTCCATAAATAAGGCAGTCTTCTCAGAAATTTCCCTGTCACAGAGCCAGTGGGACTGGGGAAGCAGGAGCAGCCAAAATCACATGCTTCTGGTGTCAGAGAACCCTGAGTGTGGTCCTGGTTGGACCCCTCTTGAGTGGATTTAAGTGGTTAACTAAATGATAGTGCTGGCTGATGTTTATGGACTATGCTTAGAAGGATGCCACTCAGCTTTCCTCCCAGCCAGCTCCTCACCTGGGGTTAACCAGCATCACACTGCTGCAATCCCAATACTGTGCTCCGTCTGTAACACTTGTGCATATCCTCTGGCACCTTACTTCTGAGTGGCTGGATAGTCCTTTCCCTGTGAGAAAAGCATCTTTTTCCTCATTGATGAGTGCAGACATTTTGGCTGTGGAAAATGGGAGTTAAATAAGAATAGGCTGGTCAGGAAACAGAGAGGGTGTTGTTGCCAGCTGATACTGGAGAAGTAATATAAGGAAGAATGCAAATTTGGCCAGGGCACTCACAAGCAGTGCCACGGGTCTAGTCATGAGCCTGGATGTGCAGCAATTATGTAGTTTTGGGCTGTGGCGGCTGCAAATCGTGGCAAAATGTCAGTCTGACACGGACATGGGACCAGAGATGGGGGTCCACCCCCTGCTGCACAAAAGTCATCACTTTAATACCTTGCATGTCTTCAGAAGGCTCTTTATCGAGCACTGACCAGACCTGACCCTGTTTGATTTGTCAGGAATTTATTTAGTGGAGGGGGGCACTGGAAAAAAAAAATAACAACACTGCAGCCGATTCATCCCTCCTTGTTTATTCCACCAGAAATAGATTTGGCAGAGTGCATCAGGAATGAACTAATCAGCAGGGAATTAATTGGCATGTTTGTTAAAAGGCAGGAACAACGTGGTGAACAAATTCATGGCTGGATGGCCGGAGGATTCAAGCATCCAGAGTGCATAGTGGAAACTGTGACTAGTAAGAGAAGTCGTACAGCTGTGCTGGAGAGCCAGCAGTTGAGAGCTGACCAAAAGAACCGGGGGCAAAGATATACGGGTGTCCTTGCAGATGGAGCTGCTTTCGAGAAGGGCTCCACTGCCCAGGTTTTCCTTTCCCATAAGGCTCCCATGTGTGGGGGAGATGGCTAGCTTGAACAAGTGGGAGGGAGGGGGGTAGGAGAGGTACACCCGGAGGAGGCTCCACGGAAAGACTGTGGCAACGCAGAAAGCGGGGAAATGAAGAAGGACACGTCACTTATTACAAGCTGAAATGCAGAGGGGGTGGTGAGAAGAGAAGCAGGGAGGCAGAGATTTGGAAGCCTCATCACAGAAGGACTGGCCTCAAGAGCACAGGTAACACTTGTATGCAATTCTCTGCCTTCTTTCTCAGGAATGTTTTGTTTCTTCCTCTGGAGGAGACACATCCATGCACCTTGGAAAGAGCTTGTTGCATTGAGGCACCTAAAGGCACCTGTGGGAATAGACAGGAAAGGAGGGAACATGTGCAGATTGGGATGGACTTGGAGGCTGGAGGACTGCTGCCTACTTTTTCAGAGAACAGGGACGTGCAGACTGAAAGGAGGAGGGAGAAAGGAAGAGTGAACAGATCCTTAGAGACAGACAGGCAGGCATGGAGAGTGCAAGGTTTGTGGGTGCCAATCCAGGTAGAGAGAGCAAACTTACTAAGATGGAGATGGAGATAAGACATCCTGAAAAAGCAGGTACTACTAGAGAAGAGCCCTCTAGAGAAGAGGCAAAAAGGTAGATATCACTTCCTCAAAACCAATAGTCTTTTACTAATGCTATGATTTGCAGTAAATATGTGCTTTGTATTTGGATTTTTTTTTTTTCCCCTTCTTTAGCATCAGTGTGCCTGCCTGCTGGCAACAACATCACCCTAGCTGTCTATCATGGAGGTTGACAATCAGATCCTTTTGTTTAGCAGGATGGTCAGGCTATTTGAGGGATTCAGGTGCTCTTTTTTTCACACAATATCCAGGCAGAAAATAAGCACTGTAACTCTTATTTATATGCAAAAAAACCCAATTATCTCAAAAGTTGCCAAACTTGAAAAAGTCAAGATATTGTTATTCCTACATAACCCAAAGTTGGGTGTGTGCCTGTACTAATATATAGCATTATACCCACACACATAGAAACTGAAGAATAATACATTACAATCTGTTTTTTTTTTTTTTACAAGGATTTTTGAAACAGGTGATATTCTAGCTGTGACTGGGTTAATATTGTAGGATCCAGTTTTTTTACTTTCTTTTGGCATTTTTCTTGATCTTTCCACAGTTACATAATACTACAAGCATATGCTAATGTTTATACTACCCTGGGTTGGTTTTTTTTCATTTCTTGGAGGGTTAACAAATGCCATCCTCTTTTCAAGCAGAGCTTGCAAATTCTTTGATTGTTCTGGACTCGCAGCCTTGGCAGCTTTCTCCTCTAAAAGCTCAGTCTTTTCAGGATCCCAGCCTGGGAGCTCTGGCAGAACAGGCATTAACCGAGAAATTGTGGGCAGCTACTCTTACATTTTTTTTAATGCGAAGCTCTTTGGTTTATAGCACCTAAACCTTCTTCGGCTTTATACATAAACCAGAACATTTTTTGTTGCGTATATGTAAGTAATGTAACCTTAAAATATTGGATATGGAAATAGAGATAGAGAAATTCCAATGGTGTGAAAAAATACCGTTATTATCTATTGAGATCCTTTACAAAATTGAGAATTTTCGGCTTATTTTGATGTTTAAGTACCCATTACCATTGGAGTGAGAGCTACATTTTATGTATTTATGATTTACCTGAGATCAAATTCCCTAAATCATTTAAGAGTATATTTTATTTCTCTGCAAATAACCCAAAACCCAGTATCACTATTCAGCTTCAGTTTGAAAGTAGCTCAAAAGGACCTTTGGAAAATTATGAGAGGAGAACAGGTCTCAAATCAAAACCACAAAGCTAATTCACTTGCAGTCCTATACTGCAGAAAAAAAACAACCCTCATTTTAGGTATCACTACAGTGACTGCTAACTCTAATCAACAAAATCTGCCTCTCAAAGCAAACATGGGCTTGAGCTAACACACCGGAATGCTCAGGCATGGCATCAGGAGAGTGTATGTGTTTAAAGCAGTCAGAAGTGCAGGGAAAGGTCTCAAGCCCTCTTGATAGGCAAGGGGCAGGCAATCTCTGAATCATAATGCAATAACTCACATGTCTGCAATAGGAACAGTGTGTTCTCCTTAGGCTTCAGGGGAGAGAGGGCTCTGAAATGAAGCTGTGTTTGGCACCAGGAGAAGATAACCTAGGCAATTCCCCTGTATCCTAGCAGGCAGAACAACCCTTTGGCACTAATGAAGTTCAGTCATCACACTTGACCTCAGTATGTCACTGAGCACTATCTCAGTGCTTTGTTGTTACTCCCTGCTGCTTGTAAGGAGGGATGAGCACTGGAAATGGAGTATATTGCAGAAACAGAAAGAGTGAATGGGAGAGGGACAGATACATGAGTCCAAAACCTGTCAGCACTCCTTTGCTCTGGGGCAGGGACTCAGGCTGGGATGGTACAACTGCCAATCCTGTCAGGGCTGTGCTTGGAGTACTGAGGTAGCAGAACTCTTTTATCACGTTGGACTGAGAAGTTGAGAGGTTAAAAGAAGAAAAAAAAAATATTTTGCAATTATGAGACGAGCATGTCTGTCTTCATTGATTGCAGATGACGGGACTGTCCAGTGAATCACTGAGCCTACCCTGCTCCAAGTGCAGAATATGATGTCGCTTGCTGAGAGCATGCCATATTATTGTAATTAATAGTAATAAGAAAGCTACTATGTTGTTATTGTTATTTTCTGGATTCAAGAAAGAGTTTTCATCCAAGGATGTGAGAGAGTTTTTCTTGATTGTCAACCTGTGTTCTACCCCGACAGTATTTTCCAGCGCAACACCGCAATGGATCCAAAGATATATTTGCAACAGGCTTGAGATATGGTTCCTATTACAGATGACTCTTCAGACATTCTCTGCTAGAAAACTTGTTAGTGGATACCCATTTGCCTTCTACAATTCCACCTAAGAGAGAGGGAAGATAGGTCAATTTCTATGTAAGTGTCTGAGCTATGGGAATCTATTTAAAAGATGATTATAACCTGATGTTTACTATGATAATAAATTACAGCAGCCCTCAGGAATGCAGGGAGCAAAGCTACAAAGAAACAGGTCCGTGAGGGGCTCTGCAAATAAAGTGTGTGGGTCTTTTGATTCATTTGGAGACCTGATATTTCAAAAAGTTTGAGATCAAGCAGGGTCAATTTTCAGCATCAGATGTGGGTGGAATTTATCACCACCCTTTTTTTAACAAATACAGAAAGAACAAAGTATCCCAGCCCTGGGGTATTGAAACAGGTGGGAGGTGAAGAGGTTAAGGAATAGACAATTTCTTCAGGAGTTTTAATATGAGCTAGGAAGCCACACTGCCTCCTCAGTGTTGGCAGCATTTTAAAATCATTTGTAATTAGAGACGTTGATGTCTGGTTAGTCCTTTCCCATCAGGGAAGATTAAAAAGGCATGTGCAGTGCATAGTCATTAAAAGAAAGAGGGGAAAAAAAGAAAAAAAGCTCTAAAGGCTGGAGTATTTATCTGGAAAGGCAAAGAGGCAGAGGACCTGTGGTGTCAATGCAAGTAGTTTCAAGAAGGTCCATGAAACCCTTTTTCTTATGTGCCTTGGTGATACCATCAGACCTTCTTAGAGATCTTCATTTTGGAAGCTCTGAGTTGGGAGGGAGGAAGAGGTGTATGTATGTGCGAGATAAGAAGAAGGTTGTGGGGTTTTTTTTTTTCCTTTAAATGAATATTGCAATTAGAAGAAGAGTACGGAGTACAAAATACATCCTGACAGGTGGAAAGTAGTATTTTTAAAGTAGCATGACATTTTCTATCAGTATGGCTATATTCATGCTGCCATTTTACATAGATGGAAAAATAAATGCAGTTGCAATTAAAATATACCAGTGATTTAATGTTAGAAAGGCACAAAGGAAAAGGATTTATTTATGTACTGCTTTATCTGCTACAGCTTCTAGTAAGTTTTGAGGCAGATGAATTCTTCCCAGAAGATTGGGAGATGGATGCCCTCATATTTTGCAGTGAGGTCTTAGACTTTTGATGCATGTACCTGAACAGAGGAATAATTCTGATTTTCTGAATGTGCCTACTTCTCACATAAGCCCCTCCATCACTGTGACTAAAGAGGACTGAAATCATCACTGAAACCCGTGCACTTGGCAATGCATTTTTTTCTGTTTGCTATGTGCAATATGTGCATAATTGGTATTTCCAGCTTGTCTTTACCAGAACAGCTGTTCATGACATTTAAAAAAATATAAATATCAGATTCAACACTGAAGAACACTTAATTAAGAGAGACTAACAAATTAGTATCAGTAAGCTGTGGCGAGACTGATCTATCCTATTACATTTAGATATAGTACTTGTCCGGGAGGGCTTATAGGCCAGGGTTGGCTTCCATTGGCTTGGAAGTGATGGTAAACTCAAATGAAGACAAGGAGCTTAGGAAAATGCTCACATCAGTTCATATACCTGGTCTTGCCTACTTTGCAGATTTGATCAGGAGGAACTGATCCCCTGACACCACAGCAAAGTGGAGACAGTACCTGGGGCGTGGTGTTGCCTTTAAGGCTCCATCACTAGGCAGCATCTCAGTTATTGTTACTGGTTAGTGGATCAGATCAAAAAGAATGTTTTTTTATTATTAGGGCCTGTATTAAATCCTTAATAAATTGCCTCACTATTTTGTGCCTTGGTTTCCCTAATTGCAAGTACTTTGTAGTACCTCCTCCTGACATTGCAGAATATTTATAGCTATAAGGTTCTATCCCAATGCGGCTACATAAGAAGCAAATCTACTTTCTTAGCTGCTGCCAGTTGATGAAGCATCTCTGTACCACTCAACGACTTGAAAGGAGGTTTGTACTTGTGAAAAAGTCCCTGTGCTTCTGTAAAAGTTAGGATGAGCAACTTGAGCAACATTTTAAAGAAATATATAATCAGAGGGAAAACTGTTGTTGAGCTGACAGGTGGGAGGTGGAGAGAAAAGAGAGGAATAAAGCAGTTAGCAAGATTTTTTTGTCTCCACAAAGCAGGGGGAAGTCAAGATGCTACGAACAGCCATCATGGTGACAATTCCTCTTTTTCTCTTCTTCGTCCTCTCATCCTGCAGTAAATCCCAGGAGGACTTTCTGGACCAGGATCAGATATGGGACTACAGAGAAGGGGGTAAGAGGTGGTGGTAGTGGGTCAGCCTGGGAGGTGGTCAGTAACTCCAAGCTGAAGATTTGCCTATTTTGTCCTTGCAGTGCTCATTCATGAGTGCTCTTTCTTGATTCCTGGGTAGCTGCTGAGATTTCTGGAGAAAAAAATGGGTTTAGAAATAATTAGCTGGGGTTATTTAGTGATAGCAGAAAACTTGGGTACCTGGAGGCAGAGAATTAGACTGTGAGAAGAGTTATCTGCTTTTTAATTTAGATCTGCCATATGTTGAATATTTGGCATTTCATTGTGACTCAGTTCAAGTAAAGGGGAGTGGAATAAAATTCAGACCACTGGCTCATGTTTTGTTGTTCTGTCACATTTATTTTCCTCTCTTCCATGGGCATGCTACTAACCCAGCTGACAAGGTCAACATAGAAGGCATTAAGAGCATTACTCAAACCCTTGAGAACTGGGGAAACGACATCTTCTGGCAAATGAAGCACACCCTGCTGAACAACCCAAACAGTTTACTCCCTGAGTTCTCCAGGTAATTCCCTTCATATGGAAGTGGGATTCAGTCCGCTCCTGTGTGTCCTTCTTTAAGATGAACTTTCAAATTTCTCAGTTGTGGGGAGATGAATCCAATTGTCTTGGTATCTGTTTTTCTAGCAGCTCTAATTAGTAAACGGAATAATCTGGTGACTATTTATTCTGAAACATTCTCAGTTGTCATAACTGTATTATAAGAATTATCCTAAAGAAAATGTAGGCTGTCCTTGGCACCTCACCCCTGTGAGAACGGCTTGGAAAAATTAATTGTGCCACATATCCACACATGGACTCGGCCACAGGGCAGGGAGAAGAAACTGATTTAGCCTGTGATGTTTTTTATTTCAATATCTAACACCCAGATCTGAGAAAGCTATTCACTAGTTCATGTCATCATATTTCCCCCTTTGCACTGCAGAAAATATTAACGACTGAGCATACTCACAAAATGTACTTCAATCTCATCTTTCCAGAAATAGAGTGGGAAAGACAATGAAAGAGAGAGAGGTAAAGGGAATGCTGGGAATTACCAGAAACCTAATCTCACTTAAATCAGAATTGCTCGTAAAGCAAGCAGTCCTCTTCCATAACCCTCTTTAGGAAAAAGAAGGAGAAAGTCTGTCTGCAGCTGCTACACGTTGAACCAGTTGAAGAGGAAAGACTAGAAGAATAAAATGGCACTAGTCAGAAGGACACACAGTATCTGTACAAATTAGGGTGTCAGGAGAGTATAGCTGATAGATTATATATTGGCCTTTGGCATCAAGTGGATTTCTCCCTGGCTGCATGGTGGCCATGGTAGCACAGAATTCACCACAACTTTCACACTGCCGATGCTGAAACTCTTTGGTGCCTAAGATTATCAGGGCCAGTATTAAGTCATGTATTTGGAAAGCTCTAACGTTTGTCAGGGGAGGTGTAATGAGACTATTCAGACATATTTCCCACATAGGGCTCTGAATTAAGAGTTTCCTGGCAAGGACAGAGGCTGGTCCATTGGAAATGTTGAGGACTGACAGCAAATCCATGGGAATCACTGGCCTAGCCTCCATGTCTGCTCCTGGTTAACAGTGAGGCTAATTATCACTAATTAGTCCCTCAAGTGAGATTAGAATGAGCATCAGAGCTTTGCAACACCTGAAGGGACACTGAGAGAAAGCCCTTCAAGGGAAGGGACAGGGTCAACCTCCAGCACACTGGTGCACCAGTGCAGCCCTCACCTTGCCAAATCCTGATGTAAAACCTGTCTCACCCCCTCCTTCAGTTCAGGCTGAGGCACAGCCTGGAGTGACCCAGAAGCTGTGCAATCACAGCTACGTCAGGGCACACAAGCCTGCCCTTCATTGGAAAGTCCTCGTAGGTGATTCCACTCACTGCTGCTCTCTTCTTCTCTACCCTTGCTGGTTCCAGCCAAGCAAGATGTTTTTTCAGGTCCCCCCTTAAAGGAGTGTCGTGAAGTGCTCCTGGGAGCTCATAAAGCACCTGTCATTCAGCACCAAGCCAGCTGTGCTTTGGTGGTGATTGAAAGATAATGTTGTCCATTATGGTCCTGAAGCTTGTGGTTTCCTGGGTTCAGATGAGGGCATCTCAGATGAATTCCTACCACACAAGGAACAGGGGGACTTTGGAAGCATCTTTTAATGGTTGCTTGCAACTCTTTCATCGTGAAGTGCCCCCACCCACCAAGAAACACAAGGCCATGGTAAATTATTTTGTGTGCTTAGGAACACTCTCCACACTGAGTTATTCTCCTGTGTTGCTCTTTCTGTAGTCTCCGCCCTGTCTCTGCGGCTGTGGACAATCTTGTGAGGGAAGTCCAGTCCATAAGGAAAAGGCTGGAAGAACTGAACGAACGCCTCAATGTCATCAGTAAAACCATTCTTCCCATCCGACTGAATGCTCTGCAAAGCCAGAGACGTGGAAATACTCAGCTGCGGAGGCTTCCCATGCATAGGAGAAGGTTGTATGCTCGCAGAAGACCTCAGAGGAGTTAATTCCCTACCAGAAAAAAAGGAAAAGATACATATTTTTTTTTTTTCCCCACCTGCTTAAACCTTTCTCAGTGGGACACTGCTAGAGAGAATAAAGTAAAGCCCATACAAGTCTGCTTTACTAAGGAGACCAGAACTTCTGCATTTTGTTGCTGTCTTTCAAGCCTAGGTTAGTAGGTGAAATCAGACCCTATTCTTCAATGACAGATATTTTGTGTCCCAAGCAAAATGAGTTGACAAGCTCAATCTACTTGAGTGAATACCTTTAGGCTGTACAGTCGTTCTTTCTGCCTACCAGAGGAAGCTCTTTCTATAAAGATCAGGTGAATTTCTCTCTCTGTCCTATTTTTTACAGCACTCCAACTGAAACAGCTGGGGAATTTGATCTTCAAAAGTGCTGAATGCCTTATGAATGCAGAACGATAGATGAGTGCCTGGCACATCCAGCTGGGCAGGGAGCGGGAAAGGAAGTTATGTTTTAAAATACAGCCTTAACCTATTTTCCATCAGTGCAAAAAATGCCCTGTTCACATGCTCAGAGGGCGGGTAGGGTTAGATAACCTTTATCTGTGCATTGTATTTCAAGACTGAAGATGTGTCAGATTCCAGGGACCAAATTTGAACATCCACCTGCAAAAAGCATTTTTTATCTACCTGGGCACTCAAAACCTCGTTATGCAGTGGATATGTTCAGGATTTCCAGCAGTCTGAAAGACATCGCATTGACTGATGCAAGACTCTTGGAAAACAGGAGATGTTTTTTCAAAACTATTTAGGTACATAATGGCATAGAGAGGTGTCTAGAAGGATTTTCCAAAATAGCTTAGGAGACAGTTCAGACCCCAAAATCACAGATAATAATTCAATTGGAGTCTAATTTGCAGAGTATCTTCTTCACATGCAAGCATTGACCTTCAGACAGTTCCCAACATCCTTTAGCACACTTAGGATCTGTAGAAAAAGAACTATGCACCCTAAGGACTTCGGTGCCTGAGGGAGTATCCAGAATACCCTGCCTTCAGCTTGTCTTTGCCTGTGGCTTCCTGACAATAAAAGCGGTGACAAAAAAAAAAGAGTGCAGAAATCAAATTATGCACTGAATGGAGGACAAAATGGTCTTGACCTTCATGTCTCTAAAGGTAAACCCAATAGGGAGATTCTCATCCAGCATCACAGCCAACTGCATACCTGAAATCTGTTGAAACACAGGCAGGAGAGTCAGAGAGGAAAATAAACTATTTTTTTTTTAAAAAGGTCTGGATGAAGCAATTTGTAAGAACAAAAATAAAGAAGGATTATCTCTAAATGATTGTAGGAAAGGCTGGTATAACAGTTGTTTTTGCAAGCACTGTCCAGCCATAAACAGTGAGGATGCAGGTTAGCTATTTAAGGATTCCCAAGGCCTGAGTTTATGGAAAGAAGGTCAGTGGCACTACAATAACCTACAGAGAGAAAGGGAAAAAAAACTAGTTTCATACAAAATCTTTCAGAATGAAACAGAAAAAGTAACACAGTCAACATTTTAGCTGTGACCTGGGAGTTGAGTGGAGGAGATGGGAGTAGGATATGAGAATCTGAAAAATATTTTCCAGATGTAAATTCTCTGAGTTCAAGTTTTTATAAAATAACAAAACTCCATCTTCGAAGGTATCTCCTTGGCTTTTGCTTAGCAATTTGAAACACTGCTTAGCTAGACAAGGGAAAAATCAAGCCTGTGAAAAGGCTGACAAAAGATACAGTTGTGCCTTTGGTGAAGTTGTCATCATAATTTCTCAGGAAATGTAGAGTATTTTGATCCCAGAATATATTTACCTAAATTACAAGAAATAACAGGAAAGAAAGCCCCACTCCTCCTTGTTATTCTGCATTCAGAGCTACTAGGCTGTGCTGTAGCATCATCAGCTGCATAATTGCAGACTGTTGGTACCTCTGGGGGATGCTTTCAACACACTACAGTGTTGTAGGGACTGCTGGTCACTTTGGCCTATCTGGAGGAAAAATACGACATAAATGTCAGCTTTCATGTTTGTATTTTAGGCATGTGCATTTTGTCAGGCAACCTGAAGTTGTATAAAATCAGCTGAGGACTACTGGAAACAGAAAGATGAGACCTTCCTCAGACCTTCAGTCCCAGGTGGTGGTAGATGAGAGGCCAGATCAGATCACTGCATGACTTTACTTTTTACCTAGATGTCCACCAGCAGTTTCTGACAGGGATAGATGCCAGGACAAGATGGGCCCTCAGTCTGTCCCAGTCCATATATTCCTACACTGATATGTGCAAGTTGGTATTTTTGGCAAAACTACTTAGCTCAATGGAGAAACTCATCATTTGTTTTAAAAGACAATAAACTGCAGCACACAACGTGTACTACAATTTTGCAATTTCTTGCATAATGGTGAATAAATCAAATAATATTAATGGTTAATAAATTACTAGATCTGTGGCTGTGCCACCACTGATAGCAGTCCCTGTCTTTCTCTCTGTCAAAGTCCATGTCAGGGTCCAGCCCCACTCCATGACTTTAAGATGGTCTATTTCATCAGATGATCATGGCCAGCTGCTTTAACTTCCTTGCCTTTGCACAAACCCTCTCTCTCGAGATGTAAATGCTTTAACGTCACATTTCTTTTATAATTTTCTGTTTTGCTTTTTAAGAGTATAGGAAAGTCATGCATCAGCTTAATTCTGCACCACTTGCATTTGAGGATGCAGGAGTCCAGCTGAGCAAAGACCCTCTGCCTGGGGAGGCTGTTCTAACCCACGGTTCCTCTGCTGCATTCTTCTTCAACAATCCCGGGCAAGGCACTTTCTCTAGCTGGCTCTTGTCCTTTGACACAGCTTACATGACTAAAATCCAGTTGTGAACATGATCTAAGTCCTCCATGCACATAAATATACCCACCTATGTAAGCCATCTAAGCCCCTCCGTCTTGTATTCATTTACATTTCTGGGAAGGGACCTGGCTGGAGTTTTAAATGGAGTTGGCAAGTTGGGCTGCAAGCACAAGCAGAGATCAGCAGCGAGAGAGCAGGTACCATCAGTGGCTTTAAGTTCTACCCCTTACCTAATGCTTGTAACATCCAGAGAGACACGGAGCACTGCCTTACACTGACTGTCTTGAAAGACAACAACTGTGATCCCTCCTAATTCTGTTCCTTAAAAAACCCGAACAAAACCATTACCATTTGGCAGTTTCAGGAGAGCTGCGTGTGCCGCTCCCTGATAAACACGTTACACACTTCGACTGTACTTCCCCTGCCTTGTTTTCTGTTTCCTTCAGACTTCCTCTCCCCCCCAGAGAAGCATGACCTGCTCCCACACTTTATTACTCTTCACACTTCGCGGCCTCCTCCATTGTTTCACCCCCGCCGGGCCCGCTGCCTCTCCGCTCCCCCAACCCTCCTCGGCCGGAACCTTTCCCCTCCGCGTCCCGCCGGCCCCCGCCGAGCCCGAGTCCCGCCCACCCCGCGTTCCCATCGCTCCCGGCCCCGCAGCCGCGACGCCGGCGGCCCCTGGGCGCTCCCGGAGGGCGGTGCGCAGCGCTGCGGGCGGCGGGGCGCCCCGCGGGCCCTCCCACCGAGCCCCAGCCGGGCCGAGCCGACCAGGGCCAAGTCACACCGACCAGGGCCAAGTCACACCGAGCCGGGCCGAGCCGAGCAGGGCCAAGTCACACCGAGCGGCACCATGCTGGGCATGATCAAGAACTCCCTGCTGAGCACGGTGGAGACGTGGCCCTACCGGGTGCTGAGCAAGGGAGAGAAGGTAGGTGGCGGCGCCGCTGGCCGGGTTTTGCTCCCCCTGGGGGTTTCTGCGCCCGCCGGGCCAGGTAAGGCGCTGCGAGTTGGAACGGGTGTCCTCTGGGCAGCGCTTTCCTCCCAGGCAGCGTCTCCACCCCCGTGTCTTTCCCCAGGAGCAGCTCAGCTACGAGGAGAGGGAGTGCGAGGGCGGGTGGTTCGCAGCGGTGGAGGTGGTGGGGAAGCCGTTCGACGAAGCCTCGAAGGAAGGGGCCCTCAAGCTCCTCAAGTATGTCGGAGGAACCAACGACAAGGGTAAGAGATGCTCCCTGCCCTGTGGGGCTTGGAGGATGTTTGTGGTTGACCACTGCTAGCAGAGCTTGGTGAAAGCCGGAGGGATGGAGGCCACAGTGGCATGAGCCCACCTGGCCTGCAGCTCCTGGCACCAGGCGTCTGTGATGGGGATGGCCCCTTGCTGAGAAAACCAAACTTGCCACAGGTCAAAGCGTGCCCATCTAACTCATGCTATGAGTCCACTTCTAACCCATCTCTGTTCCAGCATAAAATATCAAAAATGTTTAAGCAGGAATGAGTTACTTTGCAACTGGGATAATGTGAGGACAGGCACGTAGCTGATGAAATCCAGGCTATCTGGGGCATTTCGGTTCTATGATGTGCCCTTGTAGGCAGTGCAATAACTTTTATGACCTTGATATTTCATCATATTATCTAGCTATTCTTATTCATCAAAGGGTAATGAGCAATGTGCTTGCTTTTTAGTGATAACTTTATGGTGTTTTATAATGGTGCTTCCAGGTGATTGCTTCTAATTCTCAATTTACTAAAGTATGCGGATCAGTAGTCATCCATAGCAGGACAAGAGCACAGGGTAGTTCTGAGGCATACACATTTGCTCGCACACCTTTCTTGAGCACTTGGTAGAGGAACTTTTATAGTCTGTATGGGAGTAGTAGCTGGATGCAGTGGGAGATGGCATTTACAGCAGCATGTTTTGGAAAGGTGATGATCTCGGTTGCTGTAGGAGAAAGGTTACCTTCTATAATGTGTGCTACAGAGGCAGGTATGATATCACAACAAAATAAATGAGAAAGACAGTTTGATCACAGCTGGTTCTGTGGCTGCTTGATCCTGAGATTTGGAGCTTCCCTGCTGCTCAAAGAAGAAGAGGGAAGAAAAATGTTCTTTAGTGCCTCTTGGCAGTAATGAGAAGAAAAGAAGCATGCTGTTCTTGAAGTGCTGGACAGTATGGACAGTCCTGATGAAAGCTGTGAGTCTGGGTGCACTGAAACTTGTAGGATGTCTAGAAGGGTTTAGGAGAAAGTTCCTGTCACCCAGCATTGGCTATGGGCTCACTGCTAAGTGGAGATGATAACTTAAATACTGATATAGATCTACCTGTGCCACTTACCTGCCCCAGAACTTTAAATCCCCTTGTGATAGAGGTGATTTGTTAGAAGAACAGAGTGTCTCAGTGGCATGGCCTAGATGGTTGAGAGCCAGGAAAACAGGACCATTAATAAAAAGCCATCCAGAGTCTCCTGGAACCCTTATCTCCCAGGGTCCTTCTATAGTCAGTGGAGAGAGAAGTTTGGCCCGAGCATAGGCCTAATGTGGCTGTTCTGCATGCCCCAGAGGACCCCACTCTTGACTGACTGTACAAGGAGTTCAGTGTGGGGAGTTTTCCTAAACTAAAATTAGCTTTTTTGAATCTTCTGTTAGTTCTGTGAGTTGCTGAGAACTTTGGCTGCTTTAGTAACGTCTGTGTGTCTCTTTCAGGGGTTGGAATGGGTATGACTGCTCCTGTCTCTATCACTGCTTTTCCTGCTGAAGATGGCTCCTTACAGCAGACAGTGAAGGTCTCTCTGCGGATTCCAAGCCAGTTTCAAGCCAACCCTCCTTGTCCTAGTGATGAAAGCGTTAAGATTGAAGAGAGACAGGGGATGACCATTTATTCCACGTAAGGAACTTACCCTGGGATTTCCAGTCCCAAATGCACAGGTCTCTAGCGTGTTCTGAAGAGCAGTGTTGGTTTTACCAGCTGACTTTCTGGACAAGGAGTGTATGTGGTAGGAGATGGAAGGATCTTTCTAGACTGAATACAAGTGGTTCATGTAATTTCTTACCATTGGTCATGTTGCATCATTTTGGAGTATGTTTGGTTTTTTCCCTGGAAAACAAGTGTGGAGGTTAGCCCTGAAAAGCTTTTCTGTTTCACTTGGGAGGTGAAGAGCAGGAGAGGGGGAAGATGAAGGTACCAAGTCACTTTTAGTTTCTGGAAACTATTGTTTTCCTCACTTTCTGGTATCAAGATGGTTCTTACTCATTAAGAATGTCTTTTGGTGTGGTTTGCATCAAACTACAGGTGTCAGCTGAAGCCTCATTTAGAGGAATCATGCCAGAGTCCATCATGAAAACAAGCAGCCATTGCATTGCTTCAGATCACCTTTGAATGTCTTCGGCTGTTAACTGACAACCTGGACTCAAACTAGCATCACAATAGCAATAAGCACTTAACTTTTTAATTAACCACTTGGATGTTCCCCTGTTTCCTTGCTTTTACTATTTTGGCTGACTCTAAACTGTATCGCTCCTCCCTTGCCTGCAACTGCTGCCTGACCTTTGCCGTGGGTGTGGGCCATTTCTGCAAGAACAGGCTGTTTTCTCTCAAACCTTGGCCCTGAGGCAGGGTGGTGAGGTGCAGGATGATGTGGAAGCAGTTCCTGCTGGTGGGAGGTCAACATAAACCAGACCAATTCCAGCTCATCCCTTTTAAATAGCATTGTGGGCTGTAATTGCTAACATCTCTGTTTCTACCTCCCCTTTTCCTTGGGCTACCTAAAGTTTGGTTTCCCTTCATGATTTGGCATCCAGCAGATCTTTGTTCACACCACAGTGAAGATGATTGTTGACAGCATTGGGGTAAAGACTGGGACTGAGCAGACTTGTCAATAACCTTGAGTTCTAGGAAGCTGTTCCTCTCTTAGGGTGATGATTCAGAGAGCAGGGCCACTCTGCTGACTGACAGAAGGGGTCTGCTGAGGGATGACTGCACCCTGGCTGGGTAACCTTTGAGACTTAATCCATCACAGATGAAGAGTGCTGGTTCACAAAGAATAGCACCTACAGGAGTGCATGTTGGTGGGACCTGGACCAAAATGTGTGGCTAAATATATCGTGGCTATATATTGTTTTCCCTCTTCCTTTCTGTGTTTTGACAGGGCTGCTGGACACCTCTTTGTGTTTGTTTTCTTTGCAGGCAGTTTGGTGGCTATGCTAAAGAGGTGGATTACGTGAACTATGCTGCGAAGCTGAAGTCTGCTCTGGGTAGTGAAGCTGCATACCGTAAGGATTTCTACTTCTGCAATGGTTACGACCCTCCCATGAAGCCTTATGGGCGACGCAATGAGGTCTGGTTTGTGAAAGAGTGAGCACCTCCCTCCCCGTGGTGCTGGC
This sequence comes from Todiramphus chloris collaris, assembly GCA_025345505.1. Classification (NCBI taxonomy): domain Eukaryota; kingdom Metazoa; phylum Chordata; class Aves; order Coraciiformes; family Alcedinidae; genus Todiramphus; species Todiramphus chloris. Next base: position 5,982,331 of record JANVCC010000068.1, on the reverse strand, counting down.
TTGCACTGATAACCTCACTTCGAAAATAAACTAATCATTTGGCAGAGGCAGAGGACCATCGTTTCCTTCCTTTACACCTATGCCTTGGTCTCTTACGGACCAACCACTTTAGAAGAACAGTGCAGACTTCCCTAAGAGTCCTTCTCCTTTGTTCTGGATCATTCTTCACTTGGTCCTCAATGTCACGGACTCTTGTGGTTTCTCCGTGGCTTGACTTTATCTCCGTTGTGCTCCCAGAGTTCAGTACTGAGAGAGCCACAGTACTTAATGAGCAAGACTGGTGCCCGACAGGAATGGCATCCAAGTGCTGGCAGACTATTAGTCTCACCTGAGGCAGGCAGGCAGGGGAACATGACAAAAGTGCATACAGGGAGTCTTTATCTTCTTGAGCTTGCTGCAGCTGTAAAGTTCTGCTTTTATCTGTGCCATTCCAAAAGCAGCCTAAAGGGACGTGGGCACTGCTGCCAACACAGACAGCATGGTAAAAACAAGCATCCTTTACATTGACTTAGAGTGTGTAGGAGATTAAAACCTTTGTCATTTGACTGACAAATGTCATTTAGAGCAAAATCCAGATGTCTGTTTGCAGCTATCCTTCTGTTGGAGGTGAGACATTTTGGGGTGTATTACATCCTGATCTCAGCTAGCAGCTGGACAATGTGACGTGGAGACCCCAAGGTAATTTCCTCACCTTCTTGTTACTTATATGTAACATTTCTTTAAAACTACCCTACACAAGGGCCAAAGATGAAATGTGTGTGGTCAGCTAATTGAATTAGAAAAATACAGGCTGCATAAAAAGCAAGTGCCTATTACTTGTGATCTGAGAGTGCATTTGAAGAGGGGTGAGCATCTAGTAGAGCTACTGTGGGTGCAGATCTTTAAAAAAGCTCTCCTCTTAAACGGTGTTAGTTTCTGAAGGGCCACTCAGAGCGACTGTCTTTAAAGGAGGAGGGAAACCTGGCTGTTCTTGTAAACAGGGATTTGTGTCAAAGAATGTGTAGCCTTTCAGAAAATTCAGATACTGTAGTATGCCTGGCTCTTGTTTTAGGAAGACTGGAAATGTTTAGCTGTTAGGCATCAAACCAGCATTTTTGCTGTCACCTCTGCCAGGGAAGCAGAAGGATGCCCGAGTGGGAACATTCTCACACACCATGCTATTGTGGGTGCCTGTATAACTTGTTAGCTCCACTGAAAGAGGTGTGCTCCTCTGGTACTTAATTGCCCCAAAGTTCAGCCACTTTCCAAAAGCCATTTTCCCCCTGGAGCTGAAAGAGAGATTTGTCAGATGGCATCCCAGGTTCTGGACGGTCAAGTTGTTTGATACACACCTGTTTTCTGAAAACAAACCTTACCAGTAAAAGGAGAAAACCTGAGGTTCTGATATGCTTTCCTTTTTTCTCTCGCTGAGCCATATAAGAGCTCTGCTGTAGATCTCACAAGAGTTTTAGTCACCTGTGCGCAAGAGGAGCTAGTCAGGATGGGTAAAAAGAGCAGGTATCATTTAGTTAAAAAAACAAACAAATGGAAAAAACAAACCCCAAGGGAAAAGCCATTAGCTACAGTTAATTATTGTAGTGCAGAGGAGGAGAAATGAAAAGGAAAATCAATGCAGACAAAGAGTTAGGCTTTTGAAGGAGTTTTTAAGGAACAAAGGCTCTTGTAAGGTTGTCCCTAAATCTAAAGGGACCTATTCATGTCCCAGATTATTTTTACCTGGGGGGGTGAGGGATGTAGAAGCACTGCTTGTCTTATGTGTACCCAGTTTCATTTTAGAACCTGTGTGTAGACTCTGGATACGGTCCTTTCTGGCTGCTGGTGGCGACTGTCCTGCAATGACTGAAATCCTAGAATTTCTCCTGATTTCTGCTGTGAAATCTTAGGAAGACCAATAATAAACCTAGTATGAGCAGAGCTGCGCATCTCAGCAGCGTGGGTATTTTCATAACATGCATACACTGAACAGAGAGCGAGAGCTTCTGACCCAACAGTGAGAGTAATCATGTCTGTAGGCTCTGCCTGCGCAGCCCTGCTTCTGGCTTTTTGCTTGCAGTCAGCAGGGTGCAGTTTCATAAACAGAGTTAACTGATACCAAAAGCTTATGCAAAAATGAACCACCCTTTCTGGACACACAGAAATGCCTGTGTTCTGTCTGTATTTTCTAGAGTTTTTAAGTAAATAAATAATGACATGATTTACAGTTTCTGTGCTGATCATTGACTTTGTGAGCTCAGCGGGAGATTTGATTTGAAAGACTTTAGGTTGACAGTTTGTTGGGGGTACTAATCATCTTGCAGCATCTATAAAGAGTGATAATGCTTTTTTTTTCCAGTAAATTGCTTTTTTAGATATCCTGGTGTGGCCCTGCATTATCTTCCTGGGAAAGATGGGAGCTGATGGAGTAATCTTCCTTGGTTCCAGCCAGTGAGAGGCTTTGACTGATGTATGTGTGTTATTGCAGAAACCATCCTGCTCACCTGAGGAAAATGGTGTGTTCATTTGTGTGGCCCTGTGGCTGGGGTTCACCGACAGTGTTCAGGCAAATATTCATGACTGGTTTTCAGCATGACCTACAATCTGGAAATGTTAAGAAATATTGTCACACTGAGGTCCATCTAGCTCAGTGCCTGCTGCCAGTGGTGGACAGTAGTGGATGCCTGAGACATTTACAGAATCAGTGCCATGGTCATCTGGTGCCTCCTCTACTTCCCTGTCTCTAGTACAATGTGACTCAGCGAATTTTGTTGCTGTGCTTGGTGAACCCCAGTAGACTTTATCCCATGCATTTGTCCTGTTGCTTTTTAGACTTAAGGTAAACTTATTATCCATGGCATCCTTTCATCCTATGGCAAGGAGTTCCTTGCGTGTGGAAAGGCAGAAATACTCTTCAGCTAAGTGATTCCAGCAGGTTGTCTTTCTGTTCCATAGGCAGTTGAGTCAGCCAGCTTTTTGATAGCCTCTGTCACTGCAAGTACATGCTTGTTTGGACAGCCAGACTTGCTGTTCATGTTAGAGGGTTTCCAGCAACCTCTTTGTGCTGGGGCCAGGAGTCAGAGGTGCACTCTGCATTTTGACCCAAGGCCAGCATGGTCACAGCTGCTCCTTTACACAGAACTGACTCCTGAACTGATGTAAAAAAAAAAAAGAAAAGAAAAGCTTTTTCTCTGCCCCCTCCAGTAGTTGTTCTCCAAGGGGTAGTAGTGCAGCAGATTGCAGAGATACCTCCTTCCTTCTCTTCTGTGCCTGTGAAGTGCTCTTTTCTGTCTCAAGCAGACACTGAAACGGGGACATTTTGGTGCTTTTCTGATGTTCAACAGGGTGTCACGATGGTAACTGTTGTGTGTGGTTTTAAGAAGACAGTGCAGGGGAAAACTGAAAGGCAGAAGTTTCTTCCTGCTTAGGCACCATGGCTCTGTCAGCCGCTGCTTTGCTGGGTTGTTGGGATGCAGGTCACTGCCCACGGCCCCTTTCTCATCGCCTTGGTCAGCGGTGAAATGGAGCATCTCCATGGCTGCCTGCGCTGCCTGTTGGGCTGGACGTGCACAGCAAGGTAATAGCCTCAGGAATTATCTCTGCCTTCCAGAGACAGGAGTGGCCTTGCTGCTAATTAGCAGCTGGGCAGAGCCCTCCCAGTGCTCCAAAGGAGCGGTGTGATGGCAATAGAGCCAGCCACAGGAAGGGACACATTTAAACAGAGCCAAATTCAAAAGCATCATCTTGACAGGAATTATAGGCATGCCGTGTAGATTTAGCTCTGCTGGGTATACAAGCTTTCTAAGCTACTCCACTTGTTAGTAACATGATGGGTGAGAGTTTTCCTGCTGGCCTCAATGGTGGCAAACCATATATATTAATATATATGTATGTGCATATGTGTGTAAATATCTGCATATTCGTGCGTGCATGTGTATCTGTATGTATGTATGTAGTGTATATGTAGGTGCCTCCAGGCCCTCTGCTTTCATCTATTTGTTGGCTTCTGCTGCTGCTGAATAACTTGCTAAGGCAAACAGAGCCACAGGGCAAACATTTGCAGACTCAGGTTTTAAGTCTCCTAGAATGAGAGCTTAGTTAGTTTAGGGAAGAGCTACATTCTTTTGTAGACACATGCCTAAATATATCTAACACTGCATTAGGAAGATGACAGCCTTTATAAAAAAGCTAATTGGTTAAGTTGTCCATATAAATCTGGCCAGACTCATAATACTGTAGTCACTTTGAGGGCATGGGTGATTTATGGTGAATAGGGAAGTAACATAATTATTTCCCCATTTTCATCAGTCACCGTAGCAAAGGGTGCATGAGCAGCTATTGTGCTTGTGGTAGCAAATTTTCAGCTTTGCAAGACTGCCCAATGATGATGGGACAGGGGAAGAAGATGGTGGCTCCTAGCTCACATCATTCCTTCTGCTGTAATTACAATAATACCTCTTTTACAATAGCACTCTGAGCAGCGACTCTCTTTCTTCTGTGACAGCATTTCAGCCACACTGAGCTAAAAAAGAAATGCATCTCTTTTAACAGGACCATAAGCAGCTTTGGATGTATAATGCCTCTATAAAAATGCTTGGCAACATGATTTATTGGAGCAGGATCAGTGGTAAAAGTGACTTCTCTGACAGTAATGGATGAAATACTTCCAGTGTAGCTACTCTGTCTCTGCTTGGTGCCTATGCCAACAGCAGGCTGGTTTTGTCAGCTCATTCATAATCTTTGCTTTGCTCTCAGCAGAATCTGTTGCACAAGACAGATTTCAGCCATGGCAGATGCCTTTTTTTTTAATGTGGGAGCTGCTGCAGAAGATAGGTCAGTGTAAATGCTACTTGATTCCTAAGGTGCTGTCTGAATTCCACATCCAGACCCTGTGCCTAGGTGAGAATTGGGTGCATGCTGCTCCCCTACCCCTCACTACTGCCTACTCCCCACTTTCTGTGAGAAGAAACTTGAGTGAATGGGGTGGAGGGAGTTGCACTGTTCTTAGACCAAGTGTCTGGTTCATCATCAGCCCAAGGTCCCAGGGCAGTCTCAGATACATCTTCTGTGCAGTCCTGGTAAGAAGAACTGGGTTGAGGAGCCTGAATTTTAGGTGCAGATTTTTCAAAAATAAAAATGGAAGTGAAAGATCCCAGAAGCCACAAAACACATCCTGAAAGATACCACTGGGATTTAAGTGTTTCAATGTCCTTGGGGATCTGGATTCTCATGTGTATGGATCAACACGCTGCCATGTACCAAGCACAGGATCAGGCCAGTGCCTCCTTTTTTAGAGCCCCCTTCTTGGCCATTGCAATTCTTCCTTCTGGGATCCCATGAACTGATGCAGCTGTGAGTCTCTTCCCAACCCCGCTTGCTTTGTGGAATCAAGAAACAGCAGAGATGCTTTGGAGCTATGAGGCCGTCAAGAAGCAGCTGGTGTGGAAAAGCAGCTCCTCAGCCATGTGCTGCAGTGTCCTGACCTGCATCATGACTTGGGTGACTGTGCCATGTTGGGTGTGCAGTGTGACATTGGCAATGTGACCTGACACTGGGGTCCTTGTGATGGGACAGTGGAGACCATGCCAGTGCTATGTGGGCAGCTGCACCATCCACCTTGCACGGACTTGGAAGCTTTGGGTCTAAGTGAGGTGTGTGTTGGAGAAGTGTCTTCTATAGCGCATACTTCTGCTATCCCAAGAGAAAACAGAGAAACATTGCCATGGCAACTATTCTCCCTTGAGTATTTTTGCAGTTTTCAAATCTAGTTCAGTTTTTATTATATCCCTCGTGTTTAATTTAAGGCATTTCCTAATTGGAGTTCAAAGAAGCAATTGAAGCATCTTCTATTATTAGACAAAAAGTTCAGTCACCTTCCCACATGACTGATGAAGTACAAGATCAACAGAATTGAATCTTGCTGTGGGTAAGAGAGGAGAGGATCTGAAATTTGAAATGCATCATACTCAGACAAATGAAACAAATGAAACCTTTTACCCAGAGCAAAGCATTGAAATAAAAAGTAGTGTACAGCGTGACAATTTTGGGTACTCCTCCCTGCTGCAAGATCTTTCTAGCTGTTTTATCACTGACTGTAGAGTTTCTCAATCCTCTTTATGACTCAGCTTTGCAAAGGAACATCTTTCCAAATCAACATGTGCTGACTTACTGAAATCTCTTTCATTAGCTGTAGTATTATTTAGCTAGGGTACTTTGAAGGGGATGGTTACTGCAGTGGTGTTTATTTGAAGTAATAAGTTAATGCAAACCCATGCCTCTCATGCTCCAATGCCTTGCTTCCACCTGCATACTGATACCCACAGGGAGGAAACTCAAGATGGAAGGGGAGGAAAAGTCCTGTGGAAGAAGGTTGATGCCCTTGTTGTGCTGTCTCAGGGTGGGGTGGGGTGAAGGTGGGTGAGTTGGACATAGCACCTTGGGCGGTCCATAACTCCCACACTGGCCCTTTGTGTTGGCAGCTGTTGGAAGGGAAGACTTCCAAACCCCTTCCGATAGGGCTTACGCTGTGATAGCTGCAGCATAATTAAACATAGAAGAGGAACTGGAGATGCCTCCCAGCTTCTTCAGCCCTGCCCTGAGCCAGACCATGTCTCCTTCCTCCAGCTGGGCCCAGGGAACAAAGATGTTCCTGGAAATCACCAGCATGACTCTCCTCCCGCTGTGTTGCTGTCTGTTTGCAGAAGACTTTGGTACATGCCTTTGCAGAGAGCAGTGCTCTTTCTCTAAGGACGCCCTTGGTGCTGCTTCCCAGGAGGGGCAAAATCCTGAGCTGCAAAAGCAGCTGCAACTGCTCTCAGCACCCCTCCCTGCTTCAGGGATGAGAAAAACAGAAACGCTGATTTTATGAGGTATTGCGTCTTGGGAACCTGGCCTAAAACATTTTCCAGTTGGGAACCTGTCCATCCGATTTCCAAAAAATAAAAGCAGTCCTGCAAGTTTTGGAGTGATCGCTTGATCTGAATGGGGAAACAGGGTTTGGAGCAAATAGAGCCAGAGAAAACTATTATGGTTTCAGGCACACAGGGTGCCCTGGAGTGGTTTTGTTTCTCCAAGGTGTATTTGTTGGTCTGACTGAGTGCTGACCCCCGTGTAGCTTCACACCTCACCTTTCCCATCTCCCTGGGCATGGCAGTGGCACTGCTCACTTTTGGGACAGGCAGTGCCCTGTTACCTGCTTTGATCCCCACATGCATGCTCCAGGCATGGCGAGTATCAGCTTTTTAATGGTTACACTGGAGATCTCTCTGGATTCAGGAATGAAGCTCAGACCTTGAACCAGTGGAGTCTCTTGGCTGGAGACAGCTCTCCACAGAGCTGATTTGTTAACAGGTGGCAGGAGTTCATTTATTTTACATTGCGATGGTGCTATTTCTGAATGAGACTGGAAAATGAAAGCTTTTTCTGTAGATTTTTGGCTTTTAAAATTTTGTTTATTTTGAATGGAAGCCCAGAATTCACAGAATGTAGCAAAAATTACATAGATACAGGCAGGGATCTTTGTTTCACCTTTCAGGTTGCTTCCACTCCTGATGCTAAGGCGGTAGCATTTGAAAAGGCCTTGGATATTTTCCCTTTGCCTGGAAAGAAATATATGAAAACAAAAATCCTGATGGAACACTGGAGGCATCTGCTTCCAAATAACTCTACTGAAAGCAACAAGATATGACCACACACAGCAGGGAGATGAGGAAATGGTCCTAGGAACTACCACCCAGCTGAAGAGTTTCCCAGTTACTGCAGCTCCCTGCCCTGGGAGACACAGCCAAGGGGATGAATGGGAGCTCCACAGACAGTCCTGATGTGAAGATAAACAATTGTTTTCCAAAATATTTGATCTTCGAATCCGTGAATCCATTTATCATAAATAGCCATTCAACAGCCCACTGTTATGACAAGCTCTTCTGGAACGAATCCAGCTCCAGAATTATGACAAGCTAAAAATGCTGTCTATTCCCATGGCTATAGACAGAGAGCTGCTACTCAGCAACACATGTACCACCAAGTGCCATAAAAATAGCCCCTCTGGAATTATTCAGTGTTTGGGACTTGTCATTTCATAGGGGTAAAAATGGATCCATTTTGCACAAGATATGCATAATATGCGTTCAGAGCTTTATAAATAGCGTTTATAAAATTATGTGTATAATTTTATCTCAAATTGATGCTGAGCAAACAGACAAAACAATCAACAAGAACTTAGCACACAAGTTTTGTTCTGAGGAGAAATCTTTGCTGGTAACACCTTAGATAACTGTAGGACTTTTACCCTAGAAATACAGATGTCTAAAGAGACCTTCGTCCTCTCTCCCCTGTCTCCTTACTTTCTTTAAGACACCTTTAGGGAAAAAAAAGTTGAAATTACTGTCATAATGGCAAAAGTGATGACTGTAAGCCAAAGAAGCAGCCCAGGCTAAAGTTGTCACCCTACACAAATTAATTCCACAGCTTTAGATATTCTGTACAAGAGAGACTTCTAAATGCAGGGCTTTATATCACTTGGGGTCCCAGCTTTTGCAAGTGGAGGCACAAATATGATGGAAACTTAGTTGCTGAAATGGTGCTCCAAGCCAGAACTGGGGTCAGTAGCTGGGACATAACTTGCATTGGCTCTTAAAGGAGCATTTGGGGACTGTGCTCTTTGGCTTCCTTTCTTGTTATTCTGCTTCCTTTCATTTCACTTGCCCTTGAAGCACTAATGTGGGAACAAAGCATTTGAACTGGTGAGTGAGGAAGATGAGATCTCGTTGGAGGCTCCTGGGCATCTTTCCCACTTACTGGCTCTGCTGAAAGAGAGCAGATACAAATATGAAAGCTTTGCTGCTTCCCTGCCCCAGGCTTTCCCGTCTGCCCTCTCCACTCTGGATCCTGGCTGCAGACTGAGGGTCCTTCTTGTCTCTAAAAGTTCCCAGTCACATCCTGTCGTGGACAAAGCCCTAGGAAAGGGTAGGAACTAGGGGCTGGGAAGGCGGTGTCTGGGGAAAAAGTACTGCAATGAAGTGGAGCAACAATGCGGCAGAGAATGATGATTTTGTTTGAGAACAGAACTGGTTTCATTCACTCACAATTGCATATCTGTACTTGTAAAAGGCTGGATGCCTATGTCCAAGTGGTAGTTTACTCTGGGTCATACTGCCACAGCTATCACTGCTAGTCCTGACTGGGGACTACCCTCCAGAGGAATGACCCACAGCCTGCTGGGAAGTGCAGGGTGCAGAACTGGATGAGTGTGCTGGAGGATACCACCCCCCACATCAAGCACCAGAGCTGTGTTTGTGGACCCTCAAGATACAGTGCATGAGCAGACATGGTTGTCCTATCCTGACCAGAGGGGATGAGGCAATTTAAAAGTGGCATTTAATCACTGGGGAGGAACTTAGAAGGGTTGGAACTAGATGATCTTTAAGGTTTCTTCCAAGCCAAACCATTCTATGGTTCTGTGACTGAGAGAGAATAAAATGGGCTTCCCAGAATGGTGCAACAGCACAAGACAGCAACTTCATTGAAATTCTGAGATCATTCAAATTGTAATGCCTTTACTTAGAAATAAGTATTTAAAAGACCTTTTTCATGAACTATTACATTTTTCTTTGAAAAAAATAAGGTATTAAAATACTATATTTTTTAAAAAGGTTTTACATTTTTTCATATGTTTTCACAGAAGTCAATAAATATTTTCTGGGGAAAATTACATCCCTCTTACCATTTTACTAAAATCAAATGGTTTCCAAGACAACTTTCCAATAACACTAGGGTTTGTTAAAGAAGCTGCTCCGCCCGAGGTATCCCATAGCAGAGTTTTGGGCTTCAAGTCCATTATGGTCATTTATCTGAATGGTACAGTGGTAGAAATAGCTTGAGCTGGGTGCCTCTGCAGAGGGTCCCCGAACAAAGAAATCCCTGGGCAATTACACCTTCACCTTCTAAATTCCTTACCCCTTCTCATGACAGTGCTGACCAGTAGCAATATTAGGGTCTTCCCATTCCTCATTGTGTCCCTTCATTTGTCTCTAGGTGGGATGTTTCTTTTCTTATCTCTAAGGTTCCAGCTTTTCTGACAAGTGTAGTGGCCTTCCTTACTTCCTTATCTTCCAGCTCAAACTGGCTCTGGGGCCTCTTTTTACTTAACTAAGTAAAAGTTCAGCATACCTAGGTGCAAGTTCACAGCTTGCAGGCTAAGGCTTCAGCACATTTAGCAACTAATGCTAAGCAAGTTACGCTAAGTGATTGATATCTTTTGTTTCTTTACAGGTTCACATTTCTATTTCTTGAGGGGTCAGGGAGGTCTTGGTCAGAGAAATCAAGTGATAGACAAAAATGTTAGAACTGTGCTTTGATGTTTTCACACCTTTTGCTAAAGCAAGAAATATTGCCTGTCAATGTGATAAAAAGGAGTGAGGCTAGCAGGAGATTTATGCCCTCCTGGAGGCATGGTGTGCTAGCTCTCCTCCAAATTCTTTCATGCTATTTCCATGGCAACTCCATATAATGATAACTCCCACTGATTTTCTTCTTTTATCTGTTATTTTGGTCCTAGATAGTGATGGAGCCGAGGCATACATTTCTTTCACACCATTTGATGCCCATCGACAACCAAAATAAATAATGTCCTCATTCTTCAGACATTTAGGAAGTGCAGGTAGTTCACAGCAGTTTCGGGAAATCACCTGCAGAGCTGGACAGAGCTGAGACAGGAAAATAAGTGCTACAGATGCTCAGAGAGAGCTGCAAAGGATGAACACTCACTGTCAGCACAAGGTGACAAGATTACATCCCACTCCTGCCTTTCTCCTTCCTTTAGTTGGACTACCAGCTGGAGGCTAAGTAGGAGGCCATGGTGTGATAGGAGGGTGGATAGTTTGGGTGCAGGGAGCTGCACATCAGCTGTCCTACCCATGGAGAGAGGAGGTCTTTCTGCCTGACTGGGAGACATTCCATCCCCCTGCTGTCGGCTCATGATTGCAGATCTGGTCCAACTCACGAGACAAGGATCAGGAACTTCTTCTAGGCAGAGCTGCAGCTAGTGAAACCCTTAGCCAAGTGCCTCTAACCCATGACTTCCTCCCCCTTACGAAATCCCTGCAGTGTGCTGCTGCTGGCTGATCGCAGAAGTGGCTGACATGCAGTTTGTTCTGGCAAACCTGTGCTTGCTTCATCTAGCTAAGAGATGGGACAGGACAAATTATCAGAACCAGGGTGGAGAGTCTATGGAGATGCTGGAGTCCAGCTGCCAGTGTGCTTTTGGGCTGCTTTTGGGCATCCAGCTTTTGGGCTGCAATTCAGTCAGTGGCAGGGAGGACAGGACAGTCTGAATGTAAAGGCCTATGCTAAGCACCCCATTACTTCATGCCCTGAGAGCATCCAGGTGTTTTGACTGTCCTTGTTTCTTCCTACAGAGATTCCCGTTTAAACAAAGGATCAACGCCAGCTGAGATGGCATCCTCCTTCGGGAGGGGACCTTAAACCCTACTGACTTACACCTAGTAGTAGTGCCCCTTCTGAATAAGGCTGTTTCTCAGAAGAGCTGTTCTACTCTGTTTAAGTCCTCTCTGTCCTGTAAACCAGATGTTTGTGAGAGATTTTCTGGGGCTTAGGCTGTTTTAACAGATGGAAAAGCTAATTATGCAAGAAGTTTTTCAGTTTTCTGCATGCAGAAAGATTTGCAAGGATGGGAGCATGCCAAGGATCAGTGCTCCTCTGCTGTGAGAGTTGTCACAGCAATTACATAGAGCAGCAGGGAAGATAGCACTGCACCCAAAGGGATCACATCTGATGGCTGAAGTCACTTGGGATTTATGATGCCCATTACACAGGAGGGGTGAACCAAGAGGGGACACACAGTCTCCCTGCCCAGCTTCCCATCAATCTACTGATCCCCCTTCCTTCCACCCTTACATGGAAATCAGAACAGTTTAAGGTCTAAGATCTTTTGCTGCTTAGCTTCACCTCATTGATGCCCAGTGACAAGTTAACCCCAAGAAAAATGGAAAAGGAGCCCAAAACTCCATGTTGTGATTAGTCACTGCTCCCAAGTTATAGACAATGTACTTGATGGTTGGGACTGGTATCCATCACTGCCTGGGTAACGATGAGCCACCGGCACAGATACGGGCCCATGTTTGTGCATGAGATAACGTGTGCTTGCAGGAGCTGGTGTGGCTCAGGCTCTGGCTCCCCTGACATCACCTTTGAGTCAGGCTAAGGGACTGTGGGCATATGCGATCATCCAGACATCACCTCTGTTACAGAGAGAGGAAGGAGGGCACAGTAGTTTGAGTCTTTGCCTTGAAGAAGCCCAGATTTGAATCTTAACCCCGAGTGACACAGCACAACTCACCTGAGCATGTGCATGAGCAGTCATCTAGGTACAGTAGAAATCTGCTCTTGACCTTGTGTCCTGAATGTAGGAAACAGCATTTCCCCATCATGCTGGCATGATGGAAGGATAAGCACCTTTTCCACATGTATTACAATGTTCCTATCAATCACAAACAATTCCCCATCCCTCGGGGCAGAACTGGGGTTAAGGCAGTGGGGTTAAATGAAGCAACAAATCTCTGCTAAGAGGGAGACCACAAAGACATGTTTCTAAACTCCTTGTATGAAATGTTCCCAAAGTTCATGTGTTTTTATTTCTTAGGATGTTGCTAAGACACAGAAACCCATAAAAATTATTCTAGTCTTAGACATAGAGATGCCTCTAAAGTGAGAACTAAAGCTGAAGAAACTTCTGCCATTGATTTTTTTTTTTTTTTTGTCCCAGATTTTCACTTCAGGTATATCATCATACTTCTATTAATTTAAATGTGAGCATTGTATGCACAGTTGGAGTTAGAGCATGCTCTAAAAGCTGATTGCATTTGAAGAGTGCACTATGAAAGAGAAATCAGGCAAGACACTGATCATCTCTTTGGGATCCTATAAAGGAGCATACAGCTTCTTTCGGTATTTCCTCATTCACTCAATATAGACAAAGTTGATTTCACTTTTAGAGATTACCACTAGACAATAAAGACAAATGATATTCAAAAAAAGGCGAGATGAATAATGAAACTTGCAGAGCTAGGATCTTCTCCTCCTCCCATCCCACTCGTCTCCAGGATTTGAAAAAAAAAATCACTTGTAGCTAGAGGCAGGGCTGACCACCTACATAAGTCTGGCTTTAGGATTCCTCCTGTCGGATGAAAAACGTGATAGCCATCAAGATACGAATCACTAATCTGGTGTGAACGCACGCAAACACTTTGAATAGGTTAAAAATGGTGCATGATCTATCTTCACGCGTTCCGGGTAACTCAGCAGAAACGGGATCGCGTGTCCACGGTGGCTGTAAATCCCACAGTGCCCCCGTCTGGTATCTGAAGATTCCGACGTCACGGTAAAACAGGCAGTTCCAGATTTCAGGCCCTCACATGGGACAGGTTTTAGTTCATCTTTCAGAGAACTAAAGCACAGCAGGTGGCAGAGCCAGGCTGCTCCTAAGACAGGAGCAGGGAGGGTACCGTGATGCTGCGAGAGCTGTGGAATCAGCTCCCAGTTCACTTGGAGCAGTGTTGTAACTGGCCTCCAGTCCTTCCAGTAGCCCAGCAGCAACCTGTGCTATGGAGCACTGAGCGTATTCTGGTCCACCAGACTCCTGGTTTACAACCCAGTAGATTGCCACACTAACAGAATCCCACAGATCTGCCGTGGTGGAAAAAACTTTATGCATTCATCTTGTCCACAGACCACTCAGTGGAGTCAGGTAGGTAAATCCATACATTTTCTATCCTTTCCCATTCAAATCAGCACACACTTCCTTGCATCTGCTTGTGGGGTGACTTGAGCTTAGGATCTGGATGCGGTCTTATCTCACACAAATCATTAGCCATTTTAAACACAAAATTCCGCATGTAACCAGGGGAACCACACCACATGCCTCGATATATAGTGATAATGGCAGTGATGGGTAAGGAGGAGAAGGAGCACAAACAGGTCATGTTATCTACCTGCTGCTTCTCTGTGTGACAGAACTGTCCTGCCCACATTGCTGCCTGGTGTCGCTGGATCCAGCACAGTCCCAGGAGCTTTGGTGGATGCCGTTTGGGAAGCTGCCCAGGATGGGGAGCAGATCTGGTGAGCCATAATCTGCCTGGACAGAAGAATGCCCGGTTGCCCATTTGCTGCCATACCCCAGTGACTGTGCTGCAAGGCCTCGTGAAGCAGCCAGGAGTCTGTGACCCAGTGTCTGGGGACTGACTGAGCCTTCTTGCCCACCGAAACCTCAGCAGAGCTGGGCAGGAGGCTCTGGGAGCCTCAGGGAGAGGTTAGCTGAAATCCAACCAGGCTGCCTAAAATAAAATGAGTTGGGAGACAAGCTTTTTGTATTGCTGTATAAAACAAGCTGAACGTCACAGTGGAAAAGCTTCCTTTTTAGGCTGGAAAGCTTTAGTTTTTTTTTTTTTAATTTTTTTAATTGGAACATGCTGAGTCAAATCAATCATTTCACGCGAGCAAAATTGCAAATTGTACCGAAGTTCACTCAAAGGCCATGAAATAACTCCTTTTTTTTTTTTTTTAAGGTTTTAATATTAAAGCTTTAATGAGATGCAGATTTTTTATTTTTTTCGCTTTTAATTAGGAGGAGTCCAGCGTGCTTTTCTCTGACCCCAGGGAGCTGCAGGCCCCTCAGCCGGCGGCGGGAACCGGCCCCGTCCCCCGCCCCCTGCCGTCGCCTCCCCGCCTTTCCCTCAGCGCTTCGGGGCGGGGCCCGGCGGCGGCGGCGGCCGCGCGCTCCGCGGGGTACGGGCGCCCCCTAGCGGGCAGCGCTGGGACAGCGGGAGGAGCCGCCCCGGCGGGTTCGGGTCCGCCCGGGCAGCGTTGCCGGCTGCCCTCCTCTCACCGGCTTTCTTGGCGTCGCCTTCGCTTCCTTCGGGGCGTTAGAAACGGATAACCAGCCTCCTCGCTGGTTTTGGGGGGGGGTTGCTTTTAATTCTGCCAGGATTATCCCAGTGGGACGTGGCCCTTCCGTGGCTCTTCTGTTGCCAGGCTCTTCTCGGTGGTGCCCAATGATAGGACAAGGGGTAATGGGTTGAAGCTGAGACACAGGAAGTTTCATGTCAACATAAGGAAAACATTTTTCCCAGTGAGGGTGGCAGACACTGGAACAGGCTGCCCGGGGGGGTTGTGGAGTCTCCCTCTCTGGAGATATTCAAGACCCACCTGGATGCGTTCCTGTGTGACCTGGTCTAGGTGATCCTGCGCTGGCAGGGGGGGTTGGACTAGGTGATCTCTCGACGTCCCTTCCAGCCCTTGACATTCTATGATTCTATGGATACCAGGCAGATGCTGGAAGCATCCTGCACCCTGCGTTCTTCGTTGCTCCCTTGGCACCAGTCCCAGGTGGCTGGTTTAGGGGCTGAGGGTCAAGGCCGGCTCCTTCTAGGCAAATAGGCAGTTAAAGAGGGTGTTCCAGCACTGGTAAAACTGGAGTGCCTGTCTCATTTATTCTGATTATAGGGGGGGTCCTGGGATGACTAAGACACACTGAGGAATGCTTAACAACACTGTGCCTAATTTCTGAGATTCAAACACGTGTTTGTTCAGTCTGGTAAAACCGGTAAAGTGCTGATTTGCAGGAACAAGTGCTTTCCTACAGCACTGAGCAAGGAGCAGCATCAGGATCAAGATGCTACTTAGGTCCTTTTCTCTCCATGACTATAGACCTCACCCCAAACCTTCAGCACTTTTTCACACTCCTGCTCCAGCATTTGAGCCTTCCTGGAGGGTGTTGGGGGGGGGGGGGGACAGCAAACATGGCTGTTTGTTCAAGATACAACATTCTATTTCAGCTCTTGACTAATTCATTAGATAAAATGATGCCCATTTTGTAAGCCACAACCTTTTCTTTCTCCGCAAACTCACCTGTTACTGGTTTACTGGGAGAAACTCACTACAGAGATAGATCCAGATAAGATAAGCCTGACGAGCTGGGAGGGCAGCTCTTGCTCCATACTTGGCACTTCAGAAAGCAGAAAGTGGCAGAAAATGGCACTCATATCTAGCAGGGTGCTTCACTCATCACTATAGAAAAGGCAAAGCAAACATCAGTTTCCTTAGAAACTGTGGGTGGTAGGGCATGTTGACTTTAAGGGAGGGAGAGAATCTCACATGGGACAGTCCTGGGTACAGAACAGTGAATGTGGTGTAGGTAGAGAGAGGGGACGACACAAGTTCCAGGCACACAGGAACAAGGGTCACTGAAGCAGGGCAGAGACTCCCTGGAGACACTCTCACAACCACTATCCTGCATTTCTCAGTGTGGTGGCAAAAACTTCCCTAGGGCAGAGGGGGCCAACTCCCTGTCCTTGGTTGGCCCAGTAAGGGCACAGATTTATCGAGTGCAGCTGGTCACCATCTACTCACCAACCACTCACCAACCCCAGCCTGAGTGGAGGGATGCACACCAGCTGGTACCCAAGGGCCGGGCTTGCTGCTATCGAGGCACACCTCCACTTAGCTTTCAGAGCCCCCAGAAATCAGACAAATATTGGCAGGGACCCTCCGACTTCCTTCCCCAGGACTCCCTGCCAGGAGATGCAGCTGCTGCTGCAGCATTCAGCTTACAAGTGGCCTTGGATGCTGTTTCTGGCTCTTGACAGAAACCACCTGCCTTAGAGACAGAACCACAGAATTGTTCAGTCCCTCTGTTTATAACCACACAATCTCCTCCAGGGCAAAGGGAGTAACTGGTGCTGGGGAAAATGAACCTGAAGGCAGCATTGTCCAGTGCTGCATGCTTGTGGCAATATACGTCAACAACATACCAAGCTGCATGAGTAAGGGTGAAGTCAATAAGGTGAGGGAAATCGTTATTCCCCTTTATTTAGCACTTATGATGCCGTATCTGGAGTACTGGGTTCAGTTTGTGTCTCTCACTGCAACAGAGCTTAATCAAATGGAACAAGTCTAGCAGGGGTCCGCTGAGACAGTTGAGGTCTGCTCGGATCATGTCACCAGGAGAGACTGAGATACCTGCTCAGCCATGAGAAGAAAGGCTGAGGGGGATCCACTTGCTCTTGTCTATTAAGTAAATGGATGCTATAGAGAAGAAGGCAGCTTGGGGCAGAGTTAAGCAAGAGGCATCCCCCATGTTGCCCACATATGGCAGCTTTTAGATCTCAGGTTTGTTTTCAAGATACTGCAAACCCAGTGTGTTCCTGGGGAGTGTGTGTCAAGAACAGTGTAAGCTAAGCAACCCACCTGGCTGGGTGATAAGGTAGGGAAGATCGATGCTCTGATGCTGCCACTTACTTCTCTGAGTGTTGGTCCCCTCTAGGTGCTGCTGCTCACAGGCTGTAGTACAGCTACTTGGGATGGATGAAGAAGACTGCTCCCAGATGATCATATTGCTTGTATCAGGGCCAGGAAAATGGGAGATGTTTCTGCTCTTCAGCTACCTCTATTTCTGGTCTACAGTGATGAAATACACTGAAACTACTGTGTTGGGTTTGTATGGGAGAAGGGGTTTGTATGGGAGAAGAGGTTTGTGTTTGTTGTTGGGGACTGGACACATCATCTGTACCATCAGCCTGCTGCAAGGATGGTCATTTTTGGCAAAGGACCACCATGTACACTTAGGCCAATAGCTGCCATGTTCAAGACATGGCCCCATGATTTTGTTCCTTGTGGAGCAGATCTGATTAAATTGATACCCTGGTCCCGGGAGTGTGTAGAGACTGGGTGTGAGATGCTGTGTCACCCATTACTCATATGGAGTTGGCCAGAGGGGATGCAGCTTTTCAGCACTTGCTTCAGAAAAGGCTGGGGGGTGCAAGGGATGCTCCATGCTTACAAGGGCCTTACAAAGTGCTGTGGGTTCCCCATCTCATGCAGCTGTTTCCTGACACCCCGAGAGACCAACACTTGCTTTCTTGCTCTGTGACCGTCTTGAAAGGCATGGGAACTGGGCATGCTCCCCAACACCTCTGCCTTCAGATCCTGAAGGAGAATGCATACTTCTCCCTGCCTGCAACCAGTCCCTGGCATCTCCTGTCTGAGGGAGGGGGTCTCATTTACCACACATGTGCCACAGTGAGGGCTATGGGGCTTGTAGGGAGAGGGTGAATCCCTCCCAAAGAAACACCTTGTTTGGGGATGATGGTACCAGCACCAGCTGCCAAAAGAAGAGCTTTTTTGGCAAGCTGGGGAGCAGCTGAGAGTTGAACCCAGCAAGGACCTTCCCCATCCGACACCCTGGCACCACTGGCCTTGGTCTGTGCTCCAAGAGTTTATCACACCTCCTGTAACTATGCCTGACTGGTCATGCGGAGCCCTATGGCCCTGGCAAGCCTGTGGGATGGTGACCCAAAAGTTCCTGGGCCTGAGCAGTGGCTCTGCCCCTCTACACCCTTTTCCCATGACATCCCTGACCTGAAGTTCAGCTGAGTTTACCCTGCCTCCCAATAATCCTGTCTGCTTTCGTAATCCAGGTGTGCTCTGTGCCAGCCCTTCTTTAGTGTGTACATTTCTGGTGCTTTGGTCTTCTTGAACAGGGAGATGAGGGACCAGAAACTAGAGAGCCCTGAAGACAGCAGACCTGCAGCCCCCATCACCAAAGCAGAGAGGGTAGGGATGAGCCTTACGGGGTTTAGTGGACTTCCAGTGGGAAGGTTTTAAACAAAAATAGCACAAGGATCAGGCAACCTTCCCACATTCTCCACTCACTTGTTCCTCTTGGGTCTACCCTGTCTGGCCCCACCAGTTTAGGATTTTCCTGGGACACGTGTGTGACTAAGTGGTTCGCTGGGTTGATTTAAGCTCAGTTTTAAGGAAAGAAGAAACTGCTGCTTTCCCAAAAACCTCTCCTGGGATGTGATAAACCTTCAGAGCGGCACCACCCTTTCCTGCCAGTGCCAAATTCCACAGAAATTTCTATTTGATTTGGCATTTAAATCAGCCTTCACCCAAAGCTGCCTTAATATTGAACAAATGAAAAATAACTCTGGGCAGATTAGTATTTGTGTCATTACAGGGGTCTAAAAAATTACTCTAAAAGGCACTGTAAATCCATGGAAGGAGATTTTTTCACCCTCTGCTGAGCAGCATGCACACTAAAATCTAAGTAATCAAGAAAACTGCTGTGCCCTGAATCAATGGGAGTGTATATGGTGTCCCTCATCCCTCCTAATTCTGCTGCCTCTGGGGCCAAGGTGTGTTTAGGAGGCACTTTCTGGTCTGTGGCAGTCAGTGAAGGAGTTAATAAGTGTCTGGAATATGGAAAATACACACAGTAAGAGCACACTTCACTCTTATTTCTCCTGTTAGCCTGTCCCTTTGCTCCCCTAGACTCCACTGAATTAGGGGATCTGGCTCTGTTGTAATGTATTTTTGGCTCCTCCCGGGACTTAACTCTAGCTACATTTAAGCCATCAGTGGCACCACATCAGATGGAAAATCTAATTTCTTGAAAATTTAGTATTGTGTCAAGCACATCCCTCCTATCTTCAGTCTGCAACAGTCTAAACAACTTGTATCATGGCTTCACATACCCCCTTCCCAATCTGCTCCCCAGTGTTACATTAGTATCCTTATGTTTTCTCTCCCATCCTCTGTGCTACAGGTCTGGAACCATGTAGGTGAAAGGGGGGAGGAGGAGGGAAGGGTAAGCATCATTTCCACCTCAAATTTACTAGAGAAGGCAAGTTGAGTTGTGATGCATTTCAAACCAGTGCCTAGGAGGGCACTTTCTCATGCCAAGTGATTCAGAAGACCCAAATGTCCCTGTATTGCCCTTCAGTATGGACAGGCAGTGTAGGGAAGACTCAGCTTGACATCTTTTAGACAGAATTGTGCCTGAGTAAGAGTGTTTTCTCGCCAGGAACATAAGGATATGTGGTAGCATAACATACCATGTAAAAACTTATGGGAGAGGAAGCCTCTAAAATGGAAGACAGCAGCCTCATACAATTAGGAGGTTTTAGAAAATATATAAATTAACATCATCATCACCATTATTGTTATTTTCCTTTGATATTGTTTCTGTTTTCAAATAAAAATATTACAAGTATTCAGAACATCAGAAAGACCTTTTTTTACAAGCTGAATTAAATACCTACAAGCTCCTTTCCTACTCTTAACTGTGCAAGTACCCAGCACGACACAAGGAAATAAATACAGGAACATGGACACAGCAGACACAGACAGATGCTGTAACCAAATGATCACATCCTTCCTCCTGCATTTGCATCCTGTGGCTTCAGTTTATATTTTCTCATTTCTTAAGCACTTCTAACACTGAATTGGTTTTCTTTATGCAGGAAAAGTAACCCTCTTCTGCACTCTTAAGCCACTGATCTCCAGTCTACAGTGACAGCTTCAAAGAAGCCAGAATCCCTTTACCATCTTCCCACAAGCTGCAATCTCCCAGGTGGCCTACTCCAACCCATGGAAAGCTGTTGCTGTCACCCCAGCAGCCATGAGAGGAATCACATTCCCGGGAAAGAACACCAGTCTCTTGTAGTCAGGCTGTTTGGTTTTTTTTTTATTAATTAAATATTCCGTATACAAAGTACTAAATAAATATACATCTGTGTCAGACACCACTGTACCATACACACCCACTTGGAGAGCTCTATGTATTTGCAAATGAAATATCATGGAAAGCTAGTTACCTGCAAAGCAGGCTGCAGAATGATTGCACTCTGCAGACTCATTGCTTATCGCCCAGGGTGCAGTCCACACAGCACACACATGCACATGCACATGTTCATGCTCATTCACTCCTGGGAAGAAGGGTGTCCACCCTCCATAACCTGGCTTCTTGGGAAATGTTTGCATTAATACAACAGACACACTTGGGAGAAGGCAGAGCTCCGAGGTGCACGGGATTAAATCCCACCAGTGTATTCCAAGCAGTTGCATGGAAGAGTTTTTTTTTTCTGTGGGGATCCACAGCCTGGGGTGGGAGGGTTGGGGAGGGAGCGTTTGTGGAGTTGCGTAGGCACCTTGGGAAGTTCAGATGAGGCATGTGGTCGGGAATCAGAGCTAGGAGGGAGGCTGATGCTAGAGCACAAATTGTGAAGAAGGAAAAAGGAACACTCTCTCTCTCTCTCAGTCTCTTCTCCACTGATCTCTAGAAGAAAGCCAGGCAGGGCTGGGAGGGGGTGCAAAAGTAACAATGGAGAGGTAAGGGTGTCCTTGGTAGTATCTGAGGTGTGTTCACAGGTGGGCGGGAGTGTGAATGTGTAGGGGTGATGCTCCTGCCTCTCCTCCTATCAGATGTGGGTCACAGGCATCCCCACAAGTGGATCAAAGCAAGTCGTGGATGGGGCAGAGCCAGTCGCAGGCCCAGCTGATGATCTTCCTGCTGCTCTAGCACTACAGCATTCCTGATGAAAATAGGCCAGGCCAGGCTCTTCCCAGCACGTCCTTCTGTCAGAAAAGATGAGCTCTGTCCCATGGAGAAACAGCATTAGCAGGGACAGAATGGCCAGAGTGGTATCTGAAAGCTGTGTTTGAGGAAGGAGAAGGCACTGCAAGGTGCTTGTGCGGTGAAAAGATAACCTCTCTTTTCTTCTTTTGCCAGTGTGGGTTGACTCTCTCTCCTCTGCAGGACTGACTCACTCGTCACCATGTGCCCCATTCTCCATGCCTTTGCTGATGGGGTCTTAGTCTCTTTGCTTGCTGTGGAGCTGCTACATGGGACCTTTTCCACCAGTGTAGTCATGGTACGGGCTTGTCCGGGCCTTGGGTCGAGGAATGGAGAAATCATTTTGGGGTTCAATGGCCTGAAAAGGAAGCATGAAAATCTACCTTTGAAAACTGGAGAGAAATAATAGAACAGGGCTTAAAAAACCCTACAAAAACAAACGAAACCAAAACAACAGAAGCGAGGAGGGAGAAACAGAGCTAAAGATTTCCTGAGAGTGTGATCAATGGGGCTGTGGAAGAGGATCCTGTCAGAACAAACCAGTAATGGAGACATGTCACCAAAGGACATGTGGGGACATGACGTGAGCTACTAGGCCTGGCTAGGCTTCAGTCTGTAGGAGAACTGCTGACTGGGCATGGGTACTCCCAGACTGCCTACTTTTGAGCTGCACTGCAGCTTCCAGTGACTGATGGTGGGTATACATTCAGGGCACAGGCTGGGGAAGGGAGCATGATCTCCTGAGGAAAGGGCACAATCCACTTCAGGAACTGTGCTCAAAGATAGGACTTCTTCTGTGATGTCAAATCCAGAAGTATCAAAATCCACAACCTCAGACTTTGCTTTGGGGCCATTCTGCCTGTGTCCCTGGACGTGTCACAGCTCCCTCCCCACAGCCACAGGCACCTCCATGAACACTTGTCATGGAATCGCCCAGCTCCATGCAAAGCACCTGCCTGACTCCACAGAGCCTGCTCTAGATCCATCTGTCTTTTCCCATTCTCCTTCCCTGCAGCCCCTGAATAGCCTACATGTCGTGAAACACGTGAAGGGGGACATGATCTTACCTTCATCTGAAAGTGAGAAGAGTATGGGGAGTACCTGAGGTCTCCTGTGTCTCCTGAGTCAGAAGAAAAGAGGCAAGGAAAGTTAAGTTAGTATTATATGGTAGCTTGGAAATACCACGTCAAGGGACACTCAAAGGGCCTGTGGCTATGCTAGAAGCTGCTTTTAGACTGATCAAACTATGCAATATGTAGGAAGGAAAGGGTTAAAATACATAGGTAGGTGACTTGTTAAATATTTCCTTATGAAAGCAGGAATGAGTGGTATTGTAAATAACAGAACATAGGGGGCCTTGGAATTTAGACATCTCCTGTTGCCTCACAATTACTGTCATCGTCACCAGCCAAATCCCTCCCACCTGCATGCACAAGAACCCCTCTGCATTATTTCCTGGGGAAAGCACGGCCTTTCCTGGCTATTTTACAAACCTGGAGGTCTGACTCCAGGAGACAAATGTGAACTCAGTAGCAGATCTATGGAGAGTGCAGTCACACCTCCGACTCATAGATGCGGGAAGCCTCGATTGATAAAATATTTTGCTGTGCCCAACTAGGCATGAGACTCATACACAGAAGTAAGACCTCCTTGCCTTCTTTTTAGATGATGAGTTAATTTTAAAATGGATAATGGGAACCAGATCAGAACTGGTTTTGCTGAGAGGCAAACAAAAACCACTCAATTTTTGCATGGACTTTCCAGATGTAACAGAATCATAAGGAGCTGTGTCTCAGCCAGTCACACAGTAAGTGTCCTACTCAGTCACTACACACCTTTGGCATTTGCATTGGTTCTTACTCTTTCCTTCTTTCTGGAAATGCATTTTCACTTGCATTTCTGAAGTTTCATCAGCCTGACACTTTTTCCTATCTCTAAATTATCCGTCATCTTCAAATCTTTTCTTATAGCCTTCTTACCTCTTTTAGCTTATGTGTGAATAGGGCTGGGGGACAGTGGAATCATTCACTTCATCATACCTTGCATGATTTCATCTTGGGTGTAGGCACGGTTGTCCACTCCTGTGGTCTGGTTTATGAACTTAGGTTGGCAGGAGTCATTTTCTGGAGGGTAGTCCTCCAGCTTCAGAGGGGCAGTGAGGAAACAAATTTCAGGGACGATATACATTATCAGGAAGATCCATCCATTGGACACCAGAGCAATAGCCATGACAGGATCATCCCATCCAGGTTTCTTTAAAACTGTGTTGCCTTTTGTGAGCATAGTGATCCACACTACCCAAACAGCAATGGAGAACAGGATAGTGACAAAGATGTGTGCCCCATGCCTCTTCCAGTTTTTGTATGGCCCACAGAATGTGAACATGGAAACCAAGAAGGTCAGAGCCATCAAGAAGAGCACATAGATCAAAAGCATTACAAAGTCCTTGTTTGTCTCCTCCCGAGGCATATTCAGAAATCTGTCTTTCTGGTTTACTAGCATGGTGACTAAGTACTCAATGTTGATCACAACTTGTACCAGGGCAAAGGAAAGAATGAGGAGCAGCAACACCATCCAGGAGAAAGGCTTTCTTCCTCTCACTAGTTTGTTGAGGTTGCAGGCATGGGTGAGAAGGCATGAGAAGCAGAGAGCAAAGATGACTCCAAATAGGAAGAAACGAGTGGGGCGAGTCCTGGGATTCAGTTTAATGATGAAGGCAAAAGTGAGACCAAAAATGCCGAGCGTGCCTAAGAGAAAGAAGAAGTAGACGGACATCATGTGCCGCTTGCTGTTGTCTTGGACTCTACAGATGAGAAAGAAGAGTGAGCAGATGAGGAAAATGGTGACGATGACACCAGCTGCAGCCAGAGACTCCAGGACAATCCCCCAGGCCTGCTCAATGTCACAGAGCAGATAGTAGTCAGCATCGATGTTGCCGCAGCCTCGGGGAGGTGATGCCATCCTCTCACCTTCTTGAGCAATCTTCCTGTGGAATGTTTCCCCAAAACTGTAGAAGAAGAAAAGACATAGGCTGTTGTATTAACTACCTGCGTGCTGCCAGCAGTGGGGAAGGAGAGGACCTCCATGCCCACCTCACTGGGCAAAAACACCATAGTCCTAAATACATGGGGCTGTGGAAGCAGAGCCATCCCCTTGTTTGGCACTGGCTGCCTATCAAGGGCAATCCAATCCCCTTAGGAGACAATTCACCTTGCATGTCCTCTGCATCTTGCCTGGCGTTGTGCAATGTTGTAGGAGCACGGGAAGCAGAAAGAAAGTGAGGCTTTTTCTCAGGCATTAGCTTGGTGCCCTCCAGCATAGAGACTCAGCTGTCTTGTCACTTTTGTGATATGAGAGCAGCTGTTAGTCATAATACAGTTTATGCTTTTTTGACAAGTTCAAATAACACTAGTATCTTGTGCCAGTGAGGTTCAGAGATGAGCAATGCAGAACAGGAAACTTGTTACGTCTCTTTTCTTTCTTATACTTTCTCTGAAACACTCTTGACTTTGGTCTACAGTTATCAGTGAAGGTGAACTTTACCTGGTTTTTATCCTGCTGATAACTAACCTGGATGTCTCCAGCATGCCTCTTACTTTGATTTAAATAGCAAATATAGTCCCCCAACCACAAGCCCTAAACTCATATTCTTCCTTCATGGCATCAGTAAGAACTGTCTTAACGACCTCAGTCCCCTCCTCATGATAATGCCTTGCTCTGTCTGGAGGCCTGACATGTCAGAGCTTCTCATGTTCATTGCAAGTTACCCCTTGGGGAGTCCATGAGTCAAGGTTGGACAAGGTCTCTAACACACCCAGAACATTCCTGCTGTCTCATCATGAGGAGTTCAGTGCTGTCTGAGCAAGCCTGGTTTAAGCCCATCTTAAGATGAGCTCTTAAGCCCATTTAAAGAGAATGAGAGGGATTTATTGGTGAGCTCTGCCCATTGCCAAGGGGAATTAAGTTGTCTGCTTCCTTGGGAGCCTGAAGCATGTGCAGAAACCACTGGACAAAGATGCTGGTGCTTTGTGGCCTATCATGTAGGCCTATTATTTAGAACCCAGAGGCCACGTACTGCTTTCTAGGTACCAAGTTGCTCAGTTAAGCTATGTCTATCAAAATAAGAGTTTAGATACAATATCAGCATGAAACATGGGGGAATCTGGCCTTAATGGAGACCCACGCTGGAAAATCAAGGGCTTTCTTTTCTGATATATATAGAAAAAAAGTTAGCCTTGGAAAGTTTAATATTTAGTGCCTGTCATGCCATTTGCCTTGATTTTCTCCCTCCAGAGAACTGCAGTTATGAGGCTGGTTCTAAAACCTTCCAACAGATTTTAGACAGTGTAGGTTGAGTCTTCAATAAATGGCAGTTGATCTAATCAAAAGATGAATGAAGAGGGAAAGGATCACCGACTCATTCTTAGCCTCACATATGCCTCAGTGTCACCTGCTTATAAAAGGCAGAATACTTTTCCAGCTTTTAACATCACTGTGTAAAAGGAGATCTGCAGCTCTTCAAAAAGTTAGCTACAATAAAATGCAAATTACTCATATATGCAGGAACTCTGTACTCCCATGGAGAGAACGTAATTAGTGAATGACACATAGAAGAGTTTTCACAAGTAATTGTTCACAAAATTTTGAGGATTTAGGATCTCTTGCACAAATATTGGAGAGCTATCTGGACCTTTGTGAATAATAATGAACCCTTCTGAAAACATGGAGAGCAAATGCCATGATTTTATCCACAGACATTTACGGTTGTCAGATAAGCTTATCTATTCACAGCTCTGGCAAATGCAGATGGGTGCCCATTGTGGGTGCAGGTTGAGATCACAGATAGCCAGTGTGAGACATCAAGGTACCACAGAGCCCACTCACAGCTTTGAGTCCTGACTGGTGCTTACTGCAAGTGGTACCTGTCACAGTCAGCTGCCACAGCCCTTGGAACAAACAAAATGGAAAGAACCTTGCTGCTTTGGATAACTGGGCCACTTGCACCAGTTTTTACTCAGGTATGTCCTATGTGAGACATAGTCTCTGCCCTGTCTTCTGGGTGAGTGCTGCCCCCCAGAAACTGAGTCAGCTCATCCAGCTCCTTCAGAAGTGTCTGGGCTCTGCAGACTGTGCAAGGGAGCCTGTGCTATGGTAATTTCACAGCTCACCTCAAATCATGGTTCTCACTGTAGTGCTGAATCTTCTCCCTCCAGCCTGAGCCTCCTGTCTCATTGATACTTGTCCATAAAATACACCCATCCACCCACAAATTTCAAATTACTTCCTGGGAAAGTCTTCCACAACTCCCTCGGCTCCAGCTGGCAATCCCATGCTTAGAGCCAAGGGCAGAGGATATTCCCTGTTTGCCATGGCACCCCACGCCCCTGCTCTCCCACACTGTAGAACCATAGAGCCACGCGCCACCAAACCCCAGCCGCGGAAGGCAGGTCCACCCTGGATCCTGGATGACATTGCCTTGAATTACCTTTCTGCGTCCTGCCTGGAGAAGGCAACAGGGAGGCTCCGACTAGAAGAGGCAAGTTCCCAGTGCACCCAGTAACACAGTCACCTTCACGGCTGTCACCCTGGCCGAGCAGCTCCGTGCTCACCCTCCTTGGGAGCTTTAACAGCTGGAAGGCTGAAGAGGTGTGGCCGAGCACGCCTATTCCCGTTCCACCACCTCTCCTCTCCGGCTGGACACGGCTATGAAAATACCATCCCCGTGCCAGGAAATGAAGTAAGGCCTCCCTGACGTCAGCGGAGCACTCAGCCTTGCGTTGGTGTGGAGATGGAGCCGCTGCCTGTCCCAGCCCTGGGACACACATTGAACGCTGCTCAGCCAAGCACCTGATAAGGTGCTCCCCTCTCTGACCCCTGGTACCCGTGGGTGGGGATGGTGTCTATAAATAGCAGTGGGTTCCCTCCCTGCAGCAAGCCTTTTGTTTTTTGACGTGTTTTCTTGACAGATAACTGCTTGTGAGGAGCCTGTGAGGTGCAAATGAAGAAGACCTGGAGGGAGAGCGGTTGCAAGCCCAGCTCCAGAGCCAGTGTTCTTGGGGCTGTTGCTGGGCGCTGCTGCATCTGTGCACGGGGACACGGCTGCTCCGCTCGTCTCTTCTGCCTGTGCTGCTGAGAGCCACGGGCTCCTTTCCTGAAAAGGGCAGTTTGCCTTTCCTGGTACCTCGCTCAGCCTGGCCCTGATCTCTGAAGGCACAGTTCTGTCTGCTTGCAAGTGCTGAGTCACTTTGCCCAAATTGCTAGCCCAAACGGTTAATGAATGAAGGCAATGACAAATTCCCCCTTGCTCTACATCGTGCCTCTGGCCCGACACACCTATTGGCGCAATCCCATCCGAAGCCCCGGGTATCTCCAGCGTGTGCATGACTTCATCTGTTATTTTAAATATTACTCACTGGGAGTATTTTATTATTCTGATTAAGGAATATCCACACCAAGCACTTGGTCCCTACGCACAGCCACTAAACCGGGAAATCCCTCCCACTCCACGGAGGTTGTGCTCCTTCACAAAACTGGGGGAGCAGCACGCATGTGCTGAGGTCTAACTGCCCATGATTGTCTCATCTTCATGTTGGTTTTTATTTGTTCATTTTAGTGCCCCTAGCTTATGTCTGGGTGCTGATCCCTTTTGAATGTCACATGGAAATTGCCACAAAACGCATACAAAAGAGTCTTTTCTTGCATACACCCTAGAAGTCCATGAGAGCCTGCAGGGATGAGTGGCTCATCAAGAGAAAGGCAATGCTCAGTGCAGTCACCTTGGTGTGGGCCATGCTAAGCCCTAGGGCAGTTCCTCATGTCCTTCCTACTTTCATTTTACTGTAAAATCCTGAGGCTTCTTAGGAAATATATAAAAGATATATATATAATCTTATATAATATATGAGATATATATATATATATGTAAAAGATAAACCAGGTTTCTTTGCATGAAGTCAATCTTAACTTTAAAGTAGCTCCCAGGCTTAGTGAGCCAGCCAAGAAGGATGCAGCTGTGAAAAATGAAAGGAGGAAAGGAATGATGGAGAAGAGTTTATCACCAGTTCAGGGGGACCCAACCTGTCTAGGAAGATATCCCACAAAGCTTTCAAAGGTCACTCGTCACTGCCAGCCTATTTGCACATTAGGGACTGCCAGCTACTTCTCTATATTTACACAGACTCAAAAAACCCCATGGAAGGCAGTGTGTGAAGAAGCATCACTGCTCTTTGTGGGCAAGTACAGATGCTATAAGGATCGCATCAGAAAGCTGAGATGATTGTCACCTCACATTAGGGATGGGATGCAACTTGCAGCTAGAGACACCTAAATTTAAATGTCTGATGGTTATTAGCTAACTGTGAGCTGGGTGTTTCAGCTGACATTTAGGCAATAACCATCAGCTGAAAGATCAGAAGGACTGGCCCAGCTGACTGGATGGATGCAGGTGCCTATTTCTGCGTGCAACCGAAATGCTCCCAGTTGTGGTTGGCTGGATTGCACAGGACCTCACCTTAGCTGCCTGCACATTGGCATATAATATCATTTGCAATGTCACAGGGTATCCTCCTCAGCTTGCAGGTATTACTCCAGGAGCACATGAGTTTCTCTGATACTTCTTGTATCAGATCTGGCAGTCCTTGTGCAGATGTTTTGGATACCGTTAGGCATCTCAAATCACCTTTGTAAGAGCAAGTGTATTGAGTGCTGAATCTCCACTGGCTATTTCAGAGCTGAGATGCCCAGCTTATATGTAGGCACCTAGATGTAAATGTCCACCATATGGACTTCAATCTGGTGCATGAGCATAGACAAATAGCTCATTGAACGTACCGTAGCTTAGTCACCTATAACTCAGTCATGAACACAGGGATGGCACATAAGATACAAAAGCTGTGGGAAACTACTATTCTGGAGCATCAGCTCACACTGAATAACCCAGGGGATATCAAATGGTCCTAGACACCAGTGTGTGAGCCGTTAAATTGAACTCCTAGGTGTCTACAGAGCAGACTTCTTCATTGGAGGCAGTCATCCAGATGCCTGTTATAGTTGGTGGAGAGAGACAATTCCACGGGAGTTTCAGTTGACCTGCTTCAAAACAAACCAAATCACACCTGAGAAACATCTGCTTCTCTCCAACAGAGGTGAAGGCAGACAAAATAATGAATTCAGATACAGGGCTTCACACTTGTTAGCTGAATTGCCTAGCAAGTCTCCAAAATAATTTCAACACAATCCAGTAGAAAAATGCTGGTAACATTGGAAGTTCCTTTGGATGGGAGGCTGTTGGTAGCAAGCCAGCTTGCTTTGGAAATATTTCAGCCCTGGACAAGCAAGCTGACTGCTGGTGAATGGGAAGGAGCAGTCGCTATGGCTGACAAGGAGAGGCAGGAACCGCGGCAGGGACTGAAGCCTTTGGGCATTAGACACCCATACCTCCCCTTCTAGTCCTCAGGCAGCAGGACGAGAAGGAGAAGGGATGAGGTCTCCCTCTGTGTTGGCTCCACACTCCTTTTCCCTTCTCATTTTTGGCATTGCCTGTCCCTGCTCCCTTTCATGCGTTGCCAATGCCCAGTGCTGCCCACAGTGCCTTGGGCCAGCTCTGCTCCACTGGCTTCAGTGTTGCAGGGCTGAGCTGCCAGCAAAGGGCATCATAGCACCACAGCCCCTCTTAGCTCAGCCAGGTCTGGGGGAGACACCATGTCTGGGAGGGTCAGGGACTGAGTCAGTATCTTTTATTAAGCCAAGTAATAAAGCAAGTAGATGACTGGGGAGAGAGAGTGCTTGGCTCTCTGGAATGTGTCTAAATGACATGTTTATTTTTGGTCACCCGTGTTGTGAATATGCTTGTGTCATTCCTTCTGCTTAGCTACCTGTGCAGTACATTGACAACACAAAACAGCCTCGCTCCCTGAAAAAATGCCCCCTGCCAGCACTTATCACCGTCATACTGAGCTAACATTACAGCAGCCTCCACCCTGTCCTGCCTCCATCCACTTCCTTTGTCTTTAAATCATAGAATCAGGTCTAAACATTGACACCCTTGGAAACAGCCTGGTACAGAGGTGACAGATCTTGAGTTCAGGCAGTCAGCTTGGAGCACTTCTGCCTTAGACAGGAGTGAAGACAAGGGGTGTAATTTCTGGAAAAGAACATATGGCATCTCCACGTAACACTAGGCTTTCTCCTGGGGGTCCTGTCCTTGAATCCCAAAAGAAACATAATGGTGTCCTTCAGAGCTGTTACCTCTCTCTGCAGCCAGCATCTCTTCCAAACTGCATACTGTGCTCCCTGCAAGTTTCAGTCTCAGGAACAAAATAAACATTTCTAGTATGTAACAGTGATGTGCTTTGCTTTCAGTGTTGATTGCTGCTTCCTTACAAAGAAGCTCCCTTCTTTAAATAAGTAGATTTTGGCAAACACCTTTCTCTTCTTGGCTTCTAAATACCCATATTCCCGGTACAGGACATTCACTTACTGGAAGGAGAGAGATTTGGGCAAGAAAAGGGCAAGCAGATTTGTTAAAATATTGAAATCAGCACTACTAAGTATGCCTGATAAACAGAAACTTTCAAACCTGTGAATTATCTGCCAGAGCACCCCTAATTGGTGGAAAAATCCCTGCTCCTGGAAATGCAATGGGAACAGGCTGCCTGGTCCTCCACTTGAATCACAAGGCTTTAGTGATCCTTCTGTATGCAATCCCAGGCACAGTCAGCCTAGTACCTTTAAAAACCCCAGGGGTAGGTGGTGGCTCCTAGAGCACTTGCCAAACCTGTGCCAAGTTCATGCCTTAGACTTGCTCCTATCCCACAGGGGCAGGCGTCACACTGCCTTTCATACTTCATAAGTGTGGCAGCCAGAGCAAGAACAAGCGTAAATTAAGTGGAGAGCATCTAAAAGCACCTGTGAGTGTGATCCCTTGGGCTAGGAAAAGCCTTTTCAGACATCAAAACTGGTGCTCACGAAGGCTATGAGCAAATTAAAAAAATAGATTTATCACCTCCTTTAGGACTTTTAACACTACGTTGGTAAACATTTCCTTCACAACTGAGCCATTCCTCTAGATGCAATTTCCTGGAGGCATCCTGTGCCCATCCACTTACCAGAGCAGCTAAGAAGGTTCCAGCCCTCCTTTATAACCTCAAGCTCATCCACTTTTGTGCTGATGTGTTCCCAAAGCAAGAAGTTGCACTGGGATGAGTGGGTACTCTATGTAGACAGACATCTGGGGAGAAGGCATAATTCTCAGGAAACAAGAGATCTGAAAAGGTATCAGCTGGTGTGGATGTTGCCTGATACCCCCCTGGACAGGAAAAAATGCCAAGTGAGAGCCAGGAGAACCTCTGTTGTTTCTCTCCCAGAAAGGCTGATTCAAAGGCTGGGGAAGTTATTTAGGAGAGAGGAGATATCTGGCTGCATCTTTAGATGGCAAAGCCTAACAGAGAGACTCCATAAAGAGCCAACATTTGCTTTCCTTGTGCACCAGTCTTCATTTTAGCAGCCTGGCCCCTAATGGTGTCCCCTTTGGTATTCCTTGCCCCCTGTGCCTGGAGTAGTTTTCCATCACATGGTATGGTGAGAGGGTTGCTCTTCTACCTTCAAGGACAACATAGGCTCATAAGTATCCCCAGATGCTGCCCCACTAGAGGCCCAGGACTGAAGTTCAGCTCTTCACTGCTCCCACCAAAATCCTTTCTTATGTGATTCTGCGGGTGCAGTGTTCACAGGAGTGGTCCATCATTGCATCAACGTGAAGGTCTTCCGAATTTCCTCCTGCCCTACCTGTTAATCACAACTGATACAAGATCTCCAGCTTCCTACTATTACCAGTGACATTAAGCTCCCTAAGGGACATAGCAATGTTCATTTGGTGCACACCTGCTGCATCTGGTAGTTAAGCAGCGTAAAAATCCATGACATAATGACACATAGTCAAATAGCTGTGCTTAAGGAAAAAATGAGGGGGAAACAGGGCTCTATTCTATCTGCTTAACTAAGGCTGAAAGTTAAATGGGTGTGTTTCAGAGGCCTGATAGCATTCCTGCTCCAACTGCTTGCTTCTGTAAAATGCAGCCTGGCTTTGAGGTTTCTGCCTAATCTTGGTGGGCACATAACCACACACAACTGCTCATACTTGTGCATGAACATGCATAGCAGCCCAACCACACCCAGCCTCGCACCACGTGCCATGCTTTTGCCTCTGTTATTTAGCTTTAAAACTAGGCAAAAATGCAGAACTTGCAAGGTGTGAAAGTGCTGGTGGTGGAACTGGTGGCCAGGCAAGTTGAGAGAGAGCGCGCAACTGAAAGCCAGAAGCACCACTGAAAATGCTTTTCCATAGAAAACTCACTGCAGGATATTTAGCACATGCTGTACCGTGATATGACCCCTCTGCTTACTTTATGAAGCCAGATCTGAAAGTTCTGCACTCTTTAAATGCCATCTAGTTCAGTGGCTGCACTCTGTAAAGATGGAGAGCACTTGAGGCCATAGATTTGAATCTGAGCCAGAGAGATTAAGTACTTCAGAACTGAAGCTGAGGCTCTAATGTAATCCATTTCATTATTCTCCCTTTAATACTATCATAATAAAGAGTGGAAATCTCAAAGGGAGAGCTGACTGGAAAATGCAGTCTGTGCATAAAATTCCTATTCTTACTGTTTTAAGTTTTCTGATGAATGCAAAGTAAAAATAGTTCTTCAAATATGCAGTCTTAAACACACAGTTGCCCATATACAGATGAACACACACTCATTCCTTTAACCAAAAACCCATCATTCCATCAAAAGCTGAAACAAATTTCCACTGATGATTCAGACTAGCCAGCAGGCTGAAAGTGTCTTGGTTTTTTTTTGATAGCTTCTCTGTCTCACCTCATGCCTTCATTTAACTCCTCTCCTAATTTCAGGTAAGCCTATGGGGGACATCTGCTATCTCACTTGATGGTCAGTAAAGATACTACAAGCTTCCTATGTTTGCTCTGATCTAAAGAAACAGCAATTCTGGGTTAGAAAAAAGCATCACCATTGACTGTGAAGCAGAAACTTCTGTATTCCAGGAACTTCCAGCCTGGATGCTGTGCCTGGGCTGGGATGAGGCGAGGTCTGAATGAAACAGAAAATACAGCTGATGGCCTTGTCTCTGGCCTTGATTTTTTTTTTTATTTCAACCTTCTTGACAAGCTGGGAACTCCCCGAAGCAAGGGGGAAGAATGTCAGTGCACAGCCATTATTAGTAGAGGATTTGGCTGGAAAGAAGGAGGTTTACAAAGCTTCTGGCTAGCAGTATGGAAAGAAAGAGAGCACGTGCTTCAATTTGGATCAGTAACCTCAACCTAAGGAGTTCCTTTCTCTCTCTGCTGTGCTCCTTTCCTCTCACTTAACTGTCCCCTGGGTGGGAATGATAAGCAAGCTCTCCCCTGGGAGCCCTGGTGCTCCTTACTGCTCTCCAGACCCAGCAGCCCTTACTGTTCTGCTTGGTAAACAAAAACAACACTCCCTAAGTGACAGTCATACACCAGGGCAGGGTTTAGTGAAGGTTTATGTGCCAGTTAACCTCTTCAGCTAATGGTATGAGCAACCCAGGAAAGCATCAAAGATGAGGGAGGGCTCTTGGTGTGTGCATGATATGGCAAAGGGAAGCTTCAGCCTCCCTGGGGGAGTTTCTACTCCTTCAGGGTTGTTGCATTGCCCAATAGTCCCTTCCTTGTTCATTACTAAAAAAATTGCCATAACAGACATTAATTTGCAGTAATGAAATACCGACTGGCACACAAGCAAGTTTCCTGAAAAAGCTGTAATTTGCTGTTTTTCTAGGAATCCCTGAGCACAGACAGGACCTCACCTCAGGGTATAACCTAGTAGATGCTGGGCACCAGACAGGGCTGCTGCATTTCAGAACGCACGCAATACTCCATCTCTGGGACTTGCGGGGAGATTTAATTAATTACACAGAAAATTCATTGCCTTAGTGCTTCATTTTAAAAGGAAAAAGTAATTACTACAAATCTTGGCTCTGACTTCCTGCTTGGCACACAACACATCCCATCCTGCGTGGGACACGCTAAGGTATATTTTTGGTGAAAAAAAAAGCCTATGCTGTATGTAAATGAAGGGATCTCACACATGCTATGGGCTTGAGTAATGTTATCACTGACTCCAAGGGCTTCATCAAGTCACAAGGCCATGGTGTACATAGGGGTGAAGTTACCATGAGTTCATACATTACACGGGGTCAGCTTTTCCTCAGCCAGAGCTGAACTCACGCAGTACATTTGAAGCTGTGCTGAACTAGAACTGAACTAAGCCAACTTTAATTCTTACGTGACAACCCAAATAAGAACTAAATCTAGCCTATAATGATTCATCTGTCTGATCAGTGTGGTTTTACTAGAGGTAATGGCAAAGGAAAGTCACAGTCCACGTGCATGATTCTGCCAATCAAAACACACACTCTGTGTGTAATACATGATAGTCTGGTTTCTTTAGCAAACACAGCATCTGTTGTAGTCTTGTTCTCATTAAAAATAGTGTCTATTACATGACTTGATAATCCCCAATCTCCAGAGTGGTTAATCTAGATGTACATGTGGTTAAAGCCTCTGCTAGCCAAGTGAAATCTGACTTTCCCATCTACTAATTTATAACCAAGGAGAGAAATTACACTGTTGAGTCTGTTACTGGTTAGGATATATCCTAACCTTTCAGGAGAGCACAAAATTTTTCTGGGATTGCCCTACTTACCATCCTTCTTTATACTCATCAAAAGGGTTTAAGATTAATACAATTAAAGAGTTTAAAAAAAGCTGTTGAGTACAAATGAACCATCTCTTCCTAACAAGCAGTCCGACATTATTAAGCAATGAAAGACTTGCCCAGAGAGTCCATCAGGATCTCCATTGCTTTCTATCATTTACATCACTGGTTTGTGTCTCCTATAGCATCTGTGAACACAATCCCAGTCAGTTCCTGAATGCTGAGGTGGAATGTATCTGCAGGTGTGCAACGGAGGAACCTCCACCTGCACAGGGGCTGTAGTAGCTTGCTCTGGCAAGAGGCTTCAAAGCACAGAGGTGTCTCCTAAACCACCACCAAGATGGTAAGAGCTACATGGGAACTGCTGAGGCAGCTCATATCTCCCCTGCACCATGGAAAACACAAGAAAGGCAGAGGTGGAAGCAAACATCTTGGGCAGGCACCTGTCCATTGGCTGGAAGATAAGCCTGCAGGGCCGTATTGCAGCAGCATAAACAGCAAACCAAAGAAGCAGATCTGGGGTAGTTTAGGAGCCTTGTTGCAGGGTACTAGGTAGGGCAAGGCTGGGGAGAAGAGAGCAGGACAGAGTGCAGAAGGTGCTTAGAAAGGGTGATGCATGCATGAGACCATGGTGAAAGCAGGGAATCAGACATATAAGAATGGCTAAAGGAGCGGGGAGAAGATGGGAGGTCTCCCAAAAATGCACCGAGTAACAGAAACTCAATGCAACACATTCTGGGACATGCTGAGCATGAGGAAATCTTGCTCAGGAAGGATCTCAGCAGAAGCCAACAGGCCTGTGCCAGCTGCAGGAACAAAGCACAGGGCTGCCAGTTAATTGTGTGAAGGGAGGCCTTGGCCAATGCTTCCACAGGAGCCAGCCAGTCCATGCAGAGAGGCCTGAAGGTAGGGAGGGATGTTGCACCCAGGCACTCGTGGGCGGAGGGGCTCCCTTCCCCCAGGCCACGCAGGGAGATTCCCTCTCCCTCAGCCACAGGAGAGGCCGCTCCCCAGTCACTGAATGCTTCCAAAGGTTAGCGGAGTCCCGCAGTCAGCTTTATCTGATCAGATGGTGGGAGTGGACTGGGTCATGATGCAATCCTCCAGACAATGCCAGAGAGCAGGAAGATGCAAACTCTGCCTACCTGGACAGCAAGATTTTGCTGACACGCTAAGCAAGCAGGGTGACCTGCTCTGCTGTACCAGGACAGCCTTGTATGTCAAGCAGCCCTGGCTTCTGACATGGGGCTCTCAGCCCATTGCCCACCAGTCACAGAGAAAGGCCTTCCAGCTGAAGGAGGTCCTGGGGCAGTGCACAAGCTCACAAGCTATTTCCTTCTATCCAGGATCCACTTCAAAGCCCAGCATGGCTTCTGGTGCAGTTGCTTTAGCAAAGCAGGCAGAAATTTATGTATCAGTCCTGTCGCAGCAAAGTCCAAGGGGATAAGTGTTCAGATCATAAAAAACACGTCAAGGCAAAGTCACCCAGGCATGGGTGGCTTCAGATCTCTACTTGTCAAAGGTTTTTGCCCACCACAAGACATAACAGCTCCATGCAACTCGCCATCCAGGTATAAAAAGGGACTTTGCCAGCCCCATCAGTCCTCCTCTTTTATCCTTGTGTCTCTATCCCTGTAACCCACAAACTCTCTGAGGCAGAAAAGCATTCCCCACCTGTACATTTTTTGGTTATTGGGCAGCACAGAAACTGTAATTAGGAATAGACAGTTCTGCAGACCTCAGGTGATCAGAGAAGCAAATGGCTTGACACAGCTAACAAAGCTGAGCACTTCCACCAGGAGGCTGCCACAGCCCAAGCAGAGGAGGCTAAAGAACATGGCAAAGGAGGAGAGCTCTCAAAATTTACATCTGTGTGTCCTGCTCAGCACAGGACAAGAAAACACTGCTGGTTCAGGGACTCTGCCTTCCTTCCCAACAAAGAACAGAGCAATTACTTTTCCAAAAGGGCTTGTTAAGTCCCCCCCCGCCAAAAAAAACCCCAAAACCAACAAAAAAAATCAACAAACCAAATATAGCAAAAAAAAGTCTTATTTGCTGTGTAAGATACAGACACTCAGCAAAGATTGCATTGATACTATGCCCTCCAGCAAGTTGCCTTCCCATTGCACAACAGGTTTATCAAAAAGAGAAGGCTAACAGGGTCCCAAACTAGCTGCATCTTCCTCTCTGCCTGCTGATTCCACCGAGTTCAGGAGCCACAACTGTCTGCCACAGGGTTTTCAGGGGAACATGGCAGTCACATACAGCATACACAAACACAAGACCAGGAAGATCAGCGACAGCAATTACCCTTCCATCAGCTTAACACAACCCTGATGGAGAGAGAGATTCCTCCCCAATCACAAAGAGCTGTTCATCAGCCAGACCAGGCGACAGCATCTGACCTGTGAAAGCAAGTGCTGGCATTTCCAGAGGGGTGGTAGCTTGGCATTCAGAGGATTGATCTGCAAAAAGTCATCCTCTGAACCAGACAGAGGCAGTAGAGTTGGAGTAAAGAAGCCTTATTCGAGCGTGAGCCTCAGAAGAACCAAAGGGTCACCAAACACTAACAAGCACAAAACACTGGAAAATGAGGAGGCGGTTGGCAGCAACCAACACAGCTTCACCAAGGGCAAATCCTGCTTAATAAATTTGGTGGCTTTTTATGATAGGGTCACAGCCTTAGTGGATATGGGAAGAGCAATTGACATGATCTTCCTGGACTTGTGGAAAGCGTTTGACACTGTCCCACATGACATCCTGGTCTCCAAGTTGGAAAGACACTGATGTAATGGATGGACCACTCGGTGGATAAGGAATTGGCTAGATGGCCACTACCAAAAGAGTTGTGATCAACAGCTCAATTTCCAAATGGAGACCCGTGACAAGTGGAGTCCCTCAGAGATCGTTACTGGGACCAGTGCTATTTAACATCTTTGTCGGTGACATGGACTGTGGGATTGAGTGAACCCTCAGCAAGTTTGTTGATGACACCAAGCTGTGTGGTGCGGTTGGTGCTCTGGAGGGAAGGGATGCCATCCAGAGGGACCTGGACAGGCTGGAGAGGTGGGCCCATGCCAAACTCATGAAGTTCAACAAGGCCAAGTGCAAGGTCCTGCACCTGGGGTGGGGCAATCCCACGCACAAATACAGGCTGGGTGACAAGTGGATTAAGAGAAGCCCTGCAGAGAAGGACTTGGGAGTGCTACTTGAAGTGTTTTAACATGAGCTGGCAATGTGCACTGCCAGCCCCAAAAGACAACCATATCCTGGGCTGCATCCAAAAATGCATGGCCAGCTGTTTGAGGAAGGTGATTCTGCCTCTCTGCTCTGCTCTTGTGAAACCCCCCCTGGAGTATTGCATCCAGCTCTGGAGACCCCAGCACAAGGAGAACATGGATCTCTTGGTGAGGGTCCAGAAGAAGGCCACAAAAATGATCAGAGGGCTGGAGCACCTCTCCTGTGAGAGCAGGCTGAGGAAGTTGCATCTGTTCAGCCTGGAGAAGAGAAGGCTCTGGGGAAACCTTACAGCAACCTTCCAGTACCTGAAGGGGGCCTACAGGAAAGCTGGAGAGGTTTGTAAGGGCATGTGGTGATAGAACAAGGGGCAACATTTTTAAACTAGAGCAGGGTAGATTTGGATTAGACAGTAGGAAGAAATTCTTTACAATGAGGGTGGTGAGACACTGGAACGAGTTGTCCAGAGAAGCTGTGGACACCTCATCCCTGGAAGTGTTTGAGGCCAGGCTGGATGAGGCTCTAAGCATCCTGGTCTAGTAGGAGGTGTCCCTGCAAATGGCAGAGGGGTTGGAACTAAATGATCTTTTAAGATCCCTTCCAACTCAAGCTATTCTATGATACTCTTCACAAGAAAGAGCTCTCTAACAAATTCATCTGGGATAAGCACACCAGGCTGCAGCCTGGCAGCTGAACATAGGCAGAAGCGAGGCTATCTCTGTATTTGATCTTAGAACAGACCAGCAAATCCATTTTTGACATTTCTTCCATACATCCTTTATAACAATTCCTCACTACGTTACCCATTTTGGAGGGCACAGTCAATACTTTGCATTTTTAAAATGGACCCAAGATTCTAAAGCAATTCTCACCAATGGGTAGAGAGCACCTAAACTAAAGTACAGATACATGTCTCTAGTGTATCCAATGGAAAATAGTCCACAGCTCTGCAGGATCTCCAAGAGGCATCTCAAGACCTGCAACTGCAGGAACGTAAAGCTGATTCTGCCTAAGCTGTCAGGCTGCGTGCTTCGTATTTTTGTTGTGTTTGATCTTTAACAACCAAAGAGCATCTCTGGCACGCACCAAGATACAGGCTTAACATTCCTGTAAGCATGCACATGAACAGCAGTAATAGGAAATCACTCGCTAGTGGTAAATTTATCATCCTGAATACCTACTGAGGGCGAAGCAGTATTGCTTCCCTGCTGGTATGTCAAGCACAGAAACTGGCAAGGACAGATCAGGCCGAGTATCTCCTGTTATAATCTCCCTTCAACTGAGTTACGATGAAGACAGTAGAAGATCAGAGTATATTCAATTACATGCTTGACTAAAGTTTCTCAATTTCTGTTATTTTTAATAAAATTGGACAAGCCTTCACACATTCTCTCCCTGGCTTGCTCCATAGATCCTATGCTCCCTTACATTGCTACTGCAGGAAAGAAGGTACTTCTGTGAACTCCAGCTCTCACTGTGCAAAAGACACTCCTCTGTGAAAGCAAATTTTGTGGTTTAGCCCTGTCCATGGGATGGAGCAAATGTACAACAAAAACCACACAAAGGAATGATTTTCTTCTGGAAATCCAGCATAACTAAAGCAATTCAGCCTTATCATGCAACCCTCCCTTTATCTCACACAGATGGCTTGCAGAACAAGTTTCACTATTTGCCTTTCTTCACAAAGAC
The DNA here is from genome assembly GCA_025345505.1 of Todiramphus chloris collaris. Taxonomy (NCBI): domain Eukaryota; kingdom Metazoa; phylum Chordata; class Aves; order Coraciiformes; family Alcedinidae; genus Todiramphus; species Todiramphus chloris. The sequence goes on along the minus strand of JANVCC010000068.1, from coordinate 5,942,248 downwards.
ATGTTTGTGGGTGAAAATCTTGCGGAGGATTAAAGGGGACTTACCTCAGTCCAAATGGGAAACATGTGCCAAAAAAAACTTGTCTCCCTTGACAATACAAACAGGGAGAAAGAAGAGATAAGACTGAAGGAATAGTCTGTGAGAAACCTGTCAACAGGGTACTTTTTCTGCCTTTTGTCTTCCACTCAAATCCTAAAAAACCATTTTGCATAAAAATCCCACATTGTATTCCCCTTTCTTAAGGAACCTTCAGCAAGCACCAAGCCCAAGGGAAGGTGGAAACTTTTGACAGTGCTATCACTAGGCTTAATTTTAGAAAGGTAATAGAATAGCGTGTACATCTCTGCAACAATGAGGATCCTCCATCAGAGAAGGCAAAGATAAAAATAGTCTTCTTCCTATTGGGCACACAAAATCACCCCCCTGTTAATCTCTAATAAACAGCTTCAGGCTTCTAAATGCTTCCCTGAAAAAGTGCTGAACAAGCTCCAATGGCCTCCACCCCTCCCCGAGTACCTACAATGTCAACAGCTGAGGACTCCACAGTGCCACTATTGCACCTTGGCACAGTCCAACAGACATCCTACCATGAAACATGATATATACTTGATTATCATGTTCAGAAAGGCACATATCTGTGTGCCAGGGGGACTACTAAAGCAGAAAGTGCTATTATCATCATAAGTTTCCATATTTGAAGGGTCCTCACAAATAGATAATAGCTCTGAAGGTATGGCTGTATTCAGCCCTGCCTGGGCCAGAGTGCAAGTGCCAGAGGCATGAAACATCCTTAGCTATCCCTTTTAAAATACTGTTATTCAGGAGCTTTCATAGTCTAACTAGGAAAAAAAAAACAAACAAACAACACGCTTCTGAAGACCAAGTATCTTTAACTTTTCACTAAAGCTTAGGAGTTAACCCCAAAGCTTGAGATTCTGTCAGAAACTCATCTGATTGTGTTTACACAGCCATTTCCCCCCCACCCTCCAATAAATAATCAATCTACTGGTAAGTCAAAAGCAGTAAGAATTCAGAATGACTACATGGACTACTTCTGGCACCAAAGTTGGATTTTTACAGTACTTGCTCTACAAAATTTACAAGAATTAATTGCTTACTTTACTGTTTAAAGAAGTTCCTCACATGCTACTGCAGAAAAATTATAACTTCAAGTTTATACAACATCAAAATGCTTGGTATATGTCTGCGTCTTTCATGGGTTGGGCAATCAATTCCATTCCTTCTTAAGTACTTTAAAGGGCTTTTAAGTGTGTTGGATATTTTCAGTCTTCAGTGCTTCACTAAACTGGGAATGTTTATTAACTTCAGTCCTGCTTTGTAAGCTAAGGCCCTCCAGATTCCAAATCACTTTGTACTCTTGAGAGTTGCCTCCTAAATTGAGCCTCTTCTCAGCACAAGTTAAAGATGTTGCAAGGAAATCATCATACTTAGCTCTCCTTTTTTACCATCTCTAGTTTTTTGGGATAAGCGGGGGGAAGGTGTGCTGCCAAGTCCTTGAACAGACTGTGCTCCTCATAGTTATTTGCAGAACACTTAGGCTCAGGCTGCTGTCACAGAAGAAAGCTCTGGATTCCCCACCATGGTTTGCAGCTGTGCTTTCCTTTTCCCTGTCTTCCCTCGCAGCCCTTGGGCAGCAGATGCATGGCACTGGGGAACCGAGATGGCCAAATCCATTTGAGGCAGGTCAGTTCAACACAACTTCTGCTCTGGACCACTGTGTGGTTGCAGGGATTGCTGCTTTCTGCAGCTATCCTCACTTACCTTTAAATGTTACCCACACTGACATCACTTTTTAATTTTATGCCTCTCCTTCAAAGGATTGTCCTGCTTCTGCTAGCTCTAGAACATCATTTAAATGAAAGACAACAGATCTCCATTCTTTACGGCCTGAGGTAGACACCTATGCAGTATTAAAAAAACCCCTAAATTATAAACCATTGTTTAAAATACCTCGATACGGACTTGGAAAGTTCAGAACTGTTTCAAACTGCAGACAACCCTGCTGAACATCTTTTGGGACACACAGCTTTTGTTGAAACTCATACTTGAGTTTCGACCACATGCACAAAACAAAAAAGAATAAAAAATAAAAAGAGACAGGTTGTGTCAGCCCAATCCTACCTTACTTCACACTAGAGGTTAATCCTTCACTTCAGCTTCCTGCAGAGAGCTGTGCTTTAGAACTGCCCCACAAGAGTCCTCCTGACTGAACAAACACACTAGCATCAGTTATTGTACTGAAGTATGCAGCCACACACATACCAGTGCTGGTATTTTCTGAACTCTTACTCAGAGACAGGTTTCACTCCATTCTTACCCCCCCCCCCCATTTCATTAGATCAGCTACAGGTTTTGCTTTAGCCTGTTTTGACCAAATACATCTGTAGACACTCCCTATTCCACTTCAGTTGTACAAACACCCTCTGACCAAACCCTCCTGCTGTAGTCACACAAGAAAACTATTTAGAAAGCTAAATAAGAAATTATTTCCTGCCCCTCCAACCTGCTGAGATATTTTTAGTTGGAACTGAATGCTCATACCTGTGGCAGGTGAGGCATCAGTGAGAATGTGGGTGTGGCGATACCTCTGAGTGTTTCTACAGCTCCTCATTCCAAACCAAGTGAGGTGGCCAGCTGTCTAGGAGTCACTCAAGGAGGTTCTACACCCTTTTACAAGAAGCAGCTCTGCTTCTCTGTTATCTTGCAGTTGCAGAGGAAAGATAAGAGAATCTTTGATCCCATCAAGGGACAAAACCGATGTCCCTCTGTTATTGCAGCCTTCCACATAGAGAACACCAAGAGATGCTAGAGATTGCCAAACTATTAGAGAAAGCCCCATACTATTTCTGAAAGGAATGACCCTGTCCTACCTCCTCCAGCACTAAAACTGACCTTCACATGACTTTACAGGATTGGTTCAGGACTGACTCTGCATGCTACCTGTTAACACAGCTGGGAATAACACTGGAGTTTGTCCAGAAGCCCAGGAGCCTCAGAGTGATTAACTCTTAATTTGCTGATAGCAGAACCAACCCTGTGCTGTTTGTGAAGCTAAGAAGTTTTGTTTAAGCATCTAGCAGGACAGAAGACCAGTAGGGAGAGTTCTCCTGCTCCATGGGGATGCTACAAGCATTTACATCTCCACCCCTATGATTACTCATTTTATTCACTCTCTCCAGTGCATTCTAGGGCTGTTTCCTCTTACCTATGGGGATCCCTGCCAACAGGCCCCCTAAAATTAACATGTTCTTGTTACTGGGCTTCCACTCATGCCTCTCTGCACTAGGACCCATGGAAGTCGCATACTCTGTTCCCACTTTGTGAGAATGTTCTCAGCAGTCTTCAAACACACCCATGATTTGTGCCCTTACTTATCTGTCACTGATCTTAGGCTGCTTTAGAGCTACCAAACTTGAAGGTGAGTAATCAGGAGATAAGTAAATTGCTACAAAACCAAAAAAAAGGACAAAGTAAAAACCCTGGCACTCTTCTCACACCAGAGCGCATGTTTTTTCTTTGTTATTTAATCTTCATGAGGAGCAAACATGTTCCCCTTAGTTTTAACCATGATGGGTTTTTTTTTTGTTGTAATTCTGCAAAATGTGTTGCCCCAAAAGTATAAAACCATTCTAATTAGCATACTTGTGTATATTAGATACATGTTGACACTATAAAGGAACCACTGAGCTCACCCTGACTACTGCAATAGTTTCTCCTTCCAATGTAGATCTAAAAATGAATCTTTTGAACAGCTTTTCCTGTAGCAGAAAATCCAGTTTGAGTGGTTCTAATGGATATTAATCACAAAGGAGCTTCTCACCTATCTCTGCCCACCAGCAATGTCCAGTGTGAAATTTTTTGTTGCCAATGGGAACAAGCTCTAACCTTCTGGTTAGTGAAGTTAATGAAGCTAAGTATGTTTATCCCATTCTTGCAAAAGTCTATTTATCTGGTATTGGCCTAAGCAAGAAATAAATAGGGAAACAGAGAAAGAACATCCATGATACTTATTTTTCTTCATTACCCATCTCATGACCTGTTTTCCAAGTAAATACCACCCTCTTGCGTTGGTTTTTAAGTACTACAAAAATCAGACACAATAAAAGCAACCCAAAACCTCTCCTTTTCTTGACAATCATCACAGATTCTAGATCAAATTCCTTGCAGTGAACAGCCTAATCCTGTCAAAAAAGCGTTCTCTGTGCTGGACCCCTCTTCAGCTGACACATCTAAAGTACTGACATCACATGTGAATCACTACAATTGACCCAAGAGGAAAACCTTCTGGCAGAGCTGATATTCAAAATGAGCAGAACAGGTCAGTGATAAGACAAGGAAAACCAAGTAGCTTTAAAGTTAAGTAAAATGTATTTGGGAGTTCTCCATTTCACATATCCCTTCACTAAGGCAAGGGCATCACATACGTGCTGTGTAAACTCAGTTGTTTCTTTCAACTTTTTCTTCTCTATTCAACAGACCTATTTGACCCCAGATGCACTCAGGGAGTTTGGGCAGGGAGACAGGCTGCAGAAGTGGGAAAGGTGCACTCACACTGCACCTCGTTGGGAATGAGCAGGGCCAGACCATAGATGCTTTCAGGTCCAGGGATGATTGTCTGGTGTCTCTGAAAGGAAGACTGGTCCCATGGTGCCACAGTGGGCCAAGCTCAGTCTGTAGCTGGTGAAGTAATAGAGAGGAAGCTGTTTTCCAGGTGGACTGCCCCATTTCTTAAGTAGTTCTGAAAAAAAAAAAATCCTCTGGAGATGGCTTAGTAGACTGTTTTTGCCAAGCTCAGGTAGCCATAACGGGAAAAATAAAAGTCTGTCCTGATGCTGACCTAGAAGGCTTTCCTTTTCTTCTTTTTCCCACCTGCCACCTTATTCCTGACACCAATAGCTTCTTCTGTGTCATCATCATCATTCCGAGATCGCTTCTTCTCTCCCTGCTCTCGCAGCTCCTACAATACAATGAAGAGATTGAGCAAGAGTTCTGGCACCTGAAGAAATTCCGACTCCAACAGGAAGCAGAGGGACAAAAAGCCTGGACTCACCATTCGAGCAAATCTCTGGGCCTCAGCCACACGCTCCGTCAGCATCATCACTTCTTCCTCTTGCATGGGAAATGCGGGCAGCTTCTTGCCAATCAGGTGTTCAATGCGCTGGAACAGCTCCACATCGTACCTGAGAAAGACAAGACACCAGCTTGAATCAGCCTCCCAAGGGTGCTACAGCTGTCACCCCCCACAGACATTTCCAGCCCACCACACATTATCTCCTGCCCACAGATACAATTAGCTTATGCTGATGGTCTCACAAGCAACTCTTAATTGCATCCAAATGACACCATCGTTTGGAATGGCTTCACTACCTTATGCAGCTCATTTGTTTAGCAGAATTTGGCAAAGACTTTTTTTTTGGCAAATACTTAAGTATTTATCAAAAACTCCACATTTACTTAACCTGCATTATATATTATAAGAATGTATGTATATTACACAATCAAATTATAACCAGCTAGTTTTTCTCATTACATATATGCTTCTAGAATCAATCTAGACTTCTCTCCCTCCTCACCCTGGGCTTTGAATTCTTTCCCCTTTAAATATATAAATCCAACTGGCACCTCAAAGTGAACAGTATTTTTCTCCTCACAGGATGAGGTCAGATGTTTTCTGCTCTGAAACACAGCTGGGAAGAGTAAGTCTGACACATTTTAACACTTACTGTGTGACAAAAGTGATAGATTTGCCAGATCTCCCAGCTCGAGCTGTTCTTCCAACACGATGAATGTAATCCTGAAAACAATTTTCTTGATAAGCAGTAAGATACACACACCAAACACAGAACAGAAGTTATAGAAAAATCAGTCTATGTATTCGTCTTCAGGAAAGAAATTAAAAAATGGGGAGAAAATACAGTCAGGATTAAACAGGTGGGACTGTACGCAGCATTAGGTTTTGAGAAGATGGAGGCTTATCTTTGATTTTAACATTTGAATTCTTCTCTTTTAGAAGTAGAAGACCACCTTCAATTATTCAAGGCTGCAGGACAAAAACTGTGATGCATCACTTTGATAATGAACTATCACTTCCTTGGAAAGCTAATATTCAAAGTGAGCCCATGACTGCATTTTCAGCCTTGGGGTCTAGCGCTCTCTCTAGATAGTCTGTCTTGCAGACAAACTCTCTGGCAAGTAGATTTAAATTTGGCAAGCACAGTGAAAGGGAGGATGAATGAGAACAATCTGGAAGCATCTGGAGGCATCGAGTGTCTTCTGTCTATATGGTTCTAGGCTGTTTTCCAGGTTTTGTACTGCATCATAAGAAAGGATGTGTTCTGCAACATGGTTAGATGAGAGGGAGGGGCATAAAATCTGTAATTACATCATTCAAGCTGTCACCCAACTGTTATTTTTATTATTTTTAACTTTTGTCCTTTTACAATGTCAAAAGCAGTGTCTTCAAAAGAAACACAGTACTTTCTTCTGTTTGCAATGTGCAGTATCTTTGATTACCAGTGTGAGTTAGTGACTCACTTTTTTTCCAGTTTGCTGTTGTTTTGTGATATGAAACATATTAAGGCATCTTTCTTGATCAAATCCTCATTAACATAGTGGGAGAATTTTTACTTATTTTAAACACAGTTTAAAATGTGAAAGCAGATCTGGTTTGCAGGAACAGAGATGACTACTTGAAACTAGGAATAGATTAAAACTATCTTCAAAGTCTAGAAGCCCTCTAATGTAACATGGCAAAACATACACTCTGAGCAGAAGTACAGAGACACAGAATGCCTCTGACTTCCTCTCTTCACTTACGGGATCATTTCTACAATCTGGATGCAGCCACCCAACCAAACTGAGAAGCCAACTCAACTGCAGAGCCTGAGCTACATTTTTCAGTCTACAGAAGCACGAACAAGACTTCTAGTCAGCAGAACAGAGGCAAGGCATCTTTGTTCCTTCGTCTAGCTTCACTATGCCTCCCAGTGACCAGAAGCTCTCAGCTGGCACAGAGATGAGCTTACCTTAGAGTGTGTAGGAATATCAAAGTTTATCACCACATCTACATGCGGGATGTCCAGACCTCTGCTTGCGACATCAGTAGCCAGAAGAATAGAACGTGCCTTTGCCTTGAACTTGTTTAGAGAGCCCAAGCGTTTATTCTGGAAGGAAGGGGGACAAAAAGGGAATGAGTGAATAATGCTCATTCTGGTTAATATGCTCTTGCTGAAAAACTGGTAAAGGACTTGGAGAGAAACCACTCAAAAAAAATCTCACTTCTCTAATTTCTTTTTGAACTATTACAGCATCAGTGGCAGCATTCACACTAGTTAAATTTCTAGGTATCGGTCCAGTCCACTAGCTGTGAAACACTCCTTCTGCAGGATAGCTGTGACTCAGTATGGTGCAGCCTTTTCCCAAGCAACAGGTTCTCTCCTGCCTACTCCATTCTGTGGGGTTTGCCCATACCTGACTCATCTGCCCGTGGAGAGGAATGGCAGTGAACCCCAGGTTGCGGAGCAGCAGAGCAGTCCTCTGAGTATTGTTACATGTACTACAGAATATCATGAAAGAGTTTCCAGCTAGTTCGTTCAAAATATAAACCAGGTAGCTGTCCTGTGAAGAAAAGAAGAAAAAATTGAAACAAAACCAAAAAAACCCCACCCACACAATGATACTCTTTAATGTGGCATATGTGATTAAGTATAAACCAGAGAAGATGACAAGATATTAGGCAAATGGGGAAACAGCAATACAAGACACAGTCAGAAGAAGAAAGAAACAGATGTGGCATTACCTTGAATTTGGAGGGGATGAAAATGTAGTACTGCTGTAGCTTTTCAGCTGTCTGGTATTTGGAAGAAACAGCACATTTAACAGGATTCTTCAGAGCAGCACGCTGTAGTTTTTGAACCTGGGAAGATCAATGTAAGTTAGTACTAGATGGACAGAGATCTTGTCAGAAACCTGTATCATACAAACTAGTTAACAGTACAGTGTGATGGAAGGAGAACTAAAGCAAAGTACTCTGCTCTCACCTTCTTGGTCATAGTAGCAGAGAACAGGAATGTCTTTCTGTCTCGAGGAATCACTTTCAATATTTTATCCACCTGTAAAAATAGAAATAGAAATGCTGAATACAACAGCAATCAAGATATAAACCTTCCCCAAATAGAATCATCACCTAAATGAAGATTAATACACATGTGCAGCTTGGACTCACAGTAGGCAAACACTTGCCCTCTTCTAAAAGGAAAGTGTAGGCTGACAGCTTGTTGACAGCTAGACAGTAAACTCCAGAAGTCCAATAGCAGTGCAAGCATCAGGCAAGAATCCTGCAGGAACATGTGCTTGATTGTGTTCTACAGTAACTGTGTCAATGTCACATATTTCAGAGAAAACTACATTTCAGAGACAAAATGCCTCCTGATGTCTTGCTAGTGCCTAATCCTGCTCTGATCCTAAATCATGACAAACTCTGAAGTTCTACTCTCACCATAGACTTCTACACAATTATTAGATCTTAGTTAAAATTTGCTATCAATTTCTACAGAACAGCTCAGTGATTACTACGTGACTGTATGAAGCGATTTTAAAGGGACACATTTGGTGTTCCAAATTCTTCTTTTAGCAGATTCCTACCTCTGTCTCAAAATCCATATTCAAGATCCGGTCAGCCTCGTCCATCACTAGGAACTTCAGAGCTCGTAAGTTGAAGCCCTTTGTGTTCTCCAAATGATCAACTAGACGGCCAGGGGTTGCTACCAACAAAATCACAAGAGCAAAATCAGAATGAAAAGTAAAAGATCCAAACAGACAAGAGAGTCATCATTTACAGAAATCGAATTCTTTGTCCAAGAGAAGCAGAGGCAAATTGCTTTGTGGGAAGGATTCTTTCATAGGGTATCCTCAGAATGTTTTGAAATAAGCCTAATGCAGTCACTCTCTGAAGAGTGCCTGCCTTCCCACTCTTCACCTGAGAAACAAAACAAATACAAACCAAAACAGACTGTAGATAAGCTGTACTGAGAAAGATGTGATTAACATTCTGAATATTTGAGGAGAATCAAAAAACAAGCCAAAGGCAGTCTAGCAGGAATTCTCTTTGGAATGAGCCTGTAGCAGGAAGCTACTATACTTCAGAAACATTAACAAGCCAGTACTCAGAGGTCTCAGGACAAAAACAAATGAAGGATGTACTCTCACTTCTTCAAGTGCACAAAACCCTAGAATCATAGAATGGTTTGGGCTGGAAGGGACCTCTAAAGGTCATCTAGTCCAATTCCCCTGCAGTGAGCAGGGACATCCTCACCTAGCTCAGGTTACTCAGAGTCTTCTGGCATTCCTCCTTTGGATGACTGCAGTTTGATAATATTCACACCCCGTACCCCCACATTAACTTACCGATTATAACATGTGGTTTCTTGGCTAAGGCCAGAGATTGAGACATGGAGTCAATTCCACCCACAATAACCGCTGCAGGACAAACAGAATATAGTGAATCTCTTGGTGTAGCATCAGCCAGTCCCTCACACCACAATGTTTTTTCCTACTCTCTGCCACCCATGACAACTCTGTACAAATGAAAGGCCCTTTATGTTTATAAGAATTCACTTTATTTTACTACACCTGACCTTCCCAGGCCTCTTAAGCCATACAGTTAAGTCCTTACTAGTCCCCGGTATTTTATTTTCACAGTTGAAGAATTACAGCCAGAATCTATTCCTTGCAGCTTAACTCAGCTGCAAAAATCTAGGAATTATAAATATACCCCCAAAGCTTTCATATTTGTAGAGAATATCTAAAGAAAAAATACAGCCAGGCTGAAGGAAAGATTAAAACTACATCACACTACAGAATGGAGCACTGTGCAATTTCACTGGACACAAACTAAGTATCAAGAAGATTCTCTTCTACTTCCATCTCTAACTAGACAGTTCAAAACACAGAAGAGCTGCACACTGCTCCATGAGGAAATATCATACAGCCTTTCTTTCCTAAACCTGAAACCAGCTGTCTTCCAGCTTTTCTCACCTTTTGTTCAACCTTCTACACAAATACTGTTTTCCTTTGCAACCTAGAGCTGACAAACACTGGTCTTCAGGAAAACTGCTCCAATAACACAAAGCTACTTACTACTGTGGACACCAATGGAGGAGCCAAGAGCTTCAAATTGTTCTGAGATTTGGAAGGCCAGCTCCCTTGTTGGTGTGAGGACAAGAGCAAATAATCGCTGAGGTGTTTCCAGCAGCGCCTGAAGTATTGGCAAAGCAAAGGCTCCTGTTTTTCCAGAGCCAGTTTCTGCCAGTCCAATGATATCTCTGCCTACAAGGAGTGAAAAATCTGTTACAAATCTAGATCAGAGAAAGAAGCTTTTAAATAACTGTGCAATAAAGCACAATTCCCTAAGGACAATAAAAAAAGGAGACATACAAAGGGTAAAGAAGAACAAAGAGACAAACACAAGGATTTCAGAACATCTTGCAGCAATTTTAGAGTGCAACTTCATTTGTACAGTAATTACAAAGTCAATCCTTTCTGTTCTCTAGTTAAAACTTCTCCCAATATAAAGGCTTCCATATAAAGTTTAAGTTCAAAAGAAGCTTTACTTCATCTTTTCAAAGCTGTCAATTTACAGACAATTACTTCCACCTGGGTAAGTATTCTAGACCAACTGTTCACTGGCTCACAAGAAAATACACTCAAGCATTCAAGACTTAGATCATATCAACAAGACAAGAGCAACTACGAAAGACCCATTTAACAAGCCACAATCAATTTTGTGCCATTGATTAACAGTAATCTACACTGGTTTGCAACAGGAAGGATTAGGAAAGAAAACCCTTTGCTCAAAACCCATGTAGGCAAGAGGGTAGAATTCATCAATAGAATCCATTCTGAGCTCCTCAGCTGAGGAAGAACATGCTGCCAACAGGTCTCAACCTGGAGAAAACTTCTCAGGAATACAATCTTACTCTTGCTTTTTTTTCAAGAGTCTCATATATGAAGTAAAAGAGTCTGGTAACAGTTAAGTACAAAGAGAGTAGACACTGGAAGTTTATTCCCATTCTGTCACTACACTGTTCTGTTCCTGTGCCACAGCGCTTTGGATTGTGGGTTTTGGGGTTTTTTTTTGGTGTGTTTTGTTTTGGTTTACTTTTTTGTTTGTGTTATTTTGTTAGGTTGTATTTTTGTTTGTTGTTGTTTGGTGGTGGGTTTTTTGTGTGCTTTGTTATTGTTGTTTTTGTTAAATTTGTTATTGTTGTTAAATCTGACCACATATTCTGGAGAAATGTTTGCTGAATTGAGCAATTTGTTCTTCTGTAATTCTAGGATGCTTAGAGAAAGTCATTGTGTTTGGTTATCACTTGCTCCAGAAAACCAATTTCAAAGAATCGTCTGCTGAGAGCAAAGCAGATCATGTGAGCTATGCAGTCAGTCAAGGCATCTCCAATTTCACACAAGGTCTCTACCAGAAGAGGCACAGCACTAAATCTATCAGAATTTTCCTGTGTATCCTTGAGTATTTCGAAAGAAAATGGCTGACAAAGACTAACAGCTCAAATGAGGGGCAATAACTATTTCACATGGAGGGTCAGAACTATGCAATGGTAGTGGACACTCAAGAAGCCAAGTTTGTACCCATCTGAAAGTCTGCAATTGCTGGCAGTATTATGGAGAAATTAGTATGCCAAGGTCCACCTGAGAAAGACAGAAGAATGAACCCATACACTGCTTCTAGATAGAGATTTTCAATTAGGAAGAAGTGAGAACACTTTTATTCCTGCCACTTACTTCTCACTCATCAAAATTCATCCACATATAGCTCCTGGGGCATCCCCAGATTTGGGATCAGAGAAGCACATTGCTCACCTTGGAGAGCCACTGGAATAGCCTCGACTTGGATCTTTGTTGGTACTTTCCATCCTAACTGGTCACAAGCTTCACAAAGGACGTCTGTCACTCCCTGAATGTTAGCAAAAAGAGAAAAAGGAAACAGACATCACAGAGGTGACCCAAATTAAATCACAGAGAGAAATACATGCTGCTGCAATAGAGCCAGGACTGTCCCCGGCACAAACAAACCCCTCATGAGGCCCTCAATGCACTGACACCTCTATCAGCAACTTCATAGATTTGTTCCAAACTGTCAGGAGTAACTGCCATCAGTGAGAAAGTAATAATGTTTTCCCTAGTTTACACAAGGTCCTTTCCACACGCACGCTTCCGTCTCTCCTCCCCACCAGGGGAAGAGCGCAGAAAACACACCCGGGCAAGTTAACACCACTGAAAACACAGAGTTGTGCGTTTTCAGAGCACAGACCGGAGCGGCAACCCCAACCCCACCGGCTGGGAGGCCTGGGCCCCGCAGAGCTGCTGCTGCTGCCCCGGGGCAGCCCCGGCCCCGCGGACCCACGTGTCCGCCCCCCGCGCTCCGGCGGCTCCCCCGCGGCTGCGGCCGCCCGCAGAGCCCGCCGAAGGCCGCGCCGTGACGGGGCAAGCGCGGCGGGGCAGGCGGGAGCCACGGCACACACGGCCTGGCACACGCAGCTGTGAGAGCAACGCTTCCCCCCCCCCCGCCTCTCCTCCAGCCTGGCATGGGGGGGGGGGAGGAGGGAGCAGCGGGGACAGAAGGGGCTCCAGCCCGGCCTCACCAGGTCCTTGAAAGTCCGTGGCTCTTCCACTGCCACCGCTGGCTCCGGTTCTGCCTCTGGCTCCGTCACTAGCTCTTTCCCCTCTCCTGCCGCCATTTTCAACCATCCCCTCGCGTGGAGCGCTCTGGGAGCTGTAGTCCCCCTGCGGCAGGGGTGTGTTATGGGATCTGTAGTTCGGAGCGGGCGGGCTCGAGGGGCCGTTACCCGCCGAGGCGGTTGGGGCGGTGGGCGTGCAGCCGGTGGGAGCGCTGCCCTGAGCGGCGGGCGGGCTCGCCTGCTGCCGGTCAGGGGTTTCCTGCCTCCGGAGTTCTTCAGAGCCCCCCCCGGCTCGGGGCAGCGGGTGCTGGAGGCGGTGACGGTCCAGTTGCCGTGTATCTGGAGACGTCCTGACCCTGCACAAGGCTGTTGTGTGGCCAGCGGGTCAAGGGAGATGGTTCTCCCCTCTGCTCTGGTGAGACCACACCTGGAGTACTGTGCCTATTTACCGTGTCCCCATCCCAGGAAAGCCACGGACCTCATGGAGCAGGTCCAGAGGAGGGCCACAGAAATCATCAGAGGGCTGGAACACGTCTCCTACAAAGAAAGGCTGAGAGAGTTGAGGTTGTTCAGCCTGGAGAAGAGAAGGCTCTGGGGAAACTTTACTGCAGCCTTTCAATACTTAAAGGGGTCTTATAAGAAGGATGGGTACAGACTTTTTAGCAGGGCCTGTTGCAGTAGGACAAAGGATAATCGTTTTAAATGAAATGGGGTAGATTCAGACTAGAGGTAAGGAAGAAATTTTTTACAATGAGAGTGGTGAAATACTGGCACAGCTCCATCCCTGGAAATATTCAAAATCAGGTGAGACAGGGGCTCCATCCCTGGAAATATTCAAGGTCAGGTG